>OU426920.1:2400000-3000000 GCA_911387795.2 Apamea monoglypha
TGTCGGAAAAAGCTGGATGAAATTATCTTTTTTATTTAAAGATATTTCAACATGATTCATTTTGGACCTCTTTCATCACAAATCATGAAATGCATTTGGCGCTGAACGAATTTAAAACATCATTCTATTACTGTCTATCTCTTGAAGTTCAAAGAAAGAGAGAGAGGGATGTTTTAGATAGAATTTTTAATGCATTTCGTGATTTGTGGTGCAATTGGGCCTCATTTCCTCGTTCGAATTTCATTGGAATACCAATACGAGTGACCGAACATGAGTTAATGGACTTTAAGAAAAATATAAGTAGGTACTCACCTTCCAAGCCAACCGCTTGCCGCAGTTGGTGAACTCGATGCAGACGGGAAACTCTCCTCGTTGATAGCACTTCCTGAACATGGTCGGTCGAATAGGCAGGGGTTCGAACACGCCGCATTTCGGTGGCGGCTGCACTCTGGTGTTCTTTTGCAAAGCTGGAAAGAGAGATATGAAAGTATGTTATCAAAGTTCTACATCAAAACACATATATTCAAAACTAGCTGTGCCCGCGACTTTATTTACGTGGATGTCGGAAAAGAATAATGTGTCCCTTTAATATTTTTTAAAAAAATAATTGTATCGGTTCAGCCGTTTCGAAAATTAGCAGGAACAAGGAGATAGACAAAAATAAAAAAAAAAATATTTGTTATGAGTACCGAATATACCTTCATAATTATGCATTTAGTAAAAAGCTGTTATTTTAACATTACAAAGACACTTCAATTTTATTTATTTGTATAGATATAATCCAACTTTTATTTTACGAAGATATCATCAAAGTCGCGGGAAACCCCTGGATGAGGAAGCACAGAACCTGAAAGTATGGCAGAAACGAAAGAAGGTTTTACCCAGCAGCGACTGATTTCAGGTTGGAGAGAGGGCCCAGTTTCTGAATGGCAAATCTGGAATACTAATCGGCCAAAGAAACCAGGGCCGTCCAAAAGCGCACTGGGTTGACGATATCGTCACTCGCGAGAAACGCCTGGATGAGAAACGCGCAGAACCGGAAAGTATGGCAGAAGAAAGGGGAGGCCTATACCCGGCCGTGGATGGTTCCGGGCTGAAATAATGATGACGAAAACTACAATAAACAGTCCTGGGGGTCTACTCCGAACTGGTATCGGCCGAATGTTCGGCCGTTTCCTGCTACGAAGTTACTATTTGGTTTGGTCGATCCCGATCCTACACTCCTACACTCTTTCGAATATTGACTATGGTCCCGACCCAACTGAGCCGATCCGAACTTTTTTCGCATTTTTCAATAATATTTGGTTCGGCCATGTGTCGGTCCGATCCGATCATTCGCACTTTGCACTTCGTAGTAGACCCCCTGGTCAGGTCCACTGTTCAAAGAATTACAAATATCAGTTCACGAGTGCTTTTACTCACTAAAGGATTTAGTTTCCTCGCGGCAGACGGCACGTGCAGCACGATCAATACACGGTTTAAAATGAAACAAACACAAATATTTGTTTTGCTATAACAAGTTATTTCTTGCAGCAACTTTCAGTTTTACATTTTGCCAGTTATTTTTGTAGGTAGGTTGGTCTATTTCGGGTTAACTTTGATTACTTATTACCCCCCCTGAGACGTCTACGTTGTTTAAAATATATGTTTAATTGTTATTATTATTTTTAACCGTTAATGTCCCACTGTTGGGCAAAGGCCTTCCTACTCTCTTTTCATCTCTCTCTCTGTCCAGCGCTGCCAAGGACTAGTCTTCGTGCTTAAATAACTACCATATTATGATAATAAAATATAAGGCCCACCTTTTTTTTTCTTTTCTTTTTTTTTTCAGTGTGGGAAATCATCATATGACTTCTCCCGCTCTGGGTGGAGCAGGAGGGCGTGTCAGACTTTTACTGACTAAAACCCACCCGTGTTCCTTCAGTTGCCTATGCCAGGGACCACGGTATCTCTTTCGAACAACCCACGGCCCTGGCAGGCATCGGCCCTAGCGAACCCCGTCACTTCGTGCTGACATCTCTTTGAGGCATATAAGGCACACCTCAGAGTGCTAATGAGAAGCTAAGGGCCGATTTTTTCATCCGTAGTTAAACTCAACCAATTGTTAAAAATAGTAACTAATGGTTAAATTTTTGCAAAATGTGTTTTTTGATAAATTTTTAGTTTATCTAATTTTTATTTTTTTAGTTAATTATTTGACCATTAGCAATGATATTACATTAAACTAAAAATTTATAAGGTAATTTATAAGGTAAGATAACATTAAATATGTTTTAGACGTCTGCTTCTGAATTAAACATTTCAGTTGCAATAATATCCAGTTCTGAATACATTGCCACGTCAATACCATTTTTTATGTTCCAATAATAATAAGGTGAAGATGGGTTGCTAGCCAATTAAAAACACCATAGTAACCTACTACCCTAAGTAGATTCCTCGAACGTTTCTAAGAATCAACTCTATTGGCTTTTTTATTAAATTCAAAACTGAAGGGATGGCTCAGCAACAGATTAGGGTAGGTGATTGATTAGCACACTGTTGCTGGCTTTAGCGTTATTTTTTAACAAAATATTGTACGGAGGGCTTTGAGGAGCAGGTAATCCTATTGCCCCAGAAACCTTTGCTTTAGCCACGCCAACTGTATAGGTATATGGATGAGTAAGTAAAAGCGGTATAGTAGCGTATAATATGCACTTAAAGCGGTATGGTAATATGTACTTATAAAAAAACTAAAGTAATTTCTACCTTGGATGGTGAACGCAGGGACAATCCTGGGTTTCTTTGTCTTGTTTCCATGTGGGTAATTGGGACTCGGTTTCTTCAGAGAATGTCGAAAGTCTTTCCCGCAACGCTCGGGAAGGCACGCCGGCAACAACACCCTCTCACGCATTTTTACTCACTCCACCAACAAAAAAATATATCACAAAAACATGCTCCGTACTCCAACGAGTAAATAATCTTATAATATCGATCTAAAATGTTGACACAAGTAATAAAATAACTGAGTAAATTTGTTCTAGACGGGGGCCCGAATCTGATTGTTTATTTTGCAACATGATCGTTGCTAGGCAACCGGCCGCCTATCGATTGGTCGACAGTGGCGCTGCCAGCGGGTATTGCGAGAGCTCTTTGTACACAGGGAGGTTTATTGCGTACGTGCCCGCCGACCCTGTTTAATTTGTTGACATAAATAGTGAGGGCACTCGGGCAATATGATGGTGTTTTAAAAATAAGGTGGAGATATTAATCGATGTTATTGCCGGGTTAGTAAATATTGGAACAATTTTGAGGGCGTGTAACTAGGATTTGTTTGTTGACCTATTTGTTAAACGACTTTGTCAAATAAAACGCGCTCCCTTTTAGGAAATACCCCGCAGTTTTATACACTTCCGAGTTTTTGAAAGGCTTCGTAGATGGTTCTTAGAAGGAAACTTTCCTAAGAATAGAATTGAATAGAATACCTTTATTTGCTTTAAAACATAGTACATTAAGGTCTTATTAATAGAGTTATGATCTTAAACAACAAAACTTTATTTAGAGCAGATTAATTAGTCCGAAATCTTTTAACTGAAGATTCACTCTTCAGTTAAGAGATTTCTGACTAATGAATGCTGCCAACTGAACTGCCGTTTGACAACTTTTGTATAGAAAATAATGTCAAACTGTCACATTTATCCTTCAGATAAAAGTTGTCTGACCATTAAAAAATCGAGCCTCAGTCAAACATTCCCATTGGACGCGAATTGACAAGCGTATGTGTTGCCACCGTTAGGCCCGGTCCACGCCACAGAATTATATTAGCGATGGAGAATTTTATTACATTTTAATATGAGGTATTTCCACAATATCTCTATTGGAGGAAAATTCTTTTGAATCTTGATCAGTACTCTCTATTATGTGGGCCACGAGTAAAATGCTCTTTGATTTTATTTTCGTATTGAGAAACTTACAGGGATTCTCAACAAATCGAGCGCTTGATATATTAAGTTGTTGAACATGTACTCTCTGTCAGATAGATAGGCTTATTAGTCCATTCGCACCAATATACTCGCCCGAAACGGGCGAATTGACTTTTAAAAATAATAATATTTTTTCTATTGGCGATTCGCACGAAAAAATAATATTATTTAAGAAATGTCCGTCCCGTTAAGGGCAAGGGCAATTCTTGAGTATCGACAACAAACAGATAGACGAAAACCTACTTTACGTAGAAACTTACTCAGACAAACAGGCTGAAAAGTCTTTTAAACGCGAGTTTCAGGTAGGTATTCAATATGTGTGCGCAGTGGTGGCCAAGTGGTAGCCGCGACTTACGCGTTGTAGGGCGTAGGTTCGAACTCACAAAGACGCTTTACTTTGTGTTAATTATTTCATCACCACTGCTCTCAAAACGGTGAAGGAAAACATCGTGAGGAAACCGGCGTGTCCTAAAACCAAAAATTCGAAGACATGTGACATCCACCAGCCCGCTCTATGCCCACGTGGTGGATAACGACCCACTTCCTCTCACCGAGAGGAGGCTTGTCTCCCAGCATTGTGAACATGCTATTAAGTATGTAGACTGGATTCAATTTCCCACTTTATAACTTTAAAAAGGGCACTTTCATTATTGTCTTTCAAACAATTCTCTATTCATGATGCCTTTTAAAAAGCTTTCAAGCTCGTTTAAAACTGCGCCCGGCATTACCTGGAACCATGGAGCCTTAATTGATGAAATGTTTGTTAGCGACAGTACCTACATCACTCATTTATTAAACTTGTACCTATGTACATTTATTGTATTATGCCTCAAGGCTCACAGGCAAATTATTGTGATGTTTTATGAGCACTAAGTATTCTAGTGCTTCATACTCGTAGCTATATACTACGACTAGGTTGTTGGTTTTGTTTGGTTGTTTGAACGCGCTGATCTCTGGAACTACCAGGTTTTTTTTAGCCCTTAATGCCCACTGCTGGGCAAAGGCCTCCCTACTCCAGTACTACCAGTTGGATTCGAAAAATTATTTCCACATTTGATAGTCCTTAACATAAAGCTAGAATCCTAAGGAGCCAAGAAAAAGCTAAAAAAATCAGAAAATCTAAGCGAAAATGAAGTAGATAATAGCGCGGGCAGGCAATGCGGTGTGACAGGGTGAATTGAGAAACAAGAAATTTCACGCGAACGAAGTCACGGGCAGAAATTAGATCATAATAAATTGTATTGACCTAAAGTAGAGCAAGGTCGGTAAAACTGGCAAAGAATAAAAATGTACTCAACAGGTTTCAATATTGTATGTACCTACATGTTGTTATTATAAAGGAATAATAAAAATGGTAATCTTAACTGTTGCTCTGGGCGTACATTTTATTTATTGTTTTACCATCAATCATAATTTTACTTAGGAAATTCGGAATTATGTCTATTTGATAAAAGACTTTAGCTGGCTATGATTTGAGCTCAAATCTTACTACTTAACTTACTTGGAATCATGTCTCTTTGAGTTAACTCAACCAATTGTTAAAAATAGTAACTAACCAAGGTCACTTTGACTTTGGTCCAAGTGGACCAAAGTCAAAGTGACCTTTGCGCTGCCACTGACGACGCCGTGGAAGTGGCGTAGTTTTGGGCCAACAAGATCTAAAATACAATTGTGCCAGAGAAGAAGAAGAAGGTGCTAAGTTATGAGCTCATTAAAACCAAAATGTGAATGTAAAATAATCAGAAAAGCCTCTGTAATTTCACAAAGTTATAACCAAATTAATGTTAATAATCTATAAAACAATCGCTATAATTCTCGTCTAAGGATATAAACCACGTATTTCATACCGAAATCTCAAATAACCGTCACGCAAGACAATAGTAAAACCGTATAACGCCATTACGTACATTACGATCTTTTAAATCGCCCGCCTGCAGCCGCCATCAAAACCGTTATTTTTAGTGTCGTGTGTTCACGGCTCCGAACAGAGATTTCGCGGCAAATTGAATGTCGGGCGACACAAGCGTTCGATATTTAAAATTTAATATTGCATCAGCTGCCGGCAGCATTATGAAAATTTTTATACCGCGGAGTTTACAATGAACCTCCGTGGTTGAAGTTTGGTTGAGTTTGAAATAGGTTGTAGTGCTTTTTCTGGTGATAAACAGCGTTAATAGTTTCTCTGGCTTGTGTCCGGTAATTCTTCAATAAAAAAATAATGTTTAACCGCACAGAGACGGCATCCGATTAAACCGCGATGTAGAAATAGATCGAAATAGTACAACGACATCTAGTGACCAGGAAATAAACAAATTTTGCTGTGCGGCTAAACAAAGATACTGTTGTCGATAAAATGCTAGAAGAATGTTACGGTTAGCCTGCATCATCCCACCGCTGGGCAAAGGCTTCTCCCCGTGGCTTCCATTCAGCTCTTTCGATCCAAGCCAAAAGTGGCCCACTGGTCGTATGTTTACCCCTGCTGTTCAGGATAAGGCGGGAGGAAACGCCAGGGCGCCATCCATGCGCGCCTCAAAGAGATGTCAGCACAAACTGACGGGGTCCGCTAGGGCCGATGCCTGCCAGGGCCGTGGGTTGTTCGAAAGAGATACCGTGGTCCCTGGCATAGGCAACTGAAGGAACACGGGTGGGTTTTAGTCAGTAAAAGTCTGACACGCCCTCCTGCTCCGCCCAGAGCGGGAGAAGTCATATGATGATTTCCCACCCTGAAAAAAAAAACCCCCTGCTCGTCCCCATCTGTAACGGGGTCTGCCGCGACGCTTTTTTTCTTTTGGCTCCAAGCATTATTTCAGTCCATAGATTACTGAAGACATGATGATTTAGTAACTGATGAAGAACATAAAATCGATAGTCATGTTCAGTCTGCTTCTATGATAGTGAAAAGCACAGATACCTTTATAAAATTTTATACTCGCTACTTACCTGTTCAAGATGTTCAGGTACTTACATCAAGATAAGTACTTCAGCTGTACCAATCTTCAAAGAGACGTCTTCGTCCTAGACTAGTCGAATTCAGACGAAATAAGCTTGGTACAATTAGGCACTCAAACCCGTATGGATTTCTCGGGACATAAAGATATTAAGAAAAACTTCTTCTATTTTGAGCCCGCTCTGAAAAGTAAAATGTAAAAATACAAAGATGAATGTAAGATATAGACAGAATGAATTATTTGATTTATATAGTTAAATCAAAATCAAAAGTCATTTATTTATTTATTTTTAGTTTTGTATTTAGGCTGAGAATCCGACCCCAACATAGTTGGGAAAAGGCTCGGCAGATGATGATTTAGGCTGAGAATCAGCATTTTTCGAACGTCAAAATGACAAAAGACAGTCCCCCAAAACGCCCGCCCTTCACCACTTCCTAATGCCTAAGCTGGAAAGAAGAAGTGGCGCAACAAACTCCCCAGCAGCACAGCTGTCTGTTCAGCTTACTAGTTTTTGCCCGTGGATTCGCCCGCGTGGAGGTCGGAAATTAAAAGTTTGAGTTTGAGTATATCGCTAAAGTAAGTATTTAAATGTCCTTTAACTACTTTAGTCTTCAACCATAAAGTCGCGATCCCAGTCTCATGGGACTCGAACGATTAGACTCGAATTAGCCGGAGCGCTAGCCTCTTTACTATTGAGTCCATTTTCTTAATTTGTGAATTAACTGAGTGCTTTTGCAGGAACTATTAAGTAGTTTTGGGACTGTTTTTAGTTCGTTTGACTTGGCACGACATACTTATTGCAATGAATTTAGTAGAAATACGTTAAGTTTACTACAATGATCTTTATGAGCTTGAGATGTAGTTTGTGACTTATTTTTAATTTTGTGTGTGTGACTTGGCTATCGCATTAGGTTAAGCAAGACCAATCGTACCTCAAGGGTGCCAATGGAACCCTATTACTCGTACTAAGACTCTGCTGTCCGTCCGTCCGTCTGTCACAAGGCTGTATCTTTTGTACCGTAATGCACTTGAAATTTTCACAGAGTGCGTACTATGACCGCTATAACCCTTCGTGCGCGAGTCCGACTCGCACTTGGCCGTTTTTTTTCCTTTAGCATGCATTTCTTTCTTTCACGATGTATAAATTAGTAGTACACGATTTTATTAAATCGACTTCAAAAAAGACTTGCTTGCTTTATTTTTAGAAATCGCCATCTACACAAAACTCAAATCGAAGTGACTACTAAATCTTGTCTACTAAAGCATTGCGCATAACGATTATTACTTATTCAAGCCAGCGACACTTTTTCATAATATCCAACGAGCAAATACACTACGCCTCATAAAAAAAAAAAAATAACTAAAAATATACTCGAACAAAATCGCCCAGTCATCGCATCAGCATTATTACTTTTCCTCTACAAAACACAATAATAACTGCTCCAGTCGATTTGGAACCATCCAAAAAGGTGAATAAAATCGAAGCCGTCGGCTTTCGGCTTTCGGCTTTGCCGGCGATTTTTTCGTTTCACACCGCGAACCGTGCTGGGTAGGCAGAATCTGGCAATTTTAAAAACGATTCGCTGGGAGGTCAATTTATTTTTGTTAACATTATTGGAACTCGTGGAGATTTTATTTGGTTCGCCGTAGTGAGTTGTTGGAATGTAAAATTGTAGACTGGTGTAAGCTACAGTCGGTACGTAAAATATATAGACAAGCAATATGTGCTTTCAAATTTCCCTGTTTTGAAGCAAGCAAGCAATTATTATATAGCAAGTTGACCTATACTTTTGTCTTCTTAGATAACATTATACCTAGCCATGGTTGGCGACCACAATGTTTAGCGTAAGCATGATCACCCGTTAATGTTCCCAATACTGGGACACAGGCCTCCTCTCTGTGAGTAGGAGTTTGCCAAAATCCACCACGCAGATCACAACGTTTAAGGACTTCGCTAAGTTCTTGTCGCTTTAAAGTCGTGTATCTTCTTGAAATTGTATTGCAGTTTCTTCTTCCATTTCTCATTCAACCCAAGTTATTAGATCTATCTCAAGCACTGCAAGGTTGTAGAAAGCGGCTTCTTACCCAGATCAAGGTCCTTTCACCAATCAATGTTTACATAATATCAGTTTCATACAGCGTGCCACTTTAATGGCGACATTGATTTACCACACGTCTACGGTTTCGCGTTTTCATTCTATGAATACATATATTTTAATTTCATTAAAATGAATTATTTACTAACAATTTTCTAAAATATCATCTTGGAGCAAACTATACTTAAAGAACTGTAACGCAGAAGTCATTTGCCGGGGTCACGGATCGATAATCGCATCAATGAAATTAAAACGAACACCACGTGGAGCCCTGACACAGCTAGAAGGTGTCGCAGCAGTAGAAGATAGCGGGACGAGCTGGACAAAACCAACGGCCAGTGGTCCACTTTAGCCCTGGATAGAAAAAAACTGGAAGCCATGGGGAGAGACCCTTTGGAATGATGCAGGTCGTTAACCTAACAGTAACGTGTAAAGAGTAGGCGAATTGAAGGAATGAGATCTCGAGAGCCCTATGTCGACGAGTGGCGAAGGCGGCGGTTTTCAAATTACGAATTATTTTACGTTGTTATAATTTCTATGATTACTGGCCACTAGCCCTATCCGTGTGTTAAATTAATTTCGCCATTGTAGCGGCATGTTGTATATATTTGATTGATATCATCACTAACATCACTGTTTGAGTGGCATCTTGTCAAATGAAGATATTCCAGGTATTAATTACGTAGATCATGACTTGAAAGACACAAAGCTGAACTGACATTGAGTTTACGTCATATTCAGGTATTTCATTGCTCTAATTAAGAATTAATTTGTATCTATTTACCGTCTGTTGTAGTAATTAAGATTCCAGTTATGGTTAGTCCACAGACAAACATTCATTTAAGGTTTGAATCAAATCTTATTAGTTTTATAACGTTATACGATTTACCGCGAAATGTATTTAAAATATACCTCTGTTTCTGCCAATCGTTTGAAGATGATAGAAGGGCAATTCTAGTAATTAAAAACGTTCAAAATCTAGTTGCAATCTCATTTCAGCGACAATCAATGTCAAAAATGTAGTGAATTTAGAGGAATTTTTGACAGACTGAGGCTGAGATCAGACTGTTAACGTTCTTAAAATTACAAGAATTGCCCCTCTGATATGCCTTGTCAACTGTGCATTGATGACCTTATGACTGCTTCAGTAAGCGGAGTTCGTGCAGCTGAATTTTGGGGCAAAGAGGTTTGAACTTTTTGCCATCGATACGCTAAACAGAAGAAGCGCTAAATGCATTATAGTGATTTGTGGTGCAAGTGGGATTTAGTGTCCAAAAGATGTTCCTATAAATTATTTACTACTACCCAAATGATTCGTCACAATATTTTAGTTTTTCAACCTCAATCACAAATAAAATCACAAACATCCTTTCCTATAAAAGCCACTAAACACGTTAATCCATACACATATAAATAACAAAGTTTAAGTACATAAACTAGGTATATCGTCTGGCTGGATTTACGACTGGCTAAGTACTAGCCTTGGTCTCACGTTCATACCATAAAACAGTTCAGTTGAAAGACTCGGGAACGGAATGGGTGATACGTCTCCGCCTCTGAATAGTTGAGACATTGCTGTTTTAGATTTTTAGTGCACGTCGTTTCGGTTAATTTTAGGACGGTATAGAGAATTTTAGAGGGTCTGTGTGGGGTATAAAGATTTAGATTTGGTTGTTTGTTGTTCAAATTTTATTGGCGATGCAATGAATTTCGTAATTTGGCAGGGTAACTGAATGGCTTTTGTAAATATACTTCTTCCTAAGATTGTCAGTGATAAATGATGCTTGTTTTTATACTGAAAAATAAACAACCGCTAAGGGTCTCTAGGGTCTGTGACAATAAATGTTAAATATGCTTATGAAAATTCATACGCTTTTAACTGTTAAGCAAAAACATTGTATGCTCTTGTTATTTTGTATTTTACCAACTTTTTATACCATGTTTTTAAACAAATATTATTCTTCTTCTTCTTAGAGTGGATTTTTCAATCATCTGATAACTTTATTCGAGGAATAATTTTGAATTTTTGACAGTTCTTCCATACAAAATCTGTCAGAAGTCAATTTTATTCCACGAATTAAAATTATCTATCGATTAAAAAATTTGCCCTAAGATAGACAAACTGTAGGAAGTAATCACGTGTCTTTGTTACCTTCTTCTATATCAAAATTTGAACAATTTGTGTTTAACAAAACGACATAACCGGTATATTTTCTCTTTAATGCTTTCCTTGACGATTTTCATTGAAATCACTTTCATCATAAGAAAGCCACTCATCAAATACCACATACTGCTCTCCATAATTTGAATCCCATAGATTTATTAAGGAAAAATGGAAATATAACGCAATCATACCTGCCCAGGGGTCCAGAGTACAGTCTAATGAAGTTCTTTATACGTGATTAACATAATAAGTGAGGACTCAAAGCGCACTAACGATGCGCAGGGTATTACTATTCGGTGCTGACATACTTGCGGTTAGGAAGCAAAGCCAAATGTAAGTATGGTCACAGCATGGTACAGATTTATAGCAAATGAATTTAAATCTTTGGATGGAGTAACAGAGAAGGCAAGAAAGAGACTGGTGCGGCTGGAAAGTGCAAGTGAGACTGCAACTGAACTGTTAAAATATAACATAGGGGCGATTCTCGTTCACAGTCTGAAGGCCAATTCCCGTAATTAAAATCTGGTCGCAGTCTCATGTCAGCGACAATAAATGTCAAAAATGTAGGGAAATTAGAGGGTTTTTTGACGGATTGAGACTGAGATCAGACTGTGAACGTTCTTAAAATTACTAGAATTGTCCCTCTGATCTCAGTCTCAATCTGTCAAAAATATCTCTAATTTAGCTTCATTTTTGACAAGTTTTTGACATTGATTAGATTTTGAACGTTTTTAATTACGGAAAATGGCCTTCGGTTCTTTTGCTGCCCGACTTCTCAGCAGTCTGTTCTTCGCTCTGCTAATATCGTCAAATTAAAACATTTGTCCAAACTATTTAGCTGTTTTCAACGTTTATTCTAGCAAATGTTATTAAGAGGCATATGTGTTGCAGTGGGTTTGTAAGTGCAAAGTTGATATGATAGAAGGGTAAATAAATGACATCAACATGTCAGTGGTGTTTGATATACAATTTAATTTCAGTGGCAAAAATTTGAATGGTACCTTTAACATGCACAGTTCGTAGGATTACAAATAAGTGTCTCATTCATGGCATCTGTGTGTCCCAACACAAATTCACGACGTCACCAGACTTACACGAAGCCAAATTCACCAAAACTAGGTACAGCACACACAAACATAGATCAAATATAACTCCTCGTGTATATCATCAAAACGGGTGCCAAGCAGAGTTGAACCACGAATAACGATATATCTGGCACTAACAAAATAATACATATTCTATCGATAGTCCTATTATTTATGGAACCTCCTGGAAAGGTGTAATGGAATTTAGAGATAACTTTTGTGGATGTGTGAATGGAGTGAATATGGTTAGGATGAATGATACTAGTTTTAATCTGAAAATAGATAGTGGAAATAGTTTCAAAGGTGTGTGGCTGGTGGTGTGTGGTGTGGGGCTACTCCATTCGTGAAAATCTATGTGTATGGAACGAGGCCGAAAAAAGATGATGGAAAAAAAATACAACGCAACCTAATAAAACCTGTTTTGTAGACGCGTGTTTAATCCATAGAACATAAATTCAAATTCAATATATCTTTATTGTGGGCATACATATTATGTTAGCTACAGGTCTTAACAATAAATTAAAGTTCCAATATGTCCTGTCTAATAGGCATACAATTATTATGTGCATTACATTTAAAATTATTTTACATATCTAATTTAATTATTATAAATGTCAAAACATATACAATACATGGTCAACAATTCAATCAATAATTCACGAAATCTTGGATCGTGTATGCTCTATTAATTAAAAAGTTACGTAATTTATTTTTAAATACTTGAAGGTCCTTAGTGCTCAGACTGTCAGTAGGTATTTTGTTGTATATTTTTGATGCCATGCCAAAGAAGCTTTTGTTAAATAGAGCCGTTTTATGTGGTACATTAGAAAATTTTAATATACGAGTATATCTTCTCGATTTGAGTTTAACAAATAGAGTTTCATTTGTCTTTATAAATACGGCTACTTCATAAATGTAAATTGCAGGAAAGTTCAATATTTCAAATTCTTTGATGTGTTTTCCTGATTCACATGAATCAGGAACACGGATACTGGCAATCGCACGTACACACCTTTTTTGCACTTTAAACACTAAATCCCTATTAGTGGCATTGCCCCAGTAAGTATATGACTGCATATCTCAGTGTCAACGAAACATAAGCATGGTATGCGGTCAAAAGAACTGATTGATCAACAATTTCGGATAATTTATATAAAGCATATGAGTACTGATTAAATTTATTACATACTGTGTCAATGTGTGTTTGCCAAGACAAATCCTTGTCAATCCAAAGCCCTACAAATTTAACGCAGCTAATTTGTTAAATTTTCGTCCCATTATAATGAATATTGATGTTGTTATTTTTATTGTTACCTACGCACGGAATTGACAAATTAAGTTTTTTCTAAATTGATAATTAAGTTATTATCCCTCAGCCAGCTAATTATATTGCGAAGAGTGGAATTTATTTAATTTTCAAAAGTATCAATATTTTCAATATTTTGACCTCTATAGATGGCTGTGCTGTCATCAGCAAAAAGGATCATGGGATGCTGTGAAACTTTA
The DNA here is from genome assembly GCA_911387795.2 of Apamea monoglypha. NCBI lineage: Eukaryota > Metazoa > Arthropoda > Insecta > Lepidoptera > Noctuidae > Apamea > Apamea monoglypha. The sequence continues at coordinate 2,413,759 of OU426920.1, forward strand.
GGCGGATCATTAATGAACAACATTACGCTTACGCAAGCGTAGCTATAGTACACCTGCATCATATCGTATCATTTTATCACTAACCTTATCTTAAGCATCGTACCTGTATTCTACGCAGGGAAAGGCAGAAGTGTTCATGTCACCCACAAGTAACCAGTTGTGGTTAAGTCGCATGTAATAGAGCGGACAAGTCTGTTTTATAGATAGAGATTGAGCTCAAATTCAATCTCCGGGCTGCTTCTGAGAAATTTATAAAAGAAAATCCATTGTAAAATATTAACTCTGTTCCTAGAAAAGGGGTTATAACATGGTTGGATCTTTACTTAGGAGAACAAAATTAAATATATTGAAGCAGTAAGAGAAATCTGTTATTATTATTAGCCATAACATCCGCAGGAGAACCAAGGTAACCGACATAGCCCGAAGAGTTGCCAAACTTAAGTGGCAGTGGGCAGGGCACATTGCTCGCAGAACAGATGGCCGACGGGGCTGAAAGGTTCTGAAGACGTAGCGTTGGAAGGCCTCCCACAAGGTGGACTGACGACCTTGTGAAGGCCGCAGGAACCCGTTAAATGCGAGAAGCACAGGACCGGTCGAAGTGGAGGTGTTTTGACGTGCGGTCCATGGCCCTATAGGGGGCCCCGGTGTGGGCGCGTTCACTGCGGCGGCGAGCCGCCCACTATCTGAACGCGCCCCAGAAGGTGGTAGCCGTAAGGCTCATCCGGGGCTACCGCACGATCTCGGGCGAGGCGGCAAGCCTCCTTGCCGGACTACCGCCATGGGATCTGGAGGCGATAGTCCTCGTGCGCCTGTATGAGTGGCGCGCGGAGGCACTACGCCGGGGGGAAAGTCCGCTCCCGCGGCAAATTGCGGTGTAGCGGACAGATCTCTGGCTCGATCTCATGGCGACATGGAAAGTGCGACTGTCGCAACCCAGCGCAGGGCACGCCGCGATAGCGGCGATAAGACCCCTCTTTGAGGAGTGGCTAGAGAGGCGCCACGGCGCCCTCACCTACCGCCTGACGCAGGTCCTCACCGGACACGGAAATTTCGGGAGGTTCCTGCACATCATTAGGCGGGAGGAAACGCCAGGGTGTCACCATTGCCAGGATCGCCCAGAGGACACGGTGGAGCACACGGTGGAGGTCTACCCCGCTTGGGCGGAGCACCGCCGTGTCATCGTAGAGGCGATCGGCAGCGGCGGCGGCCTCTCGCGCCCGGCCCTGGTGCAAGCCATGGTCCGGGGAGAGAGGGAGTCGGAGGCAGTCGCCTCCTTCTGCGAAGCAGTCATGCTAGCGAAGGAGGTGGCGGGACGGATGAGGGAGAGAGCCTCCCGTCCCAGCCGCCGCGGGAGACGCTCCGGGCGTCGGGAGCCGCGTGACGACTCCCGGCCACCGTAGGCGCGGGCCTGCGGGCGGAGAGCAATGGGTAGCTCACCGCCCGATCAGGACCAGGCCCGTGCCGGACGGCGCGTAAGTGTTCCACGCGCGCCTCAAAGAGTTGTCAGCATATAATTTGAGGGGCCTCTTAGGGCCGAAGCCTGCCGGGTCAGCGGGATTTTCCGAAAGGGTTACCGCTACCCCGGAACATAAAGGGCAAAGGAAGGAACATGAGTGGGTTTTAGTCAGTAAGAGTCTGACACTCCCTTCCGCTCCACCCAGAGCGGGAGGGGTCATTTGATGATTTCCCATCCGGAATTTAAAAAAAAGTGGATGTGTTTGGGGGAGGCCTATGTCCAGCAGTGGACGTCTTTCGGCTGAAATGATGATCATGATGATGGTTAGCTATAAACGTCCCACTGTTGGGAAAAGGCCTCCCTACTGTCTTCCCACCTCTCTCTGTCCAGAGCTGCCAAGAACCATTTTTCTATTATCGGAGTCCAGCTCAACCCGCCATCTTCGTCTGGGCCTGCTGCGATGTCGAAAGCTGCACTCAAATTAAATTAAGCGCAATACCTGGAACAATATTCTGATATTTAAATTATAATGGTTGATATTTAAAATATTCTGATATTTTAACGGTGCGGTGTGACCTATTTTCCACATTAATTGATTCTTTTAACATGCGTGACAGCCTGCTGATGCACTTAATGAGTTATGGAGAAACAATTAACTTTTAATCAGGAATAATTTACCTGTGGTCTCGGATATTGGAAGAGGTTGGGCCATTATTGAATCGCTTTTGTAGCGAAAGTGCTTTTTAATAATAAACACTCAATGCTGAAATAATGTGAGTTACCTATAACATAAAATAATTATTTGAGCATCCTAGGAAGCCCTAATATTGCCAAAAAATAATTAGTCCACAATATTTACATTTTATGAGTTAGCGATAGTACTTGTTTAATCACAAGCATTTCAATTTCATTTAACAAACTGATTACATGTATATATAATAATAATAATAACCAGCCTATAATTGACCCACTGCTGGGACACAGGCCTCCTCTCGGTAAGAGTGAGTTGGCCGTAATCCATCACACAGGCCCGGTGCGGGTTGCTAGATGTCACATCTCTTCAATTTTTTTTATTCTAGGACATGCCAGTTTCCTCACGATGTTTTTCTTCTCAGTTTTGAGAGCAGTGGTTATAAAATAAATACATTTAATAATATTTACACAAACTAAAGCGCTTGTCTGGGTTCGGACCTACGATCTAGAAATCGTAAGTCACCACAGGGCCACCACTGCTCTCTATTTCATACAGTATAATTAAAATAAAAGGCACATTATTTGTCACTTCTACATTTTCACTTTAGATACAGAGAAAAAAAACCCAAAAAAATTTACCAAAATCATGAAAATCCGAAAGAGGAACATAATGGCAGCTACCTACTACTTAGCACGAATATTTAAAAAAATACTTAGCATTTTCATTCTGCGAGTGTAGCTGTACATAATTCTCTCTTATCCCAACCCCGACCCACAATGTAACAGCCCAAGATAATAATAAACAAGGCAGTACATCCAGCCGGCCAATTCGTTGGCGTGGCGGGCATCCGTCTCGGCCAATTACAATTACAACGATATGCAAACTGGCTCACAATCACGCCCGGAGTAATTTAAAACCTAGACCCGGGATTGTTTTCACTGGAATGGGCTGAGGTGTAATTAAATTAAATTATTTGCTTGTGTTAGGAAAATGGTTGGCTGTGAAATAATAATTTTGCATGCCTGGGTTATGTCTTAGTCTATAATTAAAAAAAATTAAAGTCACTTTTTGTATCTGTCTGTATGACCGCGTTGTTTTTCTAAACGGCGCAACGCACCTATTTAGATGCAGTTTTCACCATCATTTAGATAATTTATTTCGGACGGTTTACGAGTATGAGCATTTTTTTTTTATTAGCCTATACTGTCCCACTTCTGGGCAAAGGCCTCCCCCAAATCCTTCCAGGAACTCTTTTCCCGCGCCATATCGAACCAGCCGTTTAATATTTATGAGCATATGTCATTAATATTAAATTTACATATAACCGTACAAAGCAAGGGCGGGTTGCTCGATCTTAATAAGTAACTACATATTTACAATGTAATTATTACCTACTTCAGCGTAAGGGCAGTAGTGGCCCAGTGGTAACAGGCGTTCCGAGCTGTAGGTCGTGGGTTTGAACCCAAGCCGGCACTTTATTTTGTGTAAATAATTTCATCACCACTGCTCTGAAAACGATGAAGGAAAACTTTATGAGGTAACCAGCATGACATAGAACCAAAAATTTTAAGACATGTGACATCCGCTAACCCGCACTGGGCCCGCGTGGTGGATTATAGCCCACTCCCTCTTACAGAGAGGAGGCCTGTGTCCCAGCAGTGGGAACATTATATTCCGATTATACAGCGTAGAGCTACAGGTACATAGCTTTATTCAACTACATCAAAACATTGATGACCTACTTTCTAAGTATTTATATTTCAGTTTGTCATCGTCTCAAATTAAGCTACTTTATTGATTAGCTTTTCATTCATCATAGAGAATGATTAAAATTAATATGAATTTCGATGGCTATAAGAGTAGGGGAAGACCAAAGAAACGATGGATAGAATGTGTGAATGATGATATGGTTAGAAAGGGGGTGACTGTCGAGATGGCGGCTAATAGAGGAGTATGGAAGAAAAAGACATGTTGCGCCGACCCCAAATAAATTGGGATAAGGGCAGGAGAATGATGATAGAGAATGATTAAGCAAATATAGGTTGTGTCATTATTAGGTCATAAATTATGTAGGTTTTAGGTCTTGTGCTATGTACCTAGGATCTATGGGTAACACAATATTGTTATTTATGAATTTGGTAAAAGTATAACATTTATTTTCTTTCCAAATTTAACTACGGTCACAAAGTAGAACAAAATTTACTCAAATGTTACACGAAACACACAATTATGATGTAGGTTTAAAATGAGTACTTACCTTGCTTAGTGTTAAAACACTAGTTTACTCCATTATATAAACTGTTAAAAAAAACAATTTACGTAACAAAACACTTTGCTTGATATCGATATCAACAGTTTTACACTATTAAAGTAAAGTTTTCTGTCATAAATCTACATGGACACTAATTATGTAACATCAGAAACTAGGTGCACGGTTCCAATTGGTCGTTTCCTATCGAGAAAAGCCGGCATGAAACGCCATGGTTACCCTTTAAAAAAATCGCTTTATCAATGTTTTCAAATTACAGGGTTAACAGGTATGGGAACAAGTAAAATCGAAAATACATGCATACAGTACGCTCCAGTACTTGGCACATCCAGTATCTCCACATATTATCCATGGTTCCCTAGACTACGTATCTTGAGCACTCCCGGCGGGAAGCGCTAATAAGCTTGTAATAAATGACTCGCCTAGCACAAAATATTCAATGTGTGCTGCCAACTGGTACAATTATAATTATTACAATCCCAGCTACACGAATAATTATTGTTTGTTTGTTTGGCTTATTAGAATACTGGTTTTGAAGGCAGCCATTGTTTCGATAAGGGAGTTTGTGTTTGGTCTGAACGGGTATATTTTTTCTCGGCTTTCAGATTTCTTATGAAATAAGCATCACCTTTGGACCTATTTTTCTGTTTCTTGTATGTGTCTACATAAATGATAAAATAAATAAACAAATGAGAACATAAATTAAATCATTTAATATCCCATTATACTTAGAATGCCTTACCTACTTGATTGTAGGATTGTGGATTCGAGAAAGACATGAACCCAAATCATAACTTTTATGATTTTTCAGTGTTTCCTCCCTCACAATTTCAGCCAAAAGACGTCCACTGCTAGACGTAGGGCTTCCCCGAGCATCACAACTTCGACCGGTTCTGGCCCTCCTCTGGGCTCCTTCGCAAGTTGAAAATAATTACTTACCCAAAAAAATACTCATTGTTTATTTTTAATAAATAACTCATTGTAAGAGACATTACTTTATTTTCCTGTTAAACTAATGAACCCGGATTTCCCATTTTCATCGAAATTTTCACGACAAATTAAATAAAAGAGAATTCAATTCTGATCAGAAAACCTTTTACGACTCAATTTTAAATCACAAGGTAAAGAAGATACGACAAAAAAAAAACAAGAGACGTACGAAAAAAAAAAACAAAGTATTTTTTCACAACAATTAAGAAGGCTTACGTTCTTATATTTTTTTCTTTTTTTTGTTGCAGGTAAGTTCGAGTTTGACGTAAGATGGAATAAACCAACAACGGCTGTGCGGGTTTTTTTTCAGATTCCAAAGCTGGTGAAAACATACAAAAACACTGTAAAAGGATAAAAAGGTGTAGTTCTTAAGTCTAGCCTATCAGGGAGCCAGACGTTTTCAAAATGGCGGTGCGCGAAAATTGAGAGTGAACAAGAGGAACAGGAAAAGGTGGCTTGCAAATTAAGTACAGTGGTGTGTTTTCGTTCGAATACTTGCTCTGTAGACTTACCTTCGTTCTATCAAGTCTTAAACCAGTCATGAAAAATGTATTTATTTCACAATGTAACCTAAATAAGATCATAAAACCAGTTTCGAGATTGTAGCCAAGTTATTTGGATGAGTAAATTTTTCAAACTTTAAATCAACTTGTCCTATTATAGAGTGTTGCATGCCATACATACGTAGTACGTCTCACAACACCCACTTTTCGTTTTCACGTCAAGCCCTTCCAGAGCCGTTATTATATTATATGACACAATGGCGTGGTTTGAACTGTCAAAATACATGTTTTCATATCGTTTCCTTGCCGTAAGCAAGACGCGATATTAACGTGGTTTGCACGTGTTAAGATTTCGCGGGGAATAATACAGAATTGGGGCCAAGTACTTAATTGTACTTTTTTTAAGTATTTAAAAGAAAGAAAGAAAGAAAATACGTTTATTTGCGGCAAACATGACGTATAAAAAAGAACATAAACACACAAAAAAAAGTAACAAGTTGGGGATAAACATGCGTCACATTCACGCAAAACGGTCGACGGAGACAGAGCCCCAGCGCTGGTTTTCAGTGGCAGCCGGCGTTGACGTGATGACGTCAACCAGTGCAGCATAGACGTGTGTGTTATTTAGTTATATTTGACAGGCTACATACAGACGATAGGTACTTTAATGTCAAAAGTAACAAGTGCGCAGCTGGCCAATAAATAAACCAAGCAGAAACGAGGCAAACCTCTCCATACATATCCTACGTAGCAGACTTGTATAGGAACCATCATAATCAGACTATAATGTGCCCACTGCTGGGACACAGGCCTTTGTGTGAGAGGGAGTGGGCCGTAATCCACCACGCGGGCCCAGTGCGGGTTGGTAGATGTCACACGTCTTCGAATTTTTGGTTCTAGGACATGCCGGTTTCCTCACGATGTTTTCCTTCACCGTTTTGAGAGCAGTGGTGATGAAATAATTTGCACAAAGTAAAGCGCCTGTCGATTCGAACCTACGGCCTACAACTCGTAAGTCTCGGCCGTTACTACTGGGTCACCACTGCTCCATATATTATAGGAATGAGGTACCTACTCCTATTCCCAAACATAGACAGATTTGGTTACCCTGTATATTACATACTTGTACGCGTATTTAATAGAACCTTTAGGATTTGTGCCGTCGAAACCTAATAAGCTCTTTGATAAATGCGTCCAAGCGACAGCTAGCCTAACCCTTTGAAGTCTCCCTACCTCCGGGTTATATGAAATTTCAAGCCTGCTAAGTATCTACTCACATCTGCCTAGCCTTTTCCCAACTATGTTGGGGTCGGCTTCCAGTCTAACTGGATGCAGCTGGATGCTGTATTTTACATGGAGCGTCTACCTATCTGACGTCCACCACCCAGTGACTGGGTAATACGAAACTCCTTGGAAAGACTGATTCTCAGACTTTCGGGCTTTCAAAGATCACGAATGACTGCCGGGACCAACGACTTAAAGTGCTTTCCAAGGCACGTAGGGGTCTTGGTATGTAAAGATGGTCACCCATCCACAGACCAACCCCGACAAGCGTAGCTTAACCTGATCGACCGGCTTGTATGGCTGTTATTATTTAGCTACGGGCCCCTCCCTTAATTAGTGCTAAGTATCTACTATATACTAAATATAATAAAGCTGAAAAGTTTGATTCTTTGTTTGAACGCGCTAAATCTCTAGAAAAATTATTTTTGCATTCAATAGCCCAATTATTGAGGAAGGTTTTAGGCTAAAACATCACGCTACGACCCATAAGAGTCGACTCAAAAGAGAAAAAATCAGAAAGAACACTGAACGATAACGCAGAAATAGCGCGGGTGGCCGATGCGATGCGACGCGCGACGGGCTGGGTCGGGGGAGCTAGAAATTTTACGCGGACGAAGCCGCGGGCAGAAGCTAATATGAAATATTCAGGGGAAGTGTAGGTGACAAGTACTAAGATATTTTTGCTCAAGGTTAGTAACTTGCTACTAGCAAGTCGGTTCATTGCTACGATTCCTATTAACGCTTCCTACGCAGTTATTATTGTGGTGATAGTGGGCTCATTGAAGTCTGGTGTGGCATTAAACATAAAGGTCACTTTGAAAAACTCAATTGTGTTTTGATGAAAGGTTGAACTCTTGATTGTATGAAAACTTCATGGAAAATTTTCTACCAAAGTCACGTCGCCCCTGTCCGCAGTAGCCTTTAATAATAATTATTTATTTAATTCAGACATAATTGTAGTCCATAGATTTTACACTCTTATATTTAAATTATAAACTATTTTAAATTCTATCTAAACAGATGAAAACCCACAATAAAATAAAATAAAATTGTGATTAATTAAATTTAAATATTTAATAACTCATTAAAAATAATAATAAAATGGTCAAAAAATTATAAAATGTCAGAATAAGATTAAGACTGTCAGGATAAGACTTTAAGAGCCTTAACTTTATGTGTTCAAAAATTGAACACAATCAAGAGGTCAACTTAATTTATCATCAAGCGAGTCTTAACAAAAGCAAGTCAAAAACTAACATTAATCAAAACTATGTAGATTAAAATTTAGGGTTCCGTATCCAAGGTTGTTCTGCCGTCAGCATTAGCAGGGACGCAACGGGCGTTTGTATGACGTACGGAATCCACAAATCCGCCATGATGGATTGTGGTAAATGTGTTTTCTGTGCATTTCGGCAAGTATATTGTGGCTGCAGCACCGCAAGCGCGGTAGTGTTCGCAAATCTTTGGAAATAGATCGGAATATGTTATTGTATAACTTAGTGTAACTGTTGTATAACAGACTTGTTTCGTGAAATAATATTTAGTTTTCCCAATAAATACTTGTGGTATAGGCACAAAAACTTTTTCAATACCTCATTCCAAACACCTTCACTGAATACCTCAATTCTGCTGTCGTTTTAATTCAGTATCTCGATCTGCAGTGGCCTATATGGAAAGCTCTCAACCGATTGCGTATCCAAGTAGGCCGCTGCAGACACGTCGAAGTGGGGGATTACTGACCCATCCAACAACCAGTGCGAGTGCGGTGCTTCTGATCAAACCATACCCCACTTGCTGGAGTGTCCTAAGAGCCCGTTCACCTGCACGTCGGATGACCTAAAAATGCCACTGATACCGCAATTAACGTCACAACCTACAGGGCACAAACGATATATTAAAAAAAACGACAAGGAAGAGTACCATCGATACGAAAAGAAGAAGTATTCTCTAAATAGTTGCTTGTTGTACGCACGGCTACACATCAAGCTATACATAACCAGTATAAGCTGACTTCTGATTGTAAGAAAAACCTATACAATGCGAGGTCAGCTAAAACTGGAAATGTATAGCTTGATGTGTAGCCGTGTGTACAAGCACCTATTTACAATTATAGCTGCAATGGAAACTAAATTACGTACAACTCAGCCTTCATGAAAATAACTCAAATACCTTTCCTTTTTTTTTCTGGTCGGAAATCATCAAATGACCCATCCCGCTCTGGGTGGAGCGGAAGGGAGTGTCAGACTCTTACTGACTAAAACCCACCTATGTTCCTTCCTTCGCCCTTTATGTTCCGGGGTAATAATAATAATAATAATAATAGCGGGGTAGCGGTAACCCTTTTGGACAATCCCGCTGACCCGGCAGGCTTCGGCCCTAAGGGGCCCCTCAAAACTCAAATACCTTAGGTATCAATTTAGTACAGTGATTGTTTACATAAATCGAGTTACTGATAGTTCTGAAACATACATTTTATTAAAAACTAGTTCAATTTTTTCATCTGCCTAGCCTTTTCCAAACTATGTTGGGGTTGGATTCCAGTATAACCGGATGCAGCTGAATACCAGTAATTTACATGGTGCGACTGCCTATCTGATCTCCATAATCCAAATACGATACCCCTTAGTAAGACTGGTTGTTAGACTTTCGGGCTTCTGACGACCCGTAAAGACTGTCAAAGATCCACGAATGACAGCCGGGGCCAACGGCTTAACCCTAGTTTAATCTATCATCAACAATTTAATTTTTACTTTACCCCCCGTAGTTTCACCATGATTCGGTCCCAGACTGACGGTTGATAAATGAACACAGGGCACACCGCCAGACTAATATGAAGTTAGGAAAGAGTTCATAACTGAAGTGTAAGGTATAATATGGATGCGATATTTTAATAAACTGCAGGTTTATTGCAATAACTAAAATCTACAAAAGTCGAAGCTTACTGTGCTAACGTTACAATGAATTTACCTGTATAATCTTTTAAAAACTACACTGTATTTTTATTTTGAACTTGCAGCGCCCCGCGGTTTCACCCGCATTAGTGTCGATTCCGTGGGAATATCGGGATAAAAAGTATTATATGTGTTATTCTGATGTATTAGCTATATTACTGTAAAGTTTCATCAAAATCCGTTCAGTAGTTTTTGCGTGAAAGAGTAACAAACATCCATCCATCCATCCATCCATACAAACGTTCACGTTAATAATATTAGTAGGTTAAAGTAGGATTTACGTGCACAGCATTACTGATTTAAAATATTCATGGTGTTTCAGTACAGTTCAGAAAGTGAATTGTAAATGTTTACAGCAGATATTCCGTTCTTATTTTCATCCTTCTGATGAAAACTTAAACGGCAGTTTATCTTGAAGCAATGTTTTGTTATCACCTAGTCGTACTTAACATTATTTCACCTTAAACTCTATTCTTCCAAACCGAGCTTACCATAGACAATTTTAATACCCGTAGTATGAAATGTAAACAGCACCCTAATTGAGTAAAACTCTATCTATCTCAATCTGAATCATTTTGAAAGATATTGCTAATCCATTGCTTCATATGTTCGAAAAATTTGTCTGCTCAACAACGTAAATAAGGCAATGAATGTTGTTGAACTGTCAAAATGAAAGCCATTGCGAATGATAGTGTGTTGTAACACACTATCATTCGCAATGGCTTTCATTATTTTTCTTTTTTTTGTACACACTCACACACACACACACACACACACACACACACACACTCACACACAGACACATACACACTACACACACACACATGCACATTTCCACACCCCCCCCTCTCCCTTTCTTCTTCTTCACTTTCTACACACTTCTTCATCAAATAAAAGATAAAAATCTACCAAAAACTCTTCAAAAGCTAACCAAACAAAATAAAACATGCATCAACTTCTCTTTATTACCCTTTAGTCTTCACCATGAGACCTAAGCTTATCCTCAAAACGATTGCCAAAGCAGAGCGCTTATATTTCCTCTCAATATCGGCAGAGGAGTGCGCATAAAAAGCGCCTAACGGCAATGGATGGGTTTCACTGCATCCATTAAACAGATGAAAGTATGAACTCAGGGATTATCCACTTAATGCAACTGGGGCTTATGTGGTGGTGTGTGTGGTGAGAGGTAGCGGCGTGTCGCAGGCTATGATATCGATTTTTGGTTGCGACATTATTTTGGGCGATGATTTTATGTGAATATGTTTCATGTCGTGTGCGTCGACTGGGTGTTGAAAGCATAACCAGCCTATAATTTTCCCACTGCTGGGACACAGGCCTCCTCTCGGTAAGAGTGAGTTGACCGTAATCCATCACACGGGCCCGGTGCGGGTTGCTAGATGTCACATGTCTTTGAATTTTTGTTTCTAGGATATACCGGTTTCCTCACGATATTTTCCTTCATCGTTTTGAGAGCAGTGGTGATGCAATTAAATACACAGAGTAAAGTGCCTGTCTGGGTTCGAACTCACGACCTACAATTTGTAAGTAGGGGCCGATACCACTAGGCCACCAGTGCTCATCATTCATGTTGAATGCAGAGTCAGAATTGCAAGGAACAGAATTAATTGTGACAGAATTGTGGGAAAATAAATATTTTTAATTGTTCTACTGTGTCGTTGTCAGTGTGTGTTGTGTGTGTAATGTGCTTCTTGTTTGTGCAGATTAAACAACTTTTCTTTCTTTCCTTTTCCTTTTCACAGTATACAATAACACAATAGACATATTTACTTTATTCATATAAGTACCGACTACTTTGTTCAAATGCGACACAATGAGAAAACCTACGACTGTTATATTCGCAGACAAGTACAGTTATTAAACGATTTTTTTTGTAAGAGAGACACATACGTAAAAAGTAACATCCGAGGTCAATCTCGCAGTGGCCTGCAACTAAGATACTACCAAAATCCGTTCATACTATAACTTTATAGTAAGTAGAACTTCAGCTCAATATCTCCAACATACTTAACCTAACACCACTCCAGCAACTTCAGAAATTCCTGAAGAATTTAGCCATTCAAATTCTTTAACACGTCCAAACGCTATCTTGTTATAACTTGGACAGCACATGTGGAAGTTTCGCCGTATGTTCTCCTGAGCTGTAAAAGTGACTCCGTAATTTATCGGCAATGAAGAAAGTTCTCCTTAAGGTTTCGTGCTCCTGCAATCTTACGTGGACAGCAAACCCTGGGTTACCGGTTTAATGACACCGTCTTAAAAGCAAGTTAGAACAACTTATATTTAAGATTTTTTACTTGAGGTTCCTGAGGGATTTTGTTTGTTTATTCTTTGTTTGGTTGCGTGTTTGGGGGCATCAAGGAGGATGTGTCTCTGAGGGATTAGCTGGATAGTTTGTATGGCTGCGAGTCACGAAGTGTTTCTTTTATTTTGTTTACAAATTGAAATGATGCAATAGTAATGGCGCAACTAGCTGATTAGCTTGTTGGATTAATTATTTATCAAGAAACGTAGTTATCAATTATATACAAATTACCTTCAAATTTTTCTATGGTTCTGTAACTTTTAGAGACTTATTTGTAGTAGAAATATACCTTTCAGACACTTACCATTTTCTATACATAATCAGCTTATAATATTCCCATTTCTGGGACACAGGCTCCTCTCTTCTTCGAGAGAGTGACTGGGCTAATAATCCACCACGTGGGCCCAGTGCGGGTTGGTAGATATCACATGTCTTCGAATTTTCGGTTGTAGGATATACCGGTTTCCTCGCCATGTTTTCCTTCACCGTTTTTTATACCTTATGGAAACTAATCGTGAAATATCTTCAAATACCAAATAAATCCTGTGAGTTGCTTCCATTGATATAGCTTCGTCCCTATTTTCAATTTCATTACTGCACGAAAACAAACAAAGACAAAGAAATATTACATCTCCATTCTTCGGTACTTACGCGACAGTTTTACTTACGACATATACCTTGACGCTAACAGCAGAAGTTGCGTTATAAAACACGGTACAAAACGAGCAATTTACAGCGTAGTACTATTTTAAACATCTTAATGAACAGTTAAACATTTGATGTACTAAGTTTGTATTGCAATCTTTGTGGAATGAGTTTATTCAGTGTATACTAGCAGTTTGGAATAGTTCACAAGTTTGGTCTAAATATTTAAGAAGTTGGTCGTCGCTTGTTATACAGCAAGTTTCATCGGCTAGTATCTAATGTTGTTTGTATCGTGGATTTACTGAAGACTTCGAACCCAAATGGGCCGTAGCAAAGATAATCTCCATAGTTGGGGCTTCACGGACGGCTCAGATCTCACTTGCGTATGCAACACTTCTCCACAGACAATGGCCCACCTTCCATCCTGGGCCGCATGCCCTGTCACCTGTGCACTTGATGATCTTATGAATGCGTCAGTGAGCGGAGTTAGAATTTTGGGCCAAAGATGTTTGAACTTTTTGCCATCCATACGCTAAGAAGAAGAAGAAGACTGAAGGATTGCATTATTATTAAACCAGCCATTCTGTACCAATCTTTGTTTTTTAAGGTTACAATATAAGTTAAAACCTACTTAAAAAGCAGAGTTGCTTTTTACAGAAATCCAACCAATAAAATAGCTCCGGCAAGCACTTTTTTTTCAATAAGTATAGTAATTTAGGTGATATTTTGTATGACACTTGTATACATACTGACAGTACATTCGCTGCAAACATGTTTATTCAACAAAACACATCAAGATTTCATTTTATAATCCATTGCGTATTCCTCGCAATATCACTTAAACAATAAAAGATTCAAGCACGTTATGGAATTCAACTCACAATAATGTGTTTTCATATCATGCTTGCATAACTTACCTACGCCGCACTGGTTTTATAAAAGCTTGAAGATGATAATGTCTTGTATTTGTGCATGTTCACGAAAAAACTTGTGATTTTTATCAATTTATTAAAAAAAACGCGTAAGAAAATTCCGTTAGCCGTGTATGAAGATGTGTAATAGAATGATAAACTGCTTCTTGTTGTTTCGTAAAATAGGGTAGATAATATGTACACATATTTATATCTATTAGAAACTAAAATAATTGATCTCATTCTTCTTTATTTCTTACAATAGAAAGATATGACATATCATATCTTTCTATTGTATAGATGTACCGATGTATTATTTATTGAATATGTTTTCTTCCTAGAAAACAAAGAATCTGTCAAATGTCTTTAATAGATTTTCAACTTTATCACTAAAGCATTAAGGTTCAAGGTTGATTGGGAAAATTTGATAGTTTCGGATAGCTTGACCTGCTGGCGTCTGTACAAGTAGTTGTTCCGGGGTTCAAAAAAAAACTAACGTTCTCCACTAGGTACTAAATTAAATAACTAGCAATACAAACATCATCACCATTTGCCTGCATTTTCCCAACTATGTTGGAATGCAGCTGAATACCAGTATTTTACATGGAGCGACTGCCTATCTAACCTCCACAACCCAGTTACTGGGTAATACGATACCCCTTGTATGACGTACAGACGCCAGCACATCAAACTACTACAATCTGCCAAATTTCTTTAATAGATTTTCAACTTTATCACTAAAGCATTAAGGTTCAAGGTTGATTGGGAAAATTTGACAGTTTCGGGTAGCTTGACCTGCTGGGGTCTGTACAAGTAGTTGTTCCGGGGTTCAAAAAAAAACTAACGTTCTCCACTAGGTACTAAATTAAATAACTAGCAATACAAACATCATCACCATTTGCCTGCATTTTCCCAACTATGTTGGAATGAGCAGCCAGCTGAATACCAGTATTTTACATGGAGCGACTGCCTATCTAACCTCAACAACCCAGTTACTGGGTAATACGATACCCCTTGGTAAGACTGGTTGTCAGATTTTCGGGCTTCTGACGAATAACTAGCAAGACAAATAATTAGATAAAACACATTGCCGCCAAAACAAAAACACGTACACTTTTGTACCAAAACAGTAACATTTAACAAATTATAAAAGTCACAAGCAAAGCAAAACAGAACAGCGTTAATATTTTTAACAATTCCATTCCCTTTGTATATCTTAAACATCTCCTTGACGACACGACACTGACTTTAATGAGAAGAATTACCCTCCTTCTGGGCAGTCGGCTAAAAAAACAGGCTTACAGCCACCCCCATTGTTTTGTGACCAGAGTACGGATTACCGTATTTAATTAAACGCTATCGTGATGGTATCAGATTTCGACAAAATGGTAATTAATTGTTGTTTTCTATCCAAGGTGTAAACGGTTTTTTTATTTGATTAGATCTAAACAGATGATTTTAAGGTACTTTTGTGTTATAAAGAAAATGCAGGATAATTTGGAAAAAACCCTTTTCATCAAGATTTAGTGAGTTTTTTGTGGCAATTAGTTGTGGTATAATGTAGTTGCGCTTATGTGATTCATTTGAATTTATTTTATGCTTTGCTGTTTACCATATGCCAGGAGCGGGCCCTCAGCTTTTCTGAACATTTTATGCGTTCAGTCTGGAAAGGCTAATGATGGGGAGGACCAGGTGAGAGGAAAACGCGCTCAAGACAGAGCTCTGGCAAGATGGTCAGACGCTATCAACCTTCTTGATAACGTCTGACCATCTTGCCGGCCATGCTGTTGGAGGCAGCATCTACCGAGCGGTCCACACTGCAGAAGACCACGATCCCCAGCATAGGAAAAACGAAGAAGAAGAATCAAAACCTCATTTCTTGCTGTCTTATCATAAATTGTCCTGCTGACTAAAAAATACACCGCTGTACCTCCTAGTATATTATGTATCATAGAGTAAAACTTTTATTTACAACATTTTCTTAACAAAAAACCTCTCACCTCTCCCAATCGCTCTCATTACCAACTCCTGCAAAGTTCAACGTACTACAGACTACAGGCTCTCACTCAGAATGAACAAAACTTTATAGCGCGATGCTCTTAGCGGGGCGGCCAGCAAGCTATAACGTGACATTGACCCGGGTTCGAATGGTATAACATGGTAAAACCCTATATAGGAGTTCCAAAGAAGTCTCGTATGTTTTAAGTAAATTAGTGGAATGAAGAAAGGATTAAGTTAAGTGAAGGTGTTTGAGGAATGGGTAGTTGTGATAAAAAGTGGGTGCCGAAAAAAGCCTTCAATTACCATTTCTGTTGGAATATTTAATATTTAATTATGTAACATGTTCCATGATGATCGTCAACGTTGTGGTAATGCTTTTTATTGCTTTGGAAAACCTGTTTGGTTTTCAAAATGTTTTTTTTTTTTGCTAGGATTGGGCTTAGCCTTCGTATTTTTAACCAAAGAAAAAAATGGAGGACGTTCTCAAGTGGAAGCTCGTATTTTTTAATGAGTTGAATTTTCAAGGGAAAAAAAATGTAGACAATATTATTGTAACACCAGAATCATATTTCAAACAATATCAAATTGTATAACTAGAGCAAATCATACCCGAAGCCATACATCGATAAAGCCCTAAAATGCCGCCATCAGGCGAATACAATTACGAACATTACGCGTCAATCACAAGCGAAAGTTTCCTTCAAAAACCTCCTAGAGTTTCGCGCAATCACAAACATTGAAAGAGGCGTCGTCATAGCAACGCACCGTGCTGTGCGCAGTCGCGCTATTTCAAGACTCCGCCCCTACGACAGCCTGTTGCTTGCCGTATCTGCCGGACGCCAGTTACCTTTCAGCATTCATGGTACCACATCCAAAACAATATCATTCCCGTAAACACTAAAATCAACGCCAATAAGGCTTAAAGTCCCATGACAAAAGTATGGTTTAAAAATTATCAAAGTCAATTTTTAATGTGCTATTACTGTTGAACTTTTCAAACTTGTACGTGAAGTTTACCAGGCTGTCTCGCTTCTTCACATTCGACAACGTGCCTGCGTCTCGCTCGCGCGTTCATGAAGGCCTGCGACATCAGGTATCTAAATGACATTATGTTGAAATGAAAATCCCGACGAAATACATGCGTAACGAGATTTGTTAAATTTTGCATTTGTATTTTTTTTCGTCTAAATGTAGCAGAGGATTTTATTCCGTGATCGGATTGGCATTTAGCAAAAAAGAAAACCTTGTTTTCGTTGGTACTTAATTGTATTTATTTTTGTTACATTATCATCGTATAATAAACTCGTTTGTTTTCCGGGAAATTCATAAAACAAAACACGTCATCATCTAAAAGGCTTCATTCATCTTCACCTTTATTCCAGGCTTTATTCTTTATTTGCATTTTTCTGAAACTATTTCTTACAAAACTACGACCATGTGCGTCTAACGTGTACTTTTCCACAACAAAGTTGCAAGAACCACGACTGAAAAGAAACTTTAGTTCCGGAAAACGCTATGGTGTGGCGCTAGTAGTCTCAAAACTCTCTAAACCGGAGTTATTTAGCTAAAACATCAACATGACTAGTACTATAATTTATAATACCAATAGTTATGTTGTATTAACATTGAATAATATAATTACATAAGTAACGATTTGGTTTGTCGGTGATAAATCCTTGTTCAATTTAATCTGGTTAGCAAAGCTTTTCATTTAAATTCGATATTGAATTGGTCGGATCCCAATTGCCTATTTGCTAGAAACATTGATTGCTATGAAATTACTCAAGAATCTTGAATACATATTCTGTACAAAAGGTTATTATAGGTAGAAGGCTGTTTTCTTCCTAAAAGTAATATAATAGTTGCTGAACATGACTTAAAAAATAAAACAAAAGCATGGTAAAGGTAATAATGATATACGGGTATTTTCAGTATTCAAACCTTGTAAATTAATACTAAAACAACCCAAAATAGCCCATTATTGCTCCACCTAAACACAACATCATAACGGCAGCGCCTCAAGGCAATCACCTAACACCTAATAAGAACAGTATAAGCTCCTTATACAATATGAGACAGAGAAAATTACGCCATCCGTCTGCCTTGTACATGCAAATTAGACTGTTTGCGGACACATATAAATCGCCTCTCTCATTGCGTTGGAACTTCAAAGTGCTGTTACATCTATTATAATCCCTTTGAATTTACTACCCAAATAACTGGCACTTATTTGGTTTGGGATTTGTATGGTCTTTGTTGTGATTGTTTTTGGTATTGTGTACAATGTTGACTGGAGATGCATTGATATATACATTTGGCCCTCTTAGGTTAGGTTGTCTGTCGTAAAAATGGCGGTTTCGCTAGGTATAGTTAACAGTTAAACTTACATAACTAATTGAAAAATAGTAGATTCTATATCTGGATATTTTTCAAAATAAATAATTAAGTCAAAGGTAAATAAAAGTAAAGTAAAAAGTATATTTTAATACTGTGCTGTACGTATAGCAAACTACAAAATAAAAGTAGAAGCACACACAAAAAGAATGCTTAAATTAATGAACTGAAAATCAGTCTCTCCAGGCAAAGCTACCTTTGGCAAGACGCCAGATATAGTATAAGATGACAAAGAAGATACACAAGAAACGTTAGGTAATTCAATATATCACCAACAAAGAGCTTCACTACTTGCGAATTTGATTACACTCCCGATAATATTAATGCTCAGGCCGCGTTAGAAGAAGACAACCCTAACTTTTATGACAAATCGTATTCTGCTTAATCCAAAATGCTTATAAGAAGGCTGTAATCCAAATAGACACGGATTGTTTCAGAAACCTGTCTAAACAAAGCCAAACAAGTTCTTCGAAGTGTTTCAATCAAACAGTCCGCAGTTTCTGACAATTAATTAAAATCTGAATGGCACAGTAACAAAGTACAATACAAATTGTATCGATTTACCAAAACTTGTTGAGGTAGACATTAATGTAACACGAAATACGTGCGGAGTATTATGTTCCTGGATTATAATTACTGGAATCCATCTTTGTTGTTGTTTTAAACATTAGAAGTGTCACATAACGAGGTTTGTCTAAGTTTGACATATTTTGTTTGTAATTATATCTCCTGTGATGGTATTACAGAAGTTTCTTTTTGAGTAGGCGACGTGTATTGCTAAAATGTCTTACATCACACATAAATATTCCACGATTATTAAATTAGCATTCCAACCATGTTTTTGCTGTTCTGATTATTTTCTTTACCTATTCATTGTTGTTCGCATATCATGGTCTTCTTTCTCTTGTGTATTTCAAACTGCAGAAACACGTACATATGTTTAAAACGTCAACCAAAGCTCACCCTTCATCTGACTGCAATGCATTATTCCTTTCTTCCTAGACTCCTTGTCGAAACTCTTCTGCAGGATAGTTTAGAAGCAGCATTGGTGCAGCCATGTAATCTGGCAAGTTTAATTTGAGTGTGAATAAAAGCGGGTCCCATCCTCCCATTGTGGAATGGCAAAAGTTAGCTTGTTTATTCTCACTTTAGAGGTACTATGGCACGCAAATGTTAGGTGTGAAATACACCCTGACTTATTGCTTTAAAGCGGTACCGAGGATGGGATGTTATTGTGTACTTTTAAAGCTTTTTTAGACGTATTGTGCGCTTTAGTATATTGTTTGTCGCGTCGGTATCAAAAAGTTTTTATTTATAAGCGGCATTCGGATTTTTGGATGGGAACAGCGCAATAAAAGGTATTATGGGTTGAAATTACGGGTAGTTTTTGTTTCTATTTGAAAATAACAGTTGAGTTCTTGCGTTTTTGAAATTTTTGCGAAAACAGTCCAGGCCATTTTGTACATCTATACTTATGTAAATATTTGGTTACTATAATCATCGTTTGATTAATTCTCCTATAGATCAACGTTTGTAAACAAAAGGTTTTAAATGTTCCTTTAGTCGAAACTATTCAACTATCTACATCTAGTTACACATTCGAACCGTTCCTTAATGGATTCCAGACCGAAATTTGATTTGTGCGACTACTGACTTACCGAAGGCTTTCGCAAGGAAATCAATTTGGCCCACAACTATGTCACGATCGCAACACGGCTGCAGATTCGTGCAATCAAACTAATGAGATGAGTTCTGCCCTAATCCCTGTTAGAGCCTTATTGACGGACCCGGGACCCGAAACTTGCACAATTTCGGGATCCCTCTCTAGTAGAAGGTAGTTGGAAAATAGTTGTGTTCGAATTTCACTATGGTGATTATTTTTAATGATATTATGGCTTGGGATTTAGTTTAATATTGGACCTGCTCAAAAATTTTGCTTGAATTATTCCTTATAGTTGTTTGAATGTTTGTTGTTTATACACTTTTTATGGAAAAATATTCATGCATCAAAGCCACTGTTCGTTGCATAACTTTCCAAGGCGAGTTGACATAATCACTCTTCGGAGAACAACTAAGATATTTTGAAAGTCATACTTCCAAGTTATTTTTAAATTCGTATATGAAAGTAACTTCGTGTCGAAATTTTTTGTGTCACATTTTCCTTTAGGGATAACTTAAAAGCTAATGTAATTGGTATGGATATCACTTAGTTTACTTCGAGTGGTTTCATCATTAATTGCATCGGCGCCCCTTAGTGCGGAATGCAGTCCTAACACGCCATTATTAATGTCATTTGCTGTCAGTAATGTCGCGTGTGCTAAGTACAGTCCCGCGGGTATTGTAATAGGCAATTTAGAATTACCTGCGTTGAGTTACATTTGATCTATGAGTGATGAAATCGTGGCTACTGAATAAACTTGGTTATTTACAAGCTTTACTGAATAATGTCATATCTAGGTAGGATTGACCATAAATATATATGGATATATATGGTTATGGTTGGTGGTAATTTATTTGGTTTGGTTTGGTAATAATAGGTATTACTCCTATTACTTAAAACTATTAACCTGAATATGATGTGTTTGCGGATGAATAGAGTAAAAATAT
The DNA here is from genome assembly GCA_911387795.2 of Apamea monoglypha. Classification (NCBI taxonomy): domain Eukaryota; kingdom Metazoa; phylum Arthropoda; class Insecta; order Lepidoptera; family Noctuidae; genus Apamea; species Apamea monoglypha. The sequence goes on from OU426920.1 coordinate 2,434,787, forward strand.
GCGTATAATTAAGTCAAGCGTAAGTATGTAAGGGAGTCCATTGTTCCGTCTTAGTTTTAAATATAATTATATACAACATAATTACTGTCAACGTAATTATATTTTCCTTTTTAATTGTTTATTTATATATTTATAATGAATGTGATTGATGTTGTTACCTTTTAATTAACTATAAATAAATAAATTACTAGTATAGAAAATATATTCTCTCTATAATTGTTTCCCCAATAAATAAAATAATTGTGTGAGTATACTGCAATAATAATCTTTTTAATACACTAGCTCAAGACAATCCAATCAAAATGAACTGTGTTTGTCTTTAAACGAACTATTGGTTCAGAGAAAAAAAGAAAGAAAAATTGTGTATTGTGCACAAGGTTCAGGCAATTGAGCACACACCTAACAAAAAAAAAATAGACAAAATACACATAATAATACAATTTAACCGATCCATCGTCTAATTAATAAACGGAAAACTAATTACAGTAAAACTTTTTCCAATACTAATTTCTCCTAACATCTGCACAAAGGTCGAACATCATTATTAGCACAAAACAAGAAACTGCTTGTCAAGCACAAACTAAACTTTGTAATTTGGCACAAAAACGCTGTCCCAAAAGGATTTAAGTCCGATTTCATTCACAACGGATGTACGGAGTTTAAACTTCATTTCCTAAGAAAGGATATTAAGGATTAAAAGTTTTCTAGCCCTAATCCATTGAGACAGCCGGTTTCTGGGCGAGGAGAGAGAACCAAATCTAGGGATCTAAGAATCCAAGGAATTTCGGTTTTATTGTTCTGTTCTATCCCGACATTGGATTTTATGACAATGATTAAATACCGATAAAAGTAATTCTTGTATGTGTTGGTTGGTGAGGATAATAATCATTATTAACCGACTTCAAAAAAGCATGAGGTTCTCAATTCGACTGTATTTTTTTTATATTTGTTACCTCAGAACTCCGTTATTTATAAGCCGATGTGCATAAATATTTTTTTATTTGTAAGGATATAGGTACTTTCAGATTGGTCCCATAGAAATTTCATCAAAACGATTCAGTAGTTTGGTTTTTAAACCAAAATTACTGGCAAAAATTACAACTTAAAAGTGAAAAATAAAAAATTCTTTGCAAAAAGACACTACAAAGTGAAAAGTAACTTTAATTTCGGAAGTCGGTGGCAACCAACGAAAATGCGAACCCAGCGACACCGATTTCCGAAATTAAAGTTATTTTTCACTTTGTAATATCTTTTTAAAATAAAGTTTTAATACGGTACTTCTGGTCACGGCTCGCATTGTCAGAAGGATCCTCTCTCTGGAGCCCTGACTGCAGTATCAGTATCTAGGACCCTGTACCCGATACCGGTGGGCTACCATTTTTTATATTTTTATCTTTTTGTTTATAAAAATACATATTTAAAAATGTAAATTATATGTATTTAAATTAAATAAAGGAGATTATAATAATAGTACGCAAATGTAAGTTTGCATCAAACGTTTAGTTGTTGACGTTAATTTACTTAATTGCGTTAAAAATAACAATTAAAAACTAAAATGAAAGCCAAATCATAAATAAATGACACTTCACCAACAATTAAACATCCGTCTATCAAAAAATTAAATACCATTACACAAAACGAAATTAAAAAAGAACACCCGTCACAGGTAACCGATTACGCAACAACAAAAGGCAAAATTAATTCCGAGCAAACGAGATAAATTCAAGTTTTATTTTAAAACAAAACTCTCGAACAATTTTGGGAATTGGCGGCGCGATTAAGATTCATTATGCCTGTAAAGTTTTATCTTGAGCACCGAGAACCAGCTTGAGAACTTGTTCAAGAGCAATAAAGCATTTTGGCAGATTTTGAAGTGGTTGGGAGATTAAATGTGCATTACGCGTCGACTGCGACAGATGTAGGATAAACGCCCGGGTTCCCGCAAGGCAGCGTCCTGGGCCCGCCATACAATCCGCTTCGTTTTGTTCGAAAGATTTCTGGTGTTGTCGCCGTCAGCCGCTATTGAAACATTTGACGGTTATTGAGTTTTTCCACCGAATACACTTTTATAAATGTAAGAGGGATCGGGAAGAAATTCCGATTTGGACACGTGAGATATTTACTCGTGTGATGAAATCTTTTGTGACTGAATTGGTTGGCAATGTATATTATAATGTTATGTTTTTTCCTGTTTTAGACCATTATAGTCAAAATAAAATAATCCACTATAAAACATAAGTAGTAGATGTACAAATATATAAGACTACATTCAATACAATAAAATATAATGAAATGTGTAATGTAAAACTTGGGTTACTTTACATACGATTAATCAAACTGAAAATATGAGAATTTCAGCCAAAAATCGGTCCTGTAAAATAAAATCTGAAGGAAGCCTTTTCAAAACTGTAATCGAAACCAGTCAAAAATCGGTACGCGGTGCGCGGGAAACTCTTCGTGGAATTTTAATCAACGTAACAGATCTGAGTTAAAACGGGCATTTAATTATACCGTGTATATTTGTATAACTAGCTGGATCCCGTGACTTTACTTACGTGGCTGACTCGGGTAGTTTACCTTTCAACAATATTTGGAAGCAGCTTAGCGGATGAGTTCGGAACTCGGTTGAAATTGTTGAGCAAATTATCAAGTAGTTTTGTTTAAAGTAGCTTGGAATTAGAATAAACAACTTGAATAGAACCACTTCTATTCATAGTAGGTACCTACATCCACATGTAGGTACCTACTATGAATACATCTCTATTTACACTTTCATTGAAAACAAGTGATTTAGTATTGACCATTTCTTTGATGTGTATGTAGGTACTGAAAAACTAATTAAATTATTGTATATGTGTAAATGGTGCACCACAGACTACCTGCATTACCTATTGTCGCTCCTTTCTCTCTAAATCCATCCAAAGGTTGTCTTTAAAAGATCGTTTTTAACTATAAGACCGCCCATTGTGTCACCCCTTGTAAAATTTCTACACTCATATCTCTAATATTTATGTTGTACATAATAAAGCATATTCTATTATATTCTAAAAGAACTAGAAACAGCTTCAAAAACAATACTTTTCCTGATACTCGAAATAACAATTTAAAAGATCATAAGCCATCTACATACCCTACTGTACAAAGATTTCAAATAATTAAGGCAAACGTTAAATCAGAATGAACCAGTTTATTAAAAACAACAGGAGACAAAGAACCTATTATAAAAATGAAAATATCCGTAACACCCTCGGTTACGCCTGGTTGTGTATCAAACAATGTGACGAACTGACAGTTTTTGCTGTATACAGCGGTAGTGTTACTGCAACTGACAAAAACACGCTCCAAGCGTAATGGATACCGATGTGCTTTTAATTATTCCATTTATTGGTACGAGTATATTCAATGGTGAAATGAATGAGAGTATATTCTTGTGTTGTTTGCATGTCGGTGGGATATGTGTGATTTTTAATTCGGATTTTGTACGTAGTTAATTGTTTCACATTGTTACGTAGGCGTGATTTTCGAATGTGTACCTTTTTTACCCGACTACGACAAAGCCTATACTTTGTACATTTTTGTACTTAAGTCTTGATTCTGTCTGAAATATTTTCTTGTTTCGTACTTTTTAGATCACTCTTATTTTTCCGTAGTCGAGTGACAGTTTTTTTAGGAAACATGAATAGGTAGGTACCGTATTAAAATATGTGGTATTTGTTATACATGATAAGTCCAAAATTGGTCGTTTTTTGTTTTTATTTCACCTTAATACTCACTGACTACTTTTTACTTTCATCTGGTCTATGTTTTGTAAGTCTCCTGCTGCTATAAGGACATGTAACAGTTTGATCAACAGATGTAACTATTCCGATTTGTAGTACTATTATTTAAAGTTTCAAATGTTCATACTATAAACTGACTCACGATTAAATTAATTGCAAACGTCCCCTTACTGAGTAAATTAATTGCAAACGTCCCCTTGCTAAGAAATCAAATTTCACGTTTTGGTTTGATTAGGAAACTATGTAAATACAATTTTTGTTCATAAAACATTTCAAATAAGAAAAAGAAATTACGGCATTAAATACAGTTTGATGATCAATAAAGGTTAACGTAATTAAGCTTAAAGAGGCAACTGAACAAATTCATATACGTATTAGTGCTTTCATAACATTTATAAAAATGAATAAAATTAAAGTGTCGGTTTAAAGTGCCAAAATAACAGATTTTTACTATGCATGATTATTATGAAAGTATAATATACGTACTTATAACAAAAAAACATTGTTTTAGATGTTCGTCTGTCTGTCTGTTTGTTTCGGCAGATCTCTGAAACGGTTGGACCGATTTTGATGGGACTTTCACTGGCAGATAGCCTATGTTTATTTTAGAAAAAGAATTAGCATTCCGCGCAAAAATACTAAATTGAATCCAATTTGTTTTCCGACAGACACGCGAACGAAGTCGCGGGCACAGCTTTGAATAAAGTATATTCATAAATAAGCCTTCAATATATCCAGGAATACATCAAGGAGTCTTTACTCAATACAATATAAATCTTAAGCAACCTTTATTGATGGCAGAATAACCTTTTCACGACCAAAAATAAATATCCGTACACGTGACAAATGCACCGGTTTCGTCCTTTTTTCATTTACACGATGTAGGTACACATTGGAATAGAAAACTAAATAAAGTTACTCCGATACCCCTCTGGAGTCCACGTCAGTTTTTAGACAAATAAGGAAGGAAGGAACATTTTCCGTTCCGAGAGACGTAGCTAGAGGGTTGGGAAAAAATTGAGAAAATGTTTTCTTCGGAATGGAGTGGTTCTGTAGTTTTCTGTGCTTTTTTAAATTAAATTTTGGGTGAGTCTGAGTGCAGTTGTGCATTTTCATTCATAAGATTTCATTAGGTTATGTCAAATGTATTTATAATAAATTTTCAAAATGAAACAAGTCAGAAAATGTACAATGCCAAAAATAGGTGTTCAAAAATCAAAAGTAAAAGAGGTGAGGGCCAAGGTGTGTCCTGAAAAAACTGAGGTTAAATACGATAGTGTAAAATAAAAGTATGTTTCATAAAAATATTGCATTTGCATTTCTATGCAACGAAACAAATAAAAAGCGTTTCAAAGAAATCAAAACTGAACTCCACAAACCAGACGTCACTGCCACCGAAGAGGTTTTATTATTAAGTTAGACCGGTCAAGGAGAGCGTACTCCAGACGGTTGGATGTAGTGCATTGCAGGCTCCTTACACTACGTATAAACCTGTAGTATAGTGAAACGAGCATTGTACGCCGTTCAAAGCGGAGCGCCCTTTACTCGGGATAATAACGTTATGTAAGCTGAAATTTTCGTAAGGAACAGTTGCAAAAATCGCGGTGCTCTTGTTAGGTAACTGCGAAATTTGCTTCCGTACAAATCTCAGCCGAAAAATAACATTTTGAATATCTTAAGGACTATTTCAATGGTAATTTGACAGAAGTTTTTTGAAAATACTTGACCAAGTCAGTTAGAATGAGGACGAGAAGAAAGTTTTTGAAGACAAAATGTAGGAAATATGAATAAATGTACTAGTCATCATTTTGTTTCGAAAGACCAATTTTTTACATTCCTAAACGTTCTAGATCTGAAAATAATCTTCATGTAATTCCAAATACAACTCCTACTCACAGTCAGTCACAAAAAACATAAGCAAGATAGTTTTTTCTGCGAGCACAAACAACATTTGCTACCACAAAATAAATCAGCGCTCAAAGTTATTTTCGTTCACAACACGACGCTTGTAGCACAGCAATCAATGTCACAATGACCATCCGAAATCTGATTAATTCATCTAACGAACTCTATTATTTATCGCTAAGCATTCATTAAATTCGACACGGGCTGCTGACACTGACGTCAGACCCGTCAGGCTGGCAGAATTCGCTATAGTGTGGTCAGTCGGTACCCTATCATAATTATCTGCAGAATGCGGTTAGTTATTAATTTTGTCAGTGATTTTGTCGTGTAGCTTATTTTGTTGTGTGTGTTTTGATTTAGTAGAGGGAGGGTGTGTTTTGTAATTAATATTTTCTTGTTTAGCAACTAGACTGATTTTAATTATGATTTCGTTTTGTGCATAGTTTTGTGCTGTAGCATTCTTAATTTCATCATCGTTGCCTTCTGTAATATGGTTCTTTATGTGTGTAAATATACAGGTGAACATAGTCTTTATAGCAAGAAGACTATATTCACCTGTATAGCTTTCACAGGCACTTTCTGAAGTAAAGGAAAAGTGTAGTATCTTTACACCAGCAAAATACTAGTTCCTTCTTTTGTCCCGCCCATCATTAACGATTACCAAATTGTACTTTGTCGCTACTAAGATGAATTAAAGCAGCTAAATCTATAGGCCCAAATGATCTTAACATTTTTTTCCATGTTATTATATTAGTTATTGTATAAAATGTTTCTTTGCTATTATTTCGTTACAATAGTCGTGACCTATAATTAAGTATTTTTGTTCTCTCTCCAATAAGAAACACGTCACAAAAAATATTTAGGTTGGAAATTGACTGGCTTTATTCTTTTGTTTTCGTTGGTTGTATAAACAAATTTTAATTAACTCTAAGGTGTTTTGAAACAAGACGCTTGTTTATAATCTTAGTAACAGTACCTGTTTACATTTGATTGCCGAGAATTTGAAGGATTTGACGAAAAACAATGTTGTTTATGAATGTTTCTAATTAGCAAATGTTGGTTATAATGGTACCTAAAGGGAATTAATTTTGAAGGGGGTTATTTAATTTTATGAGTGACATTTATTTATGTAGGTTAGCCCACAATAGTTTACACAGTACATTTAATAGATCATTTCCTTAATAGTACATTTAAAAGTGCAACTGCACTTTATAAGTGTACTTACAGGCTAACAAAACATGCACCATTTATGGTTTTACATAATAACTAGCTGCGCCCCGCGGTTTCACCCGCATAAGTTTCGATCTGTCGATTATGTGTTATAAACTATATGTATGCCAAATTTCATCCAGATCCGTTCAGTAGTTTTTGCGTGAAAGAATTACAAACATCCATCCATCCATCCATACAAACTTGCACGTTTATAATATTAGTAGGATACAAAGCCAAAAAGGATATTCACAATTACAGTTATTCAATGACATGACTGATTAGTTGTTAGTAGTAACAACTAATCAGTCATGTCATTATGTCATTATGTCGAGTATGTTAGTATTTTGATGTTATTTATAATGAATTATTCTAAATGGCTTATTGATCACTGAGGAGCTCAAAAACTAAAAATAAATTCCGTGGTTAATTGTTGCGTGGTAGTAACAGGTTTACTCAAAAAATAATTACGTAATTTTTTTTTTTCATCAATCCGATAAATGTTCGTTCATTTTACATATGCGGTCGGAGACACACGGGAAAACATGAAAACACCTTGACCAAAATTGAAAATAATTTTCATCTCATTCGTGTATAAGCCTAAAATAGAGTGTAACCTGGATAAACAGGCCCTGGATAAGTGAGAAACCTGATAATTAAACTGACTGATATTATTACAATGAAATTCCGACACTTTTGCAATGAATAATTAAACCTTTATTACTGAGAATGAATTTGTAAGACTTTTTCGATTTTTACCTTTATAATTGGAACTTCGTAGTTCCAGTTTTTCGTGGTTAGTTAATAGCCTGTATAAGTAAGATACATAGTTACTATTATCTATAAAGATGTCCAAACCAATATTCAAAATGATAAATTTATAAAAAAATTATCATTTTGAATATTGGTTTGGACATTTTTGATGGCATTTTGAATGAATATTTTCACCTCTCTTCTTTACGACAAGTCTTAGCGGAGGCAATTTGGAAAACTGGGTAAATGAAAAGCCTCTTTAAGTAATAAATAATCCGTCCCTTGAGATCCAAGTTATCCTGGTTACGCTGTATTAATACTTATACGTATAAGCTCTCGCCTTCTTCCCATGGGGGTAGGCAGAAACTACAGAACGCAACCTGCTAAGATCCTTACATATTCCTTTTACTTCGTTTACATCAGTCATGCACGCACAGTGGTTACGAGTACTACGGACAACATTTTGAAGCACATCACCAATAAGGTCATATATCCTACTAGGGCGTCCCCTCCCGGCGTTTCCACTCGCATCTGCCTTGTAATCTTTTTGTTAAGCGATAATAAAAACATTATCTCCTTGTCCATCACTAGATATCCGTGTTAGATGTGTAAAGTGTCTCTTAACGTCGCACTCACTCTCCACTAAGTTGTTATTTTGTCACGCTTTTTGTTTGCACGTCCATTTTGTTTCGGCCCAGTGTTTGAATTACGTCGTGTTGACTGCTCTAGTATTGTTACTACGTCATGTCATTTTCAAATAAATGATAGGTACAATTATCAGATCGTTTATTATTATTTTTTTTATACCTATTTAATTATTATATGGCTACTACGTATAATATTTGCTTTTCCCATAGGTCCTTATGTACAGACGCCAGCAGGTCAAGCTACCCGAAACTGTCAAATTTTCCCAATCAACCTTGAACCTTAATGCTTTAACTATAAAGTTGAAAATCTATTAAAAAAATTGACAGATTGTAGTAACTTGATGTGCTGGAGTTCGTACCTACCTATAAAGAAATCTTTATTTATTATAATAATCATCATTCTCCTGCCTTTATCACATGTTATTTAGGGTTGGTGCAACATGTCTTTTTATTCCATACTTCTCTATTAGTCGTCATCTCGGTAGACACCCCCTTTCTAACCACGTCATCTTTCACACAGTCCATGCATCGTTTATTTTATTTTAAGATAAATATTCAGCATCATATTTAAGTATTTATGTATTTTGGACGAAATGGTAAATTATGTCACGATGAGAAATAGCAAAGATCTTCTATTTATTTAATCTCTTATGTTTCATTCGCTACTTTCCCACACTTTCTATAGAAAATACTAACTCTATAGAGGAAAACAGCAACTCTTCCTGTGACACCTTAATCTTCACGTTTTTCTTCAAAGGTGCTTCTTTGACATAAGATTATAATCTGTCTATTCATCTACGGCCCGCGTTTGAACCAGAACTTAGAAAAGCGCTCCATTTTCTGCTATTACATGGTTCTAGATAAAATCTCCATTCAATGAAACGAATTATTAAATAAATTCTTGTCTATTTTCATTCTCAAATATGTACTCACTTAGCTTAGTCACTGTTAATCTAAAACTAGGTTCAGTTATTTCAATGAAACTGTTTTATCAAGTAATATTGGTTCTATTTCAGCTTGGTATGCCTTATTAAATTCTATTTGTATATTGGCTTTATTGGATTATTTGTTTAAAGTGATTACTTTATTTTGGGTCGTGACTAAGAGCTTTATTTTTAGAATCTATCTTCACAGCGAATGTTGCAAAGTAATTTAGGTTGCTATTTTTGTAGCTTTTTAAGCCGTCATTATAAATGAATCCAAATCCTGCATTATTTCATGTGTATTGATTGGTCACTAGCTTTTGCCCACTTGGATGTCGGAAAATAATCCACGGGAACGTACTACCGGCATTAGTACCTTCTGTGTTAATCCAGATTATAAACTATCACTGTGTCAATTTTCATCCAAAATTCGTTCAGCCATTTTTGTCCCAATTCAGAACATCCAAACAAACATACAAATGGACAAAAAATCTAAAAACTATATTTTCGGCATCGGACCTCGTAGCAATAACTTTTTTTTTCAAAAATATTAATAGTACAGTTTTGATTTCATTACTATTTTATTATATGCATAGATATAGATGTTACTTAGTCAAATCAAGTGAACCCTTGTCAAAATGATGAGCCTAACCTAATCCATACTCATTCAATTTCAAAACAATGTCAAATCGTCAAATCTCGATTACTTATAAACAAAACAAGCCTAACATTAATAATAGCTACTGCAAAATGAATTCCCATTATAAATCTCCCAAGTAACGGCACGTCTTGATAATATAAAACTACCCGCGACATAATTGCGTTACAACAAGTCGCGAGTTTTGCTCACCGCACAAAACGTCGTAAGTCACGGCCCAACACCTGCTACAGTCGGAACCAATTACACTAACATTGCTTTACAAACGTGCGAGGCACACGGACGTGACGTTCGGATGGCTTCTGTGTCTGAGAAACTTGTTGGGTGCCTTGGAATAATCGAAAACTTCTTTTAATAAAATAAAATACGCAATTTAATTTTAGACTTCAAAATACTTGAAAGGCAACATAGTATTCTAATTATGACACGGCTCTGGTTAGGTACACCTAAATATAGCATAACATTGCTAGGATAGAGACGGCCACGGTGTTTAACTACTTTAAAATTCACTTCAATTGATTTATTATTTTAGTAAGTCTAGCACAACGAATATGAATAACTATTATTTCTAATTATAACGAGTAATCAAGCTTAGGTATAGGATTTTAAGTATTCATGTAATATTCAGGGGAATTTTTTTCGTCATATTGTGATGAATTTCACCGCAGTTACAAGTAAGCATATTATTATATGCAAGCAAGTCAAATAACATGTCGTTGTTTTAATTTACACTTTATTTCATTCTTGTGAATACGTCAACAAGCCCTTGACCATTCTTGATTCAACAGTCTATGGCAGCTTCCTCATGGATCCCATCATCATTTCAGCGGAAGCAAGGCCGAAGTAGCCACATCAACTGGTCCTATGCTATGTCAGTTCCTAATTAATAAAAATCCAACAAATCACCCAACAAGCTGGCCATCCTTCACACCACTACACCCCACGCTTAATCCGGCGCACGTAAATCATCGCACCAACTTAAAACACACAAATAACAAGTTTGATACAGCGCTCGCAGTCTGCGTCCCAAGTTAGCGCTAATTTGCATACATTATCATCTCAGGTGTTTCAACTGATGCGAGTGGCATCGCGACTTCCACAGATAGACGTGCGAGTGTAGTAAATAGTAAAAGTTATATAGATTTTGGTGGGGAGGGTAGAATATTGTAACTTTTATGGATTGAAAAGGAATGCATAATCAGCCTATAATGTTCGCACTGCTGGGACACAGGCCTCCTCTTGGTGAGAGGGACTGGGCCGTAATCCACCACGAGGGTCCGGAGTCTTCGATTTTTTTTGGTTCTAGTACATGCCTGTTTTCTCACGATGTTTTCCTTTACCATTTTGAGAGCAGTGGTGTTGAAATAATTTACACAAAGAAAAGCGCCTGTCAGGTTTCGAACCTAGGACGCGCCTGTCAGGTTTCGGAGCTACAACTCGTAAGTCGCGGCCGTTACTACTGGGTGACTACTGCTCCGATGACCACTAGCGAGAAGGTATGACTTACTAATTAGGTCTACAGTCTAATCTTATAAACTTTAACGAAGTAAGGTAGAAAAGAAAAGCCCCAGCTTTTAAATATTTTCTGACCCAAAATTAGTTATAAATAATTGCAAGGTTTTTAGAATAACATTGTATGTCTATGACATACATTTCGTTCTCATTATAATTATTTTCCATGTTTACATCATTAAAATTCCCCAACCTTTTGAAGTATTTAAAATACTTTTTCAGGGTTCTAGCCGAATTATTTAATAACATTACGTCGTACGTTATAAATGCCCAGGGTTGAACTCATTACATTACCAACCCTGCTCCCAAAACTGATCGCAAGAACCTTTTTCATAAACCAAATTACAGTGGAAGGGTTGCCTCGAATATTCGAAATCAAACAATTATTTTACGTAAATTGCATTCCCTTTGCGCTAACAATTCTAAATTAAAGCCAAAGATACACTGGCGGGGGGTGCGAGGAGTGGGCGGGGCGAGGGCGCAATTTCCGCGGATCTCCAGATCAATTAATTAGGACGCCCTCTAAATTGAACTGGCCTTTTTAAATTAAGGATGCGGTGCTGGTAGTACCTTTGTAAGGAGACAGGAAGCTCACCAGTCCTCTAGACCTTTTATTTTTTCGCCAGAGGAAATAATTTAGCTATGTTATTCGGAAAGCCGTTTATTTCAACAAGGACCAATGCTAGATTTCAGTCAGCGGGATTGTCCGAAAGGGTTACCGCTACCCCGGAATATAAAGGGCGAAGGAAGGAACATGGGTGAGTTTTAGTCAGTAAGAGTCTGACACTCCCTTCCGCTCCACCCAGAGCGGGAGCGGTCATTTGATGATTTCACACCAGAAAAAAAAAATGCTAGATTTCAAAAGGATAAAGTAAACTATATTTTTAAACTTACTGCCCAGATCATAAGATGATATGGGGAGCCTTATATCATTGAATGAATAAATAATGGCATATACTTAATAGGTGCAAACCATAAGAGCCATCAATCAAGTTATCAACAAATCATTCCCACATCATACATCATTCATTCGTTCATTCCTATAGACATTTCCAACAACATCAATAGCAAAAAACCCGAGATTCCTCAAATATATCAATACAAAAACCGCAGGTGTTAAGTACTCGCTTGTTCTAAGTATCCGCTAAGAACCGTGTGATATATAGCGGGCAGTGATCAAGTGGGCCCCACCTGACCTGTAATATGTTACCGTTGTGTCGGATGAACCGGACGTAATACGGCCGGTATCCGTATCGGAATTAAATGAAATTTTTGATACAAATATTCGGTGGGGTTACATGAAGAAGGATTGGCTAAGTGTGTCATTTGTTAGTGTGTCATTTATTTGTTACAAATATATTTTCCATAGGGTTTGAAATTTGGGAATATTTCTCATTAAAAGAGTACATAGTAGTAAGTACATATAGATGACCAGCAGTATTATCTCTTCTTCTTCCCTTAAATCCATCCAAAGGTTGACTCTAAATATCGCTTAATGCGACAAAAATACACATTGAATCACCCTTTGCCAAATTTCTACATTTATACCTGTAATCAGCATGGTATACATAATAAAGAGTATCCTAATTTATTCTACATAGCAAGCACACAGACTAAAAAGTAGCCAGCACTAAAAACAGAACCTTTCTTTGCAGTCGGGTAAAAAAAAAAACTCCTTAAACTAATCGATGTACATTTCTCATTTTTCATATGTAACATATACCTAGTTGTTTAAAATCTATTTTACAGTTACATGTGCCCTATTCAGAAGTATATAAGTCAGACCGGAGAGGTCACGATACATTCTGTTGTTGCGGATTAACAGACATGTGTATGAAATGTAGCCGGGCGTAGAGGCGAGTGGCGAGTTGCTGAAATATGTAATTCTCTTGACATCTGTAAACAAGGCATGTGTACAGGTCAGTTAGTAAGTGGCTTTAGAGTGTTGTATCTGAAATCTGTTTGGATTTGTTCAAGCATCTGTCATCTTTAACTTAGAAAGCTATAAAGAAATCTTAGATTGATGATATAGATGATATAATAAATCATCTATTAAAATAATTTGTTACATTAAACCTTTCATTATCATTTTACACATGCACCTTGTGCAAATTAACCTGCTCGTCAAACAAAACAAAACAAACTTAAACAAAATAAAGAACATGCTACTCTCGTCATTTTAAAATATTCTTTTAAGAACATTTTGCTAAATAAAATGCTAGTAACGCTCATGAAACAAAGTAAGCTGTACATGATAAATGCAGTACTACCTCATTTACACGTACACGTAATAAGTAGTACTTTACTACGTGTACGTGTACGTATAAGTCCTGTTGATTTTTCATGTAAAAAACAAACAAGTTTATACTCCACGACGCCCAACAGACGTTGTAAGACGGATAGGGGACAAAATGCAAACAGATTTACCGAATACATTATGAATATTTTATTTATTTGGAAAAATCTTTTGTGGAAGAGCGCGTTGATACGCATTTGATACCCTGTTGTTATTACTTTAGTAAGCTCTAAATAATGGTAAAATGATGATGCCTTGCCATTTTAAATGCTGTTGGAATATGTCGAGGATCAATCATAAATATCCTTACAAGGAATGCATCAGCCACTAAAATTGTAGTTAATATGACAAGTCTGCCGTAAGGCTTCATTCTGGGACCATCCCTAACTGAGCTACACCTTGTCACCAAAATATTCCTACCCTTTAATTCTATTTGCCCTTTATGCGAATATAATCGTGAAGATACTAAACTTGTATGGTGTACAGCGACTTGCGAACCACTTGGCCCGTGTTTCTACCTCATTCTAACTTGTAATTTGTTGCGAAACGCAATTATAACGGAGCGCTCGGCAGCTAATAGCCGACCGGAATTTTGCGACTCTTCGACCGAGTCTTAAATGTTAAGCTTTAAATAAAATATGGACCGTTCGGTAGTCAAATTTAGAAAAGAAAACTCGAAAATTTATATTTTTAGATTATTCGTATAAATAAATTGAGATAGTTGATTATTAGCTATAGATGATCCTCCTACTTGGTAACAAAAACCGTTATGAAAAAAGTTGGCAATAATTTTTGACGATCACGGAACACAAGCTAAAGTTATGCGTACCTTCAATTTACCGAGCAACCAACCTGACATATTAGAAATGGTCTCAAACAACTTAAAAGTATCTATATCCCCGAAAGCCACAGCCATAAAGACAAACGGAGCAAAGACAGACATAAATTAGATTAAATCACTTCACACACCATTAGCAAAACCTTTCTTTGTTTGCGTGTCCAGACCAAATTGATCCTTATGTTCTTATAAATATTGAGAAAACTGGGTCATATTAGCTTGAAGTTTCGGAAGAAGTATCTAGTTACCTTTGTATGGGGGATCATGGTGAAGTTAATACAGTAAACAATTAATCAGCTATGATGAAGGTGTGATACGACAACAATGTAGGGATAGTAAACAGTGTAATGAGTTGATATTATGTTAATGGAAGGAGGAACCTGAAATTATAATATAGATAAGTTCCGATGTTAAGACAACGCAGGTAAACTCGGTTATTGAAATCGTTCATTGCAAAAGCGATGTCATTTTCAGTAGAATAACTTGACTTTGAAAAGAAAAAGAGAATAAAGAAATATCCAAAAAATAATCAGATCAGCACAAAACATTACATTGCAGTGGGCATAATCCTTACATTTTATATCCAAGTCCCGTTCAGCATCTGCGCCCGAAATGAAGACATTTGCCGTTAAACCAATGTATATTGCGCGCGTTAAATGTGCCGTAACACAGTCTATTGTTTGTTCTTTTACCTATGCGACCTTGGTACGAGGTCCCTAATTAAAATTGGGGACAGTGTTTGCTCTGTAGGGATAGGGAATGACGCTTGATGGCGATCTGTTTATTGGGAAGCTGATATGTTGTGTTGGATTTTTGTATTAGATTTATTCGGTATTGAGTATTAAAATTGTGTCTACAGAACTTGGAACTGATTAGAGGGGCAATTATCGTAATTTTAAGAACGTTTACAGTCTGATCTCAATGTCAATCTGTCAAAAATACATCTAATTTCCCTACATTTTTAACAAGTTTTTGATGAGACTGAGACTTGAATTTGAACGTTGTTTAAGTACGAGTATTGGACTCCAGATAGTTTTTATCTTGTTACGAATTATGTCAACTTAAAATGTTTGTCGCGGTTTCTATCAGATTAGTTCTGAAGACCAAGTAAGCTTCTTATTGGCCAATTAAGTTTTACTGCTACCGTCATGCAGTTGATAAACAGACATTTGTTTACTATTTGGGCCCGCTGGCATTTACAACATAATTCTGTACCTGTTATATTCAAACGATTGACAGACACAGAACGATTTTTGAAACTCGTTTCATCATCATCTTCATCCACAGCCCGACTATATAAGCCTCTTTTTTCTTGTGCCAATATCCACGCTTCTGTGCCAGTCTCATCCAGGTTCTACCCGTCATGGCAACAATACCGTCCGCCCATGTCGCTGCCGGACAAAACTCGTTTACTTAGCGCTAAACGTACGTGGTAATTTGTAGTGCGAGTCTTTAGAGTCTTGTTCCCTTTTTTTTGTATCGTGGAGAAATGCTCATGCATGCTGTACTACACGGGGAGATAGTGCAGTTATGTGGGAGTCTAACCCACTAAAACTTCACGGTGTCCTCCTCTGCCGCTTACGGCGGGAACACGGGCACGCGTTAGCACTCATCCGTGAACCCACCGCGGCTGTCCATCACCGGACCCTCCTCTGGGGAGTACTCCCCATCACCGGCGCACCAGAACACATAGCACGCCGTGACCACCCCAGGGATCAAACCAGCACATGGGCGCCAGACGACCCCGTGTCTGGAGAGTCTTGTTCCCTGACCCAACAACATTGACCTCTTGAAATCTCATAAACACTAGTAGGTTGCATCAACCACAGCATCAACCGCATACAATGTCCTCCACCACACACAAGAACAAATGAATGACGACAGCCACAAGAACCAACCGTTTGATGGCCACTTGGCATTTCCGTGACAACCGCACGCAATCCTTCGTCAACCACAAGCTTACGGTCAACCACAACTGTTTTATCCCGTAATTTGTCCTTAATGATGTTCTGGTGACGACGGATACCGTCCTGTTATTGAATGTACCCGTATAGTGACGAGCTCCCATATGTATATACTTTGCAAAGTCAAATCAAATATTTCTTAAATAGGCACTTAGAAGGCATAAAATTTACAAGAATATAGAATTGATTCTAGTTGACCCTTCCAAACAGTTTGGAGAATAATGGGCAAGAAACTCCGCAGTTACTCAATGAAAATGTTTTAGCAAAATTGAAAAGCGATTTTTTCGTGGAATGATGTGGATTGCAAATTTGAGATAAGACCTATGTCTAGGGTTCCGAAATACCACGTTCGTAGCAACATAAAATTACAACCAAAAATAGAGGAAAATCACTTTTCAAGTTACTAACATCATAAACGCTTCTTCCCATGGGGGTAGGCGGAATCAACAGACGGCCACCTGATACGGTCCTTACATACTCCTTAAAAGCTGTTAAGTGTTATTGCATGTGACTGTAACTATATGGAAATATCTTGGCTGATATTCGCGCGAGACTGGACGGCGATAATGTATGTGATTGGTTGGTTATATGTAGATGTTGTAAGACAACATCCGTTGTGTGTTATGTATGAATACCTTTATCGTTATGTTCGATTGGCATTGCGTTTCCCTGCGTACTAGTAATTTACTACCTAGGTATTTCGGTAACTTTCAAGGGTTTGCTTTGACGTTGCGTTTGTTGGACCAATTAAATCGTGGGCTTGTCTTTTTTGAAGAAATAGGTGTCTACTACAATATGGGCCTCTTCATTTGAAATTTTTCAATATATAAAATTGTGTATCGTTAAAACAAAATGTTGACAGCTCTTGACGCGTTTAAAAGATGTCAAAGTAGACGAGCCTATCGCGTGCAGTTTGATTAATAAAATTTGCCCTAAATGTGTTAGTTATACATAGTAAGGTTACCTCGTTGGTCTAATGGTCGCAAACGCTACTGCTGAGCATGAGTTCCTGGGTTCGATTCCCGGGTCGGCCAAAGTGTTAATGAGTTTTACATCGGGAATTTCTCAGCAGTAGCCTGGAGTCTGGATTTGTGCCCGGTTGATGCCAATAGGCTCGCCCCCTATTACACGGGACTTAAAAATAACTGGCGAAATGTGGGTGTACTTGGTATAGGTACACCTTTGCCTAACCGCTCAAGGAATACAGGCGTTATATTGTGTTATGGTATATAGCAAAATCGGGGACTTTATAAAATCCCCGAGTCCCAATCTGTCCTTGTACAATAAATCGTGTGGGTGGCCAACTGAGACATTATTAAAAACCGTCGCAGCCGCTGACCTGTCCGTTGTGACCTATCAATATCGAGACATCTACCGTAGCGTCATATTTCGCACGCGTTACAATGCACGTGCAAGTTATGGGAGATTAGAAGTTTGGGTCTTTGGGAACAAGCTCTGAAATAATAGACAATTCTTATAGACTTTTTAATATGAACTATTAGCTTTACTATCATTTTAGGCGAATCAAAACACGGTTTTGGCAGCATCACCTCATTTGCTTATCACTTACAGGGAAACTTTACTCCTTACAAAATTCTGAAAGTTTTATAAAATTCTGAAAACGTACCACTTGATCTTTGAGTCATATTCTGAATTCGGTGACTTCATTAGTGTGTAGCATACCTGCTAAACCACCACCAACTAAACCTGCACATGACAATCACACACAATTTCAAACTCAAACCGAATTCCGAACACGAGGACACCCGAACACTTCCGAAGCTTGCACCACACGCCAACTTTCCACAGGACACGTTCTGATGCGATACATCAGCGTACTATTGGCACGGTCGCACCCCCCCTGACTGCCCCCCAATCTCCCCCCATTTGCATGTAAATTGAATAAGGACGACGTAGCACAGCTTTGGTCGAGAAACGAACGCTTCCCGGTTTCTCCTTTCAAGATGTCACATGTAACGGTTCGGGGATAAAATGTTGGTCAGAGTATGTATGGTACTCTTATTGATTGCTGTACTGACCTGCATAACAATAATACATTCTGAAAACTAACGTAAAGGAGATTTCATTATAGAATTGAGTTGCTTCGTATTTTTTGTATGTGTATCACGAAAAGTATATATTTTAGGGATTATGCGGTCCTAGAATATAACGGTCTAACTATAATATTGGTGTGTATTGTTGCCTATAGTACTGTAAAGGTTAAGATATATTATATTATACACAGAAGCCGTTGGTGTACCTTCAAAAATAAATAAAGATTACGAAGGTCCAACAGCTGGCGTTCTGTGTGAAACCAAAAGGCTGCCATGCCCTTGTTAGTATGTAACACATTCATCTGATACTTTTATTTTTCGTTACAAAATTATAATAGAAAATAATATTTAAATTCATAAAAAAATCTACACCAAAAGTACAATTTTCAAAAGGTTTTCGCGTTATTGTGATAATGAATCGTAGTAAAATTTATTACATATATTAGAAAAAAGATAACGAGAATTTTATTTTTAAATAATGAGCCATTCTAATGTTAATATTACATCAGCAAATGGATTTTAAATATTTTCATAACATTTTGATAACATTAAAATACGTCTAGGTACACTAAAACAGCCATATTACATACATAAAAACATGCTTAGTTACACACATTTAAAACAAATAGTAAACTGGCAACCGTACAAATGCGCTAAGATATTATTATTATTATAACTAACAAATTAATGATCTACGACTATGCTACGGCGTAGCTAACCTTGCTACGTCGTAGCCCGTAGCAGTGCTACATTTCAATCGCTATTTAATTCTAAAATAGTCAAATCGTTATTTTAAAGTAGTCTACGTAGATGATAATACATTATATAATACAGCGTGGCGCTGTAACGGCTACATTAATTTAACAAATAGTACAGTTTCACGTTTTCGTTTTATGTACAGATTTGAATTTCTTTAAACGTTATTATTTATTTATTTTTATAGCATCTTGAAGCAACCTGTACTTAAAGAACTGTAGCGCTGGGATCATTTGCCGGGGTCGCGGGTCATATCAACGCATCAATGAAATTAATAAAAATCCAAGATGAAATTTGCGAAAATTTTAAAATCCAAGATGGCGACAACTTCATGAGAGCTTCTAAAAACTTATACTAGATGGCTCTGTATGAAAACGCGAATTAATTTGACACTTATTTCTCTCTGTGTGTGTCTCTTTCTATTATATACGAGTATGTGTGCGTGCGAGTATCGCGTAACTTTAGTTTTTTAGTTTCTTACGGGGGTCGTAAGAAAATTCTTACGTTCCTGACGGGGGTCCCCAGACCGCACACGTTTCTTGTTAAACTAGGAGCAAAGTAAAAGCGAATGCTGCTACTTATTTCACATCTTACTATCATTTACTTCTCAAAAACAGATGTGCAGTACTCAGCTTAAAACACACACACACAAACGTTCTCAACAAACCACTACATATTTCGTACCCCAGCATTATTACGTTGCCGTACCTCAGGACCAGGATACAATACGTGTGAAAATATGAAATAATCGCATTACAAGTTGGGACGTCTGAGATGCTATTACAGCACTTGGGCGCGTTAAGAGCATTACTGGGCTCTCTAAATAATGTGTTGTTAGGGTGTAAACGGTGACCGACAGACGTAGTAGTGTTTCTTAAATATTTCTAACGTCTGTTTTGATTAATTTCTCTCAATTTATTATAACGGACACACACTTCCTTATGTGTTTGTTATTCCAGCGTATGGCACTCGTGGGTTGCAGCTGAAAATTAGCGTCAGGTACACTTGTGTTATCATCTGATATTATGCTGAGCTGAGGCCCTTTTGGCATTATAATCTTTGTTTTCTGTTTTTATAGTTTTAAGGTGTATTCATTTTGTGTAATTCCAATAAACGCATTTTTCTTTCTTTCTTTATTTATTTCTAAGATTGCTGATTTTTAACCGATTCCAAAAAAGTTCTACTGTCTGTATTTTATTATATGTTTAGCGTTAGCTAATGATGTTTTTATTTTTGTTTACAGGTAAGTCACCATTTTGATTTCTTCCAATGAGCGTTGTGGATTTTGGTCTTCAATACGTAAGTCTTTTTTAACAAACAATTATAAGTAATATTATTTGTTTGTGAGAACTGGTGCGGTCAGGAAAAGATGATGAAGGCAGATGAAGGCGTACGAAACGTAAAGTGTTCCATTATCTTCTAATTTATCTAATAATCAACTTAATTTCTTTAGTAGTTTTAAATTTACTTAAGTATGACTTCAAAAAAAGTAATTAGTCAAAAGCAAGTATTTATTTCGCAGTAAATTATTAACATATTATTATAAATCAGTGAACATACTTAAAATAATTTGTGCATATTTATAAAAAAAGGAAAAGAATCATAGGGCATCAAAAAATTCGTCGGCATCGCTGTCAACAGGAAAAGTGCCCGAAAGGCTGGTAGCATTGCCACGATGGCAATGCCACGATGGCAATGCTACCACTAGCTATGGCTCGTTATGTTACAACTGTTATAATTATCACATTGTTTTGGGACATCGTTAACAAACTTCATGTAAGTCTATTCTCCAAAATAAACATGCACAAAACAGCAAAAACGTAAACACGAAAAATTTTCATTTGCAAAAATGTTTACCACACATTTTTTCTTTAACAAAACTTCTGCGAAAAAGCTGTAAACTTACATTCAGTGGAACAAAAACGGGACCGTTGCCACCCTAACGAGTGTAAATCTCATCCTTTAATTTAATGAGCTCTAAAACACAGGCTTAGTTAAAAACAAAAGGGTGTTGAACGTCCCACCCCGTCTTCATTAGGGAATCTTTCTTACAAGCGAGTCAGACACTCGGTTAGCTTTTGAAAAGATGTGTGCACATGTGTTCTGAATTTCGCGTAATTTTGCTCAACAAAGCCTTCAGCTTTTACGTTGAGACATTGCGTTTTGTAAAGGCTCTGCTATTCAGGGGCTGTATCGAACGAGGAGTGGTTTCAAGTGCCCTATCTGCTTTGATATATGCTCTAGACTTTTTAGCTTTATTTTTGAAATGGTTTCAGCTTACTTGGAGATGCTGACTATATTTTTGAGTGGGTATCAAAAAATATCTGTCTACTTTGTTTCTCAAAGAAACAAACATATTTTCTTTTCAAATTATATTTCAGTATTCACGAAGACTTACCTAATAACACGGCATAACTATCTTATTTGAATACAGAGAGTCTCGTAACTAATTACTTCGTTCTCCTTTTTATTGTGATACCGTCATTGGTAACATTGTAACCAAAATCTCGAAAACATTTTAGTACCAGCCATCACAAAGCAATTCTCTCCGGCACTATACTCTGGAGTTCTCACGTACAGAAATTGCCGTTTAATGCCGGATCAGTGCCGGATTTAAGGTGCATCTATCTAAACCTTGCCTGATTTATTCGTGACGTATGCACTCGCAATAGGGATGCTAGAGAGGAACCATGATTCTGAGAATTGTACCGTATTTTGCTTTGTGGAGATGCAAAAGATTTGGAATAGAGGAAGCGAAACAGCTTGATATTCGAATTATACTTCTTTGAAATAGTTTTGTAGCGTAATGCCTGTGGCGGTAACTGGTATCGATAAAAAAATTCTATAAGTTTTTAACAGAATGACACGTAAGCTTCTCAGTAGTATGAACATAAAAATGAGAGTCCAGCCCTGGCAAAATCAAATATTATAAAGACACATTTTTCTTACGCCCCCAACAGCCCCTATTGCTACACTAAAATGTATATTGTTTCAAGCAATCCTACTTAATTGCCAAGGCTCTGTTGGCAGTAAAACGAAGAAACCATAATAATTTGGAACATGCAAAATATCAAAGTTAAAAAAAGACATAAAAGTATTATTAGTATTTTTAATTATTTAGTTTTGTTGTTCGTTTAAAATGAATTTGTATTACTTATTTTTTTTATGTTTTTTGTGTATTTTATCTTTGATATATTATAATGTTTTTGTCCTTATCAAACTGGCTGTACCTAACTATGAAGATACAAAAAAAAAATATTATCAACTCACAATTACCACACCTCCCAATTTAGCCACTAATTATTATACAACAATAAGTACCTTATCGTCCCTAACTACCAGAGATAAGGCTGATCCTTCCACCCTAACGGTCTTGGCACCCCTAAGCAAGCAGATTTGCTCGTCGACCATGCTTTGATCAGATTTAATGAAGTTGTTTGCTTGTCTTGTTCGCTCAGAGAATATGCAAATTGTTTACAGTATGTCACCGTTGCAATGTATTGGATCATTTGGCAAGCGGTTCCTAACAGGGATTATGGATTTTGGGGGACTTGAAGGGTCATTTGCGTTTGCTTCAAGTGTTGGTACATTTGATATAGAGTAAGTTTTGTGGAATGATTTCAGGTTATGACCAGAACATGTATTTTTGGTTGTGACTTCAGCCGAAGCAATAGAAGTTGATTTAACATACTGGATGTTAAATGTATAGTCACCAAAAGAGATAAGTAAACAGGGTCGTCGGATATAGTTGAAGTTTAGTAAGAAACCGATGGAGGTTTTCGAATGAAATTTAATTGATTCCCTTTCGACGTACAAGTGGAAAAATATGGGAGTAATTCCATTATATTTATTAACGAATTTTCGAAATAACAACTGTATTCACTGATGGTACTTTAATAATAAACTCAAAGTAAATGTACTTATAATTACAACTTCCGCAAAATGTTTTCAGTTCAATTACATAAAAACCCTTTTTAGTGAACCTTTCATATTCGACGTAACCTTAACAAAGAAAACATTTAAAAGGTCTTTGTTATTGAAATTATTACGTTACGAAAGTCAGTAAAAAGTTATTTGAATATATTGGGACGGTTTGTTTTTTCAAAGCGAGAATTAACTCGCCCTATTAAGAATAAAAATGTTTATATGTGACTTTTTTTACTTTTTTCGAGCTCCTGAGCTTTTTCGAATTTTCCACAATATCTTCATCATGATTTCCTTCCATTCATTATCGCTCCATAGTGTCAAGGTCCTGAATTTAGTTAGTCTCTCCATTTTCGGACCTCGCGTAAGGCGAAGGCAACTACAAACATTTGAGATATTGCACAGACTATTACGATGTTAGCCCACCGCACGCGAACGAAATAACGCTATACGATAAACCTGACAGCATCTATTCATAGCACATTTGTTAACATGCAAACTTTAATAAATTACGTGACTGTCTACATGCTTTTAAAGTGTTGTGAAGGTTTTGAAAGGTCAGAGCTTATATTTAATTCACTATCTATAAACAGGGTAGTCTTGCCTTTCATGTCCTATATTTGTATAAAGGCATTTATGACCCATTATCTAGCTAGTTTGTACTCATAACGCAGCTTATTAAATCTACTTGGATTTTGCTTTAACTTTCTCTAAAATATGCAAGTGTATTTTTTCAAACAGGTACTCACAGTGTCATTAGAACTTAACATGTCTAATAAAAATAACAAACAAACTAAACTAATCACTCAGGCATGTACTAACAACAAGTTACACACCCAAAAGTCATTTCTTTATAAACCAACACACCCACAAAATAACACCTGATCACTATCGCCATTTACAACCGACGACGTTCATGACAAGAGAATAAAATGCAGCTAACGAATTAAGTCCATTAATGGACTGACGAACCACGTGTATTCATTAGTATGCCAGGTTAGACGGTTGGGCTAATTCACACACGACGCTTCAATAAAATTAACTATGATGAATGGAAAAATTGTCGGTGAGTCCCATCAATCATAGGACTTGATGACGTGTACAAGTTTGCGTTTTTATAATTAGCGGGACGACGTGTTGTGTTACTTTAATGTTTGTTGTATCTTGTTGGTCATTAAATTTGTTTACACACGAAGTAACAAGGTTTGTGTGTTGAACAATGTTTGTTTTGAGCTGCTCGATGATTGATTTATGTTAGCCAACTGAGGGATCGGGTCCTATAAAATCTGCATGGTTCTTTCTTTAAAGGCTATTTCGAATAAGCCCTACAATGATCTCACTATAATCTGATTATATAAGAACTGTCTGGACTTTGACCTTAGAGAGTTCCTTCTTCTGAGAGGACTTAAGATAGGAAACGCTTGTTTTCGTCATACGCTACCGACACGACATCTTCGTGAGTTCTTCCAGTAACATCTAAATGTCTCAAGCTTAACGGCTGCCACTAATAGCATTGTTATTGTGATAAGCTTCAGGTTTTTAATCATCCTGGATGACATCGGTATAATTTGGGACCCTTTCATCGTCTTCGACTGGGCGTGGTGTCGACACATCCATTTCTATTATTGTGGGATGAGCTCCAGAATATTTGTGATAATGAAACCCTCAAAGTGTGTTGTTGATAGGTGTTTTGTGTCGTATTGTTTTCTTACTGTTTTCTATAGGAAGGGCTGTAAATGCTTTGATGTGTTTTTGACACCATAGAACTAGTTTGAATTACGGTTTACCATTTGGTATATTCGTAAATTTTCCCTACTATAAACAGAATTCAACGAGAAATAACGAATAAATAACTGCTTTCTAGAACATCGTGTATAAATAAGACTGTTACACTAGAAAAAGCACTGCTTTATATAGCAAAAAATTTGTCTGAAACACAATACCTGAAAATCACGAACGACAAACTGAATTGAAACACAAAACTCTCGCATTTAAAAATTAATATAAAAAGAACTTCATGCTGGACACTCGCTCCCATAATTGAAGTAGACTGCGCATACAAGGAATATGTAAAGTTTTATTTCAGTTTCCCTTTGCAAGTGAACTTATTTGTGTGGAATGTCCACTCGGTACATTTGCACAAACGCTTCTGCAAGCCCGCCGGGCGAACAGTATTAGTAAAGTCTTCGATATCTTATCGTAGGGTATTTAAGATTAACTTAGTGCTTAGAAGACATTGAAAGTTTTGTGTTTGAACTGTTACTGAGAATATATTTTATTATTGTGCTTATAGATTATCTGGCGATGTTAAATATAGAATGCATTAAATTGGAGTTTTCTCGGATTCGTAGGTACTTGAGTTGGGAAACTGATTAGGCACAATAATAATATTAAAATTTTCTAGCGGTTTAGAAGAAAATGATGTGATAATTTTAAATAATGAATTAAGAGGTATATCGTCATGTATGACACAGGTCATATTGACGTTAGCAGCACTGCTGGGAGAACCTGCGCCAACAGAAGCGTGCGACACTAAAATACGGGCCGTCTGTACCACTGCCTTTGCGACTGCTAATTATGCAATGCGTTCGCCCCGATGATTTCCCATAGGAATGGTGTCCTGCACTGTTTTAATCATATACTCGAAATGGGAAGAGATTGCATCTGAACAAATAACTGGCGTGTTCCGGTTTGAACTGGATCGCTGTGTAATTTACTGTTACGTTTGTTGTTCGCTGTTTGAACTCTCCCCCGCCCCCTCCATGCCATCCCCGCCAGTTTGTTTTTCGGTGTGTATTTAAAGTTGATTCCGCGGACTTCATTTCAGTTTCAGTTCTGCGACGTTGTTTGTGCGATGTGCTTGTTCGATTCAGTTTGATAGGGTCTCCCTTGTTGATTGTTGTTTTCGGCGTTCTACCTGATGCAATCGTTTGGGATTTGAATTTTCTTGTGTTTGCTCAAGATGCATGTGTCACGGTCGGTTTAGTACGGATGTGAAATTCGTAAAGGAATGTCATTTTAGCTAAGCGCTAAATAAAAAAATACCTAGTCACTATTGTAATGTTTTAGAAACTGTTAGAATCTTTAAGTTATGATGTGATTTTTTGTCAATATGCTGATCAAAATAGATAAACAAAAGTTAGTTAAAAATGTAGTTTACAAAAGCTTCACTAAATTCTAAAAGCTTAGTTGCTAACATAAGAGCAAAGAAATCTCTAAAAGCATATCATCGTAAATTATAAACTGAGACACTGTATCAAGACAAGTCCGCTGAAGGGCGAGCTGCAAAAATGAAAAACTTCGCTGAATTATGCTAAAATCCTCTTTATCAAAGTTTTACGACACAGGTGCTTGCCGCCGAGTCAATATAGATACCTATTGACGGCCGCCAGAGATTTAAAACAACTGGAAACGTAAAACATGTTAACGTTCTTAACTTACTTTTATGGCCTTCTCCCTAACGGAGGGAAGGAGGGAAAAGGCTCTGAGGGACATAAGATTCTTCTATTGCTTTAGTCCTACATGCAGCACATGCAGAATGAGGTTTTAGCGTCATACACAATCAGGCTCTTTAGTGTGAATATGATCAAATATTTCACTTCCACGAAACAGTATTTCCCAAGACTTTCTTCCCAAACTTTCAAAATTTATCGAAAAAAAACCCTCCATAAATAAAATGGTTTACTGTAGACTAGTTGACACTAATTGTACGGATAATAGTTAATATTACCAGGCTGAACAACTCTTATCAAATCAGCGACAACTCACCCCTTAAGCGAAAACAGAAACATTTTACTTCCACAAATCCGTACCTACCTACTAAATTAATGCCTTGAAAATAAATATTTCTCAAATCTAATAAACGTAAAGTCCAAGCAAAACGAAATGACTTACCAAAACAAAACAGCGCCGATCTCTATTTTCCAGATAAAATGGGTCCCAGATTAACAGAATAATAAATCAGACAGCGCTATGACAATCATTCTGCGGAGATAGACGGGGCTCCGAGAGGCCAAAGTCTAGCAAATAGTAACTTTATATAGTTAGGTGAACAGTCCGTGATTTATAATGAGGCCTTGTAATCCTCTCGTGAAAGGGAGCGGGATATGAACTCGGGCTGGCACTAGTTAGGCTTTGGTTAAAGGGAAATAGTTTCAATTTAGTAGCTATATATTTAGAGGCTTTAAAAGTGTGGGATAGTTTTAGGAATTAAAACATTTTGTGATGAATTTTATACTGATATAGAGTACTTAACTTTTTAATAATAAGATTTAAAAATAATTTGTAAATACAATCGTGCTTTACATTAAATACTAGCTAGGTCTTAACTCTTCTTATTTTAGAAATAAAGCGAACGCAGTCTAAGATACAAACGCAGTCCACAAACACATCGTAAAAAACAATGCATGTCAACTTATCTTGTTGCCCTACATCCTTGTAACACCTTGAGGGTCTCACGTACTCTCCAAAATACTTTATAATATTTTATCGTCAACTTTCCGAAATAGATAAACTTGAAGTTCGTATGTTTGTCTTGACAACTGAAACTAATCTTGTCTCGGGTATGGAGTTTCAACGTTGTTTTTATCTGATTTTATGTGACATATTATTAAAATGTGCCTACTTTTTTTCGCAACCTTCAACCGGATTGATAAATATGATTTATTTATGGTTCGTACCCAACGAATTATTACACCGTGATCTACGCCTGCCCACTGTGAAACAGGAAATTGTACGCCATATCAGAACCTATAAAGAGCGTATCGAACGACACCCAAATACTCTGTCCCGACCACTTATGGCATACCAAAGCAAAGCGCGACCTTTAAAGCGTAAAATACCTCAAGATTTAATACAATCACAGCTACTGTTTTAACAATGAGGATATGACACAGGCCACGTACCGAGCGCACCAGCGATAGCACCAACCAACATACTGCTGAATGTCCCACAAAGGAGACAGAATGTAGTAAATAAAGAAAACATAAAAAAAAAAAATTTGGGTGTTATTTTTCTGTGATTTTTATGTTCGTTTTCTATTTTAGTCCGACGCGTTTGAAATGTGTTTAGGTGTATTGAATAAAAATATTGCGCCAAGCAAAAATTTATTAATTTCGTTAAAATGTACGTTAATTTATTTATGTGTTCATTTAATTAATATTAAAGAAAACTGCGATTCAATTTGAAATTCAGGTTAGAAGTACTTACACGTAATTTATAATTAAGATATCGTCTATTTTCAGTTTGCCTAACAACCTTACATCAAAACACATGAATAACATCACTCTCCTTTCATCAAAAGCAGGCTAGAACTAACCTTTGTCATGCACAAAACACATCACGTCCTCGCAGAGTTATTATCGGCGTGGTAGCTAATAAATAAGCAAATAAAGTGACATTCATTAATATTCATGACTGTATTACCGGGCGACGTGGCTGTTCGTCACAACAGTGCGACTGATTTCACGGGATTTAGGATTATTTTGAGAGTTTGTTTCATGATTTTCTAGGGAACGTTGACAAAGTATGCGTAGAAGTGGATTGAGATAAGGGTTTCCATCAGATGGACTACCATCTGATATTAAAAATGATATTAAAAATACATTGTTTTACTTGCACACTAGTGCAAGTAAAACAATGTATTTTTAATATTGGTTGCGTAATAACACAGAGTAATAAATAGTATTCATATCAATTAACATTCGTAGATATAACATAAGTATTTATTCAATAATATCATCATCTGCCGAGCCTTTTCCCAACTATGTTGGGGTCAGCTTCCAGTCTAACCGGATGCAGCTGAATACCAATATTTTACACGGAGCGACTGCGTATCTGAACTCCACAACCCAGTTACTGGGTATTACGATACCCCTTGTAAAGGCTGGTTGTTAGACTTTCGGGCTTCTGACGACCCGTAAAGACTGTCAAAGATCCACGAATGACGGCCGGGACCAACGGCTTAACGTGCTTTCCAAGGCACGGAGGGGTCACGGAATGTAAAGATGATCACCCATCCACAGACCAATCTGACTTGTGCGGTTGTTCTTATTTAGCCATGGACCCCACTTATTACTTATTCAATAATATATAAACTAAAATATAAAACCACAAACTAGTCGTAAACATATTATAATATGTGGATCATAATCTGCCCAACGTCAGAATCTGTTGCTGCTAAGATAAAAAATATATCATCATAACTAAATATAAAAAACAACATAAATGAACTGAGACTTTGGGTAATTTTGCTTATCCATCATCGTTACTGTATCGCGGTGATGCTCTTAACTGGGTTAGGTAAACAATTTTGTATGGGATTTGTTTCAGCCGAGATTTTGATGATGGAGTTGATTTTAAAAAGGAGCGTTAGGTTATTTTTACTCAAACTTGTTTTTGTATATCGAGTGTTATTACCGAAATGATGACAAAAATACATTGTTTTATGATTTATATAAAAAGTTACGTGCATATATTTTTATTATTGGTCGTATAAAATATACGAGACAGAATTCTGTAAAGAATAACTTGTAGACTTGACTTGTTAGTAGACTTGTTGGAGTTTCATATTACCCAGTAACTGGGTTATGGACTTCAGATAGGCAGTCGTTCCATGTAACATACTGGTACTCAGCTGCATCAGGTTAGACTGGAAGCTGACCTCAACATAGTTGGGAAAAGGCTAGGCAGAGGAGATGATGACGAGACTAATATTATTTCGTGTAACTAGTGTTTTAATTCGTCAAGATAGGATATTTAACAGAGCACGGACTGCACTGTCACAATCTCCATCTAACACTGCCTTAAGACGATGACACAACAGAAAATGAGCATACCGACTGCCGACAACTTAAACACAACAACATGCAAATCCAAAAATCGCTTACAAAGAAACTGCATTGTAAGAGATAGCGGGTAAGCTGTCTTAGTTCACGTACACACATTAAGCACAATGTTAAATCTAGTAAAGTAGTCTAGCTGGTATCGTAGTGCCAAACCAACTGAGAAAGTTTATTCGCAAATTGACTCCACGTATTCGCTTTAGGTGCAGTTTCTTTCATCCGAGCTCAGCTTTTGTTGTGGCGGGAGTTGTAAGCGCGGGCGGGTTAACTTGGGAACTTATGACCTTCTTTGCTTGCAAGGTCAGCTTTATAGCAGTGACTATAATAATTGAAATCCCTAAGGGTAATAATCTTAATTTTTTTGTTTTTATCTGATGGAAGTATCTGGTGTATTATGTATCTTTTAGTTTGTATATAATTTAATAAATGTATTTAATTTATTTCTTCTTTGTTTCTATTTTAAGCCAGTTATATTTCCGTAACCCTATTGTATCTTCTTAAATGCGCTTAGTACAATATGATAATAATGGTAATTAACTTCCTGTAAAGAAATAAATACATTTTTTTTTAATTAATACTCTATTTTTAGATAAAATAATGACGCTGTTTTTCTCGGTGTCTCAGTGACTATCAGTTTGTTTTTAAAACATTAGGCCTATGCAGGTTACCTATGGAACCTTAGTTTGCCTTTTCCCGCCACCTCTCCTCGCCGAAATCAAAGCATTAGGTTGTATTAAGAAATACGAAAACTAAGCAGAATGGCATTCTAAAGAGTTCTGCTTCACAACTTTGTTTTGCATGAGTTTACCCGTTTGCCGGTTTTAAAATCTTTTCGCGACTTGAATGCATTAAAGTATTTAACTTGTTTGTAGTTTCTGTCTATCGGACGGAAGGAAAACAATGTATTGTTTGAAAATATTTTCCCAAATATTTTTGTGGAAGTAAAGTGTGGATAATGTGCTTGTATGTTTTCACGGTTTTCATAGCTTTGACGGTTTCGTATAAAGTTTAAAGTTTAGGGAATATCAACAAGGAGTTGCAGCTGGAGTAATGTTCAAAAACAAAGTTAATATCCCTCTAGTGTTTTTATTGGGGCAGTAAAACTAGTCAGTAAAACTAATCAGGATTCATTCGATTTCAGAAACAGGGTAAAAAGATTTTAATGTGCGACAAATTGGCTTCAAAAATCGTGATAAAGCACGAAACGTGACAAATTGCTGAACCATTGTCTACAAAAAACTTACGCTCAGCAATGGCCCAGTAAATGTCTTATTAAGTTACTCGATTTCCTTAACTTGCTCTTACAACTAGCGACGATAAAAATGTTTTATGCCTTCCTCCCATTTGCATAACCTTTAGCAACTGTTAAAATGTGTTAGCGCATTCGGAATTAGGGGAATTGCTTGATTGTTAAGATTTTTACAACTTTTTTATCGTGGGTTCAGATAAACAAGAAAATTAAGAAATTCAACATGAGAACAAGACGTAGCTTTCTCTCTGACACTAAACAAATATCACCATGTTTGGGCCTCAAAGGACTTAGTAAAATGTTTACGATGTAATTTTTCGTAATGTGAATTAAATTGAAGACGTTAAACCAGCGTCTAATCGCCTCTAAACAGACCTGCGCTCTTAACCTAAATCCTTTTTAATCTCAAGAGATTTGTCGCAATAAAACTTTTAATACATAATTATGATAAAACAAGAACATCCAACTGACAATTAACGTCCGCGTTCTCTCAACAAATAACATTTGTAGGTGAAAGCGAAACTCGACTCTCACGCACGACACATAAATTTGTTACAACTGATTACCAAGTTTGTTGGGACTTGTCATCGCAACTCTTCTACCTTGGTGGGGGAAGAGAATTTTTTCATTGTTAACGCTATATCTGGCGAGGTTTGGCATCGGAGTTCATGAGCGCCGCGCACGCCGCGCCCCCTACGTGATCCGAATACAACTTCTCATATTCATCGCTTTAAAGCAACACCGAGGTGCGAGAGGGACGCCCCTATACGACAGACACGGCGTTACCTTTCGGCAAGATTTCGTGACCTCTCAGCGGCTTCAGTCCGCAGAAATATGGACGGTAATAACATAAATCCCTTTGGCATATAAAACACTAAACGCCCCCTGAAGTGTCCCATGGTTTTTACGACGCGAATTCTCGAACGCTGTAAAGTATTCGAGCGTTTATGAAAATTGTTGGAATTCTCTAACTAATTATGATTGTTATAACGGGACATTTTATTAATTTAATTTCTTAGTTTTAAAAGTTAAGTTCCCTATCACTAGCTCACCTATATTTATCAAGTTCGAGAAGTTACAAAATCATTATTAATTTTACTCACCAGTAGCATGTTCTCACCAACAAAGCTCAGTCAAACAAAACAGGAAGCTGTTTCTTCCGTGAAATGTTCTTCAAACACATTACGAGTTGATTCCCGATGATCGTCGGCACACGTATGACGGATGACGAGTGACGTGCCCTCATCGGTATGCGTCGCCAACTCACCACCTAATCATAAATAGGGCTCGCGCCTTTTGAAGCCAATGCTCATTTTTGGCGTTGGATTTGTGTAGTGCAACGTGTGTTTGAAATTTTGTGGAAAATTTGGCATCGTCGTCGTCGTTCCGTCTGCTTTGGATTTTTTTTGTAAATAACTTTTAGTTTTCAAACTTTTTACAAAACAGAAGATAAATGTGAATTTAGCTAGAAATACGTAAGCATTCAATGATTGTATTTCAAAGCACCTACCACTTTATTGAGACGTTGGACCTGTTTGTGTTGTACCACACACAACATGTCATGAGTAGTCTTTAAAAAAAAAAATAATAATAATAAAGCTTTCAAATACTTAACGCTGAACTTTAAAAACAACTAAATCATTCAATAAACTACTAACTCAAAAATATGCCAATGCAAGTGTCGTGCAAAAATCACTGTAATGAAAATCGTAAAACACCAAGAAGGCAACGCGCCACATCTATGACTTTTATATCCAAGAAAACGGCGTTTTTGTCTCAAAAACGGGTCACATTCCGGAGGATGTTCTATAAACGCTCAGCTGATGGTACATAAAGTTTCGGTCCGATGCCGGCGACACATAAAATCTGAATAAGTAAATGATAGGGGATAGTGGATACTTGATTGATTCACGTGGGGATGGTGCAAGACGTAAGCTAACAGCGGGAACTGGGACAGATAGTTTGTGTGACATTATTTTTTTATTGCAAAATGGACAAGCAAGACCAGAAGATAACTATTCATTTGACTTGAATTATTTGATTTTAGCTATCGTATCAAGTGGGTTGTTATAATTTTGGCGTTATCTTTGTCGTTCTATGTGTGTGTCTGTATGAGGCATCGTAGCTCCTAAACGAATGTTCCGATTTCGATACGGTTTATTTACAAGCTGGGATGAGGTTTTCTGTGAGTGAGGGATGTCACGCATAAATAACCTCATCACATATTTGATTTTTACAGGAGTACGCTGTTTCTATAAAAAAATTATGAACTGTATTTTATTCCTTAACTTGCATGCTTGAATCCACAATCATCATCATCATGATTATTTCTGCCGAAAAACGTCCACTGCTGGACCTAAGCCTTCCCCAAGCATCGCCACTTCGACTGGTGCTGTATATCTCGCATTTGGATCCCTGCGGCCTTAACAAGGTCATCGGTTCACATAGGGGGAGGCCTTCCAAAGCTACATCTTCTGCTACGCTGTCGCCACTCCAGGGGGTCTACTCCGAAGTGGTATCGGCCGAATGTTCGGCCGTTTCCTGCTACGAAGTTACTATTTGGTTCGGTCGGTCCCGATCCTACACTTCTACACACTTTCAAATTATTGACTATGGTCCCGACCCAACTGAGCCGATCCGAACTTTTTTCGCATTTTTCAATAACATTCGGTTTGGCCATGTGTCGGTCCGATCCGAACATTCGCACTTTGCACTTCGTAGTAGACCCCCTGAACCTTTCGGCCCATCGATTCTACAAACGCTGTAATCTTATTTCTTATGCCAGCAGTCTCCCGATAGTATTGTTTATGTGACGGACGAGTTACGACGTTTACGATCTGCGGAATGGTGTATTTGCAATTTATAAGGTATTCTCAGCAGACGACTTTGCGTCTTGTGCGCTCAGGTTATGGTGCAATTTGCAACAAACTATCTGCGTTTGGTAATTTAAGATTGATTGATAAATGTTGACGAATTCATTAGCATAAAAGTTTTAGTGAAGGAAATCTGGGCTTTGATGTTTATGTGGCAGATGAAGGGAGTTTAAGGCATATGAATAGCTTACGAGGAAGGAATAAACACAGTAGAACCTGAGAAAAACGAAAGAGTATGGAGAACATAAATACTTAATTAAAAAGGTAACGAAAAAGACTCACCTTATTCTTTGCCTAATAATTAATGGTATTTATACTTAAGTTCTAAGCATAATAATCAGCCTGTAATGTTCCCACTGCTGGGACACAGGCCTCCTCTCTTCGAGAGGGAGTGGGCTGTAATCCCCCATGCGGGCCCAGTGCGGGTTCGTCATGTCACATATTTTTAATTTTTTGACATCCGGGTTTCCTCACGATTTGAGATCAGTGGTGGTGAAATTATTTACGCAAAGTAAAGTGCCTGCCTGGAACCGAACCCACGACCTACAATTCGTAAGCCGGGGCCGTTACCACTGTTCCCAAGTTTTAACCTTCATGCAAAAAGCCCTAATTACAAGTCTACGATAAAAAGACATTCCATCTAGATCGAATACGCACATAACAAAATTTATTTCCCTCAAAAAAGGAGCACCTTCGAAGATAGCTCATTAAACCACTCCTGGCGATCGTAAAACCTTTACAAAATTTTCATTACGCCTCTACCAAGGGAATAATGATCGGACCTACGTTTAAATGGCATCATCTCACTCTTGGAAAGCATAATCTGACTTCTTGAATGCATAAAGAACTATAAACGTCAGATATCATCTAATTGAAGTTCAAGTAATGGGGGTTAGGGAGGTCTAAAAGTATCGATGTTAAAGAGAGAATTTTGAGCTAGGCTTCTTCCTTTATGGGTGCTAACTTGTAGACTACATTCTTACATGTGCTAACTAACGTGTCTAACTGGATTTTAGGTGCGTGAAATTAATCCTAAATATTAGATTAGAAAGGTATGAATATATAGAATGGTTGACAAGATGAAAACTGTTGTGATTGAGTTATAATGTGTTAGTATTAGAAAAGTAGGTACCTTTTAAATAAGGTTGATGTCAGTGCGATCATATCATAGGGTATGCTTGCAGTTTTCAAGTGAGCTCTGCATTTTGCAAAAATAATTTATTGAAACATCCGATTCCTCGTTAAAATGTTTACTCAATTTTCCATCGATAAATTGAATACAAAAATATCGACACATTTCAGACATTGCTTAGCGAGGCGTTGCCCATTAAAATGTAGGAACGTTCGATAGCTCTTTTCAAGTGTAAAATATTTAAATTTACCTAGCAACA
This sequence comes from Apamea monoglypha, assembly GCA_911387795.2. Taxonomy (NCBI): domain Eukaryota; kingdom Metazoa; phylum Arthropoda; class Insecta; order Lepidoptera; family Noctuidae; genus Apamea; species Apamea monoglypha. The sequence continues at coordinate 2,470,360 of OU426920.1, forward strand.
ATTGGAGGCAGGAATTTAAAATGGTAGGAACAGGCTCAATTGGACTGGAGCCTTCCAAATTAATTGAAATTTATGGTCATTTGAGTTTTATTTTTACTGAACGTTTTTTGGATGGAAGGGTAAAGAATGATGAGGATAAACCGGAGACAATTGTGATGACTTTTTATGCAAGTCAGTTATTCTTTTGATAATTATGGGCTTGTTACTTACGGAGATTTGTTAGCGATAGATCTGTTCGCTAGCTTGTTCGGGGCGGGAGACAGTGAGAAGTAACTAGCAATTATTATGGATATACTAACACTGATGGAGTTGTGTAATTACTAATAAAATGAATTTAATGATCTGAAAAATAAATAATAAATTGATGATGATTATGCGACGTCGTTACGCAATCAGTGCAGTAGGTACTGATCATCGTAAACTCTTGTCATGAAGTATAAGGGCCGGTTGTTTCAAACGGTTGGTTAACGTAACATACGTATGTCAAATAATAACGATTACGTACTCGTTATTATTTGACATACGGCAAGGCCACAATTTGTAATTGTAATTTGAAACAACGCTGTTTTTGGTTTGATGATAGTTAGCGCCAATTTTGACGTATACGCGTGCGACAAGTGGACGTGAAACAACCCGCACTTAGCAAGTTCAAGTATTTTTTTCAGTAATTAAGGAGCAGATTGTTTCGGTTCCCGATCTTCTGTTTCATTTTATAGCACTGCGACTTATAGATAAAGGCTCTGTCTAGAGTTATGTACTCCTGCATATTTAGGAGTTGCGCAGTGTTCAACACTAATGATGCCGCGATTGGCATGGCCAGGTGACCATGTTGGATGAGTTAAACCCAGCAGGTATTGGCTACAACTCATCCAAAATAATAGAATAATTTTACTTTTGCCATCGGCTCTAAAAGAAGAAGAGGGAAGTAATTTGGATGGGTGTTATTTTTTAACATATTTTTAAGTTCAAAATATTATACCTTGTCCAACCCAAAACTACCATACCAATTTATATAATAAAAGTCAAATAAAAATGTTCGTACAAGAACCTGGTCACTGGCATGACGTGAATTGTTCGAGAATGGCGGAGGAGTCTTAGGAATTTCATATCGCAAACAAATTTCTCCCGTCATAATGAATTCCTGAGCCAGAGATGGCTTTTGGACTAGCCAAGGGATGTTTTAAATATTTCCCGTTTTTAGGAGGTGCGTAAGTTGTTGTACTTTTCAAATAACTTCGTTTTTTGTTCGAATATTTGCTGGCGTAGACATTCTGTATAATTACCAAGGAGAGAGGGTCATGTTGGCTATTCTATTTGGCTTTTTGAACCAATATTTTATCGCTACATTATACTACAATAAAAAAAAAATTCAAATTATCGTCTATTTTTTATTTTTTTATTTTTAGCGACCAAATGTCTCTACGCTAGGGGTCTAGAAGCATGTGCTGAATTCATGGTTGTAGTTTGCTCGTCGATGTCCCTGCCACCCTGTATAAGTTTTATTATTTTATAACATATTTAACAAAACCTACATAGTTACAAAATCTGAAGTGCTGGTAAATAATTCCACACGAACTCTTTCAGAATTTGTTTTAAAATTTAGGTATTAATAATCTCCTTTTCACAGAGAGGATGCCTGTGTCTCAGCAGTGGGAACAGTCTAGGTTGATTATGCAACAATCTCATTAGAATGAAACACAACGTTCATACCACAAAAGCCATAACTTCATTACAATATAAAAAAACAGCTGCCCAAAAAAGTCGAACCCAAACATAGTTTATATTAAAAGATCCATGTCCAATATTAAATACGAGCTTTATATACAAGTGGACGGTATTAGGGACCGCCCTCGTAGGAATCAATGAGCCTGCCCTTCACCGGATGTACCCTACGCCTATGGGTAAATAAAGGCAGTTTCCTGTGACAAATATTAAAGCCTTACAGTCCTGTAACGTTATACGTGTGTTTGGAAACGTAGAGGGTTTATTTTCGTTTAGTGTAAGATTATTTATTATGTGATGGGCCCGTGGCTAAATATTAACAGCCGCACGGGTCGATCGATCAGGTTAAGCTACGCATACCGCGGTTGGTCCGTGGATGGGTGACCATCTTTACATACCAAGACCCCTCCGTGCCTCGTAATGCACGTTAAGCCGTTGGGCCCGGCTGTCATTCTGGATCTTTGACAGTACGGGTAGTCATATGACCGAAAGTCTGACAACCAGTCTTACCAATGTATCGTATTACCCAGTAACTGGGTTGTAGACACAGATTTATAAACTAAAGGGAGATATGCCAAGGGGGCGTGGCGCGTGCGGATAATGTATGCACAAAACAGAAACAAACGCGGGCGCCGTTGATTTGTCAATAAGAATTGTCAATGTAATTGTGTGTCTCAACGTTGCGATCTGCGTTACGCGATTGGCTCGCGTTGAGTGTGGCGACTGTTATAGTGTGAGTGAGCGCGTGTTTGTATTGTAGTGCATATGTAGTTGAAGGCGACAGCCGGACTCGAACAGTTGGGCAGCCACACCATATCTCCCTTTAGTTTATAAATCTGTGGTTGTAGAGGTCAGATAGGCAGTCGCTCCATGTTAAATACCGCTATTCAGCTGCCTCTTGTTAGACTGGAAGCCGACCCCAACATAGTTGGGAAAAGGCTAGGCAGATGATGAGTAAATAACGTGATAGCCTGAAGGGTAAAAGATCCTCTGAGAAATCTAGCGATGACCCGGAGATTGTGTGTTTGCTTCCCAAACTTGAACCTTTCGTATGCCGCATCGTGGATCCACGCGAGGCACAATGGCGTTTTAATTGTTTCTGTAATTACGACAAGGAATTGATCTGTGCCCAATTTTGAACTGATCTTTTAGACATCATGGGTAAACGAACTATTCATGAAGTCTAAGTTCAGGGTGCCTGCTGTTTTGCCGAAAAGATTTTGCCAAAATTTCATTACCCAAACAAATTTTAGCAACCTTTTTTTATACCATTGCAATATTTCGAATGATTTTAGTTCCCATATTTTCATTTGGTCAAATTTTTACTTGGCAAAATATTGCCAAGTATAATGTCATTATGGCATTTGGTCTATAATCAAATGATTTATTACAGCAAACAATCTTCAGACAATAAACGTTTGGTGAAATGATTTGTTAAGACAAAAAATGTTAAGGCAAAAATAGCATTTTTTGGTAATTAGGTTAGATTAAAACTGTGACCTCCTACGCACGAGCCGAGCGAGCGAAGCGAGCGGTGCCGCGGTAGCGGCTGGCGAGTGCCAGACACGACTTGCATTAATAGGAAAAAGATATTGTTTTTAGTAGGGTACCCGGAACTCAACTATTTAGATTAGGTTAATTACTTATTTTAAAAAAAAATGGTTAGGTTAGGTTAAAACTGTGACCCCCTACGTGACTGCCAGACACGACTTGCATTAATAGAAAAAAAGATATTGTTTTAAGTTACCCGGAACTCAACTATTTAGATTAGGTTAATTTCTTCTTTAAAAAAAATGGGTAGGTTAGGTTAGGTTAAAACTGTGACCTCCTACGCACGAGCCGAGCGAGCGAAGCGAGCGGTGCCGCGGCAGCGGCCGGCGAGTGCCAGGAACGACTACATTATATAGAAAAAAAATTGTTAATATTCATATTATTATTACCTGTTTAGAATTTTTGATTTACCTCCTACCCACTTAGCAGTTCACATTTTTGTCATTGAAGTATTTGACTGAATAGGAAAGGGTGAATTGAAAACTGACGATACTAAATATTTGGCTTATTTGATTTTGCGTAAAAACTGTTATTCCAACTGAAACATTTGATTAAATGAAAAATGTTAAAAGTACTAGTTGGTAAACAAGTTATAGTTTAAACGTTCATTTGCCAAACATTAGGTTTGCGTTACAATGTTTTGTCAATAGATTTTTTGCTAAGTAATAATTTGGCAAATGAAATTATGCGAAACATTTTTTGGGAAATGAAAATTTGTCAAATTCCTTTCGGTCAAACAAGGGAGACCCCTAAGTTCAGCGTGGACACCTCTGACTTACGAAGACGGCGAAAAACTCAACTAGTTCATTATCTAAAAGTCCCAATACACGTAATGATCAATGCTTATACATGAGAAAAGGTAGGTAAAAAGCTGGGTGCCTGCCGTTTTGCCGAAAAGATTTTGCCAAAATTTCATTACCCAAACAAATTTTAGCAACCTTTTTTTATACCATTGCAATATTTCGAATGATTTTAGTTCGCATATTTTCATTTGGTCAAATTTTTACTTGGCAAAATATTGCCAAGTATAATGTCATTATGGCATTTGGTCTATAATCAAATGATTTATTACAGCAAACAATCTTCAGACAATAAACGTTTGGTGAAATGATTTGTTAAGACAAAAAATGTTAAGGCAAAAATAGCATTTTTTGGTAATTAGGTTAGATTAAAACTGCGACCTCCTACGCACGAGCCGAGCGAGCGAAGCGAGCGGTGCCGCGGTAGCGGCTGGCGAGTGCCAGACACGACTTGCATTAATAGGAAAAAGATATTGTTTTTAGTAGGGTACCCGGAACTCAACTATTTAGATTAGGTTAATTACTTATTTAAAAAAAAAATGGTTAGGTTAGGTTAGGTTAAAACTGTGACCTCCTACGCACGAGCCGAGCGAGCGAAGCGAGCGGTGCCGCGGCAGCGGCCGGCGAGTGCCAGGAACGACTACATTATATAGAAAAAAAAATAGTTAATATTCATCTCCTTTATTTCATTTAAATACCTACAAATTACATTTTTAAATATTTTTATAAACAAAAAGATAAAAAAACATTTAAAAATATAAAAAATAGTAGCCCACCGGTATCGGGAATAGGGTCCAAGCTACCGGCGGTCAGGGCTCCAGGGAGAGGAACCTCCTGACAATGCGAGCCGTGTCCAGAAGTACCGCTTTCTGAATCAAGCCCTTGATCCAGCTGCCCAACGAGAGCCTCCTCAGGTGTTGGTCGAGGCTCTTGGCTATTAAGCCATTGGCTGTCACGACTATCGGCACAATGATTGCTGAGTCCACATGCCACATGTCGACAACCTCGCGAGCCAAGTCAAGATACTTGATTTGTTTATCTTTCTCGGCTTTCACGAGGTTCTCATCATGCGGGACGGTTATGTCAACAATCATTGCACGCCGCTCTGATCGATCCACCACCACTATATCAGGCTTATTGGCAACAATAGTCCTGTCAGTGATGATGGATCGATCCCAGTACAATGTGATATTTCCATTTTCGAGAACTGGGTCGGGCACATACCTGTAGTACGGCACCTCCGATTCCACAAGGTTGTATTTCAGAGCAAGTTGCTGATGTATTATCCTAGCTACAAGGTTGTGTCTATGCAAGTACTCTCCGTTAGCTAGACGAGAACACCCGGAGATAATATGCCTGATTGATTCCCCCGGCCGGTGGCATGCCCGACAGATGTCAACCGTGCCGTCTTTCACAATAAATCTCCGGTAATTGTTCGTCATCATAACTTCGTCCATAATTGCACAGACAAAACCTTCGGTTTCTCCAAAGAGGTCACCGAACCGCAGCCAGGCTACGGACGCTAGTATATTCATATTATTATTACCTGTTTAGAATTTTTGATTTACCTCCTACCCACTTAGCAGTTCACATTTTTGTCATTGAAGCATTTGACTGAATAGGAAAGGGTGAAAAACTGACGATACTAAATATTTGGCTTATTTGATTTTGCGTAAAAACTGTTATTCCAACTGAAAAATTTGATTAAATGAAAAATGTTAAAAGTACTAGTTGGTAAACAAGTTATAGTTTAAACGTTCATTTGCCAAACATTAGGTTTGCGTTACAATTTTTTGTCAATAGATTTTTTGCTAAGTAATAATTTGGCAAATGAAATTATGCGAAACATTTTTTGGGAAATGAAAATTTGTCAAATTCCTTTCGGTCAAACAAGGGAGACCCAACTCCAACACTCCAACACTATATTTATAAATGAGAGCACTATCGAAACTGTGAACGCACTCATTTCTCTCACTTTAAAAGTATTTTACGAGCAAAATGTAATCCCTATAATGCAAACTGAACCTCAGCTATCCATTTATTCCTGAATAAACTTGCACAATGTGCTTCATCCATTAACTGTGAACAAAACACTGCAATAAGCTCCGAAGTCATTCAAAAACTATACAGAGCCATCTAATTCAATTAACTGTACTGTATCCATGATCACATTAACAGTGTTTGCGTACAAATGTCTCTGCAGGGGTGCAAATACACGTTTTCTATGTAACTTTAAATATTTGCTGTCGCGTGCCACTATTCAGATAAATGTGTTAGTCTCTCTCTCTCTCTTTGAGCAGCGTTTCCTTCTGTCATGTTATTCCATGCTGTTTGGCTGGTTTCCTTTACTTGATTTTTATTACTGGCAAACGTTGTTTGCAATCTTTTAAGATGTTTGCGAGTAGTTTGCGTTCGGTGATGTGAATTTTTTGAGAGATTTTAATGGGAATATGGATGTCCTTGAACGGAATATTGACGTTATTGGTTTTTTTCAAATTTGCTCAGGTTTATTTAAATACAAGTTTACCAAAGGGGTATCAAATGAAGCATCCTAAACATCAGACTTAGAGACAAACAACGAAACAGAGCAATCAAAATAAAATTCAAGGCGTAGATGACCTTCAACACGCTCAAGAACTGTAGTGGAGATAGGCGGGCCGTCTGGCGCGATGAATACGACAGCTGGACCCTTAGAACAACCGCTTGGAATGGTCCACGTGGAAGAGAAGAGAAGAAGAAGAAGATCAGCAGAACGTTGGTACGACGAGATAATGGAAATAATTTCCAATCATGGCCTGTGAAAGCAAAAAACAGACAAAACTGGAAATTACTGGAGGAGGCCTATACCCGTCGAGGGGTCCTTAATTAATATTATTTCCTTTATTAAGACCTTATTTTTTTCTTAAATTAAGAAAACAGGATTTTTTAAAACAAACCAAACGAATTATTTGTACAACGCAAATATTGTTCTCAATCCTTAGAAAACTTAACATTTACATACAACTATAATCCAAGGATTATCCCACAATCACATAAATCTCTCACGGCCTATACCGCAAAACAATTACTCACCCGCAATTCTGATGATTTGTGAACAGAGTGGCGAAAAAAATGAAAATCTTCTCACAGCGGAGCACGGGACGATACAAATTGTAACACCTGACAAAAGTGCCATGATTTATTAGCAGCGGCAGAATCGGCAGCCCGGATAAAACCACCGCATTTCACAACGAGAGCTGGAAACTCGTGCGATTCAGTAACAAAGCATTGTTGAACTCTATTGCCATTAGCTTCAATTGTTTCGGCTCGTGAAATAGTTGAATTTGATAGTTTTTTGTAGATTTTGGGTTGTAATTGAATTTTGTGTTTTTTATGTTGATTGACGAAAAATCTGGTTATTGATATCGGGGTATTGCAAAACCATGGCCAAAAAGCAACTACAGTTTTTTTTTTTTTAATATCATCAAAATTAATATGGTATTTTTCCCGCTCTATCCTGCACCCTAACTGCCTAAGACACAAATAATAATAATACTCACAGTTTGAATAATTTTGAAGGATATTGCTAATCCGTTGCATCATAAAATATGTTCGAAAAATGTGTCTGCTCAACAATGTAAATAACGCAATGAATGACGTTGAACTGTCAAAATAAAAGCCATTGGTACTGATAGTTTGTCACGCAATTACTCAGACGGTAAGTGTGAAAATCCCAAAACGATTTGCGATTTCGTACACAACAACAAGATTGAAATTGATACCTAACTGCGACAAGATTTTCTATCCCGACATGATGTTACAAGAGAAAATTCTTTACCAGAATCGAAACAGCCGCCGTTTCCTACAATACCGTTCGCGATCAAATAGTCAAACAAAATTTATGTTCCCTCCCGCCGGGGATTAAAATATTAAAACTGCTGAGGTGTTTTCGCAACAATTTTTATTTATGGCCCGAACAATTGCACGGTTTTTTTCATTAAAAAAACCAAAAGAATGATTTGTTATTCACAAAATGTAGTGGAAATATTGTGGTGTAAGCTGACATCGGGAATAAAGAGGCGAGATTAATTATTGCAGAACAGATAGTGCATTAAGTGCTGCAACATTAAATGCACCGCATTCAGCATTCGAAATTCAGATACGAGATAGTAAGAAAGGGACAACGAAAACGAGAACGACTCCGAGAAAGATGGGGCGACGAGATCGAGAAGGTCAGAATTGAACCGCAGCACAGGACAGAAAAGAGTAGCAAGAAAGGGAGGAGGCCTGAGACCTTTACCCAAGAGGGGTCCTAAAAGAATTTCCCCAATTTTATTTATTACTTTTTTAAATGTTACTGTGTTTATTTTTGAATTAAGGAACAAAGAGGCTTTTTATAATTTAGCATTCACAGTGGAATCTCCAATGTTTCAGTTTTCACTAGTTTTGTGCAGCATAAAAGTTATTGCGAAAGTTCAACTCTAGGATTTGATTTGATAGGATCTCGATGTTGTATAGGTACACCTATGTCAGTTTGGTTTTTCAGTCTTCTTCTTCGTCGTGTCGCCAAATTTTGTTGGCCCAAAACTTCGCCACTTCCACGGCGATATCGGCAGCAGCGCAGAAGCACTTTGGTTGCACGTTTTAGGGCACAAAGGGCAAGATAGGAGCGAATCATAATTTGTGACTCAGTAGCTCCACTTTACGAGGCTTACTTCGACTTACACCTTCCGACTTGGTTTCGGAGATGGTGTAGGGACTTCCAAGTGGACCACGGAAGGTAACGGGTTTTCAATAAAACTGCCGCATTCATATCGATGTTTAACACTGATCAAATTTTGCACGAGGTAGCTTCCCACACTGTTATGAGCTTACAACACAGTAATCGTGTAGGTAAGGTAAAACTGCCTACTTTGACTGCATTCTTCATTAATAAATACAACTAAACTCTGATTTTTAATTTGCTAGACCAAAATTACAGCTAATATATACAAAATAATGTCATGTTGATAAAAAAGATCGATCGCAATTGTCATTTTAGTAAAAATCAGAGTAAAGATATTAAACAAATCCATTAAAATTCTTCTAGATACCTACATACATTTTCCTATTTCAACATGGAAACATAAACTTAATATACCTATTTTAGAAAACACAGGCAAGGCCTGGGAGGGCTCATTTCAATCTAAACTTGTTATTTATTTTGCCGGATAGTTGATGCTTATTTAATAGGAAAAGTTGTCGGTTAACGAAGCCTCCTACAGGTCAGAAATACTATATATTACTATTTGAATTTCGTCAGCCTTTGTTGGCTGTATTGTGTCTTGATGATACGGATCAGTTAATTAGTTTTATTTTATTGAAATGTTCGTTATCTCCAAATATAAAGAGGGATTTAAAGAGAAGTTTTTAATATATTTTAGTGATCATATTCATAACTAATCGGGTCATAAAAGGTAGTGGCGGCATAGTTAGGAAAAGGCTGGCAGATGATGATGATTCATAACTAGCCTTCCTTTTAATTAATCAAATACATTATTTGCCCAATCTACCCTAGGTGTGATATTATAACATTTTGTTTGAGTGAGTTAGTAATTTCAGCATATTACAGCAATTTGTCGAGTCACGATTGTTAAATACAGCACAACACGCAAGACAATTGTGAACATGTGTTAAGGCTCCCGCAGACAGGTGCGACGCTACGGTGCGACGCGATTCTGGTAGAACAATTTCCATGAAGTGTTCACAGAAATTGTTCTATAGAGTCACGTTGCGCTGTCATGTCGCGCTTATCTGCGGGAGCCTTTTTCAAAACTTAAGTCATGGAAGTTATCTAACCCACCATTTTTATAACCAAGCATGTCTTTCAATAGTGTAATATGGCTTAGCCCTATTTTTTTTTAGATTATTTATTTATTTCTCTCACAATGTTTTCGTGGCACTTTACAGTTTTTAAACTATATAAATTCACATTGTGAGAGGTGGTGCCTGAAGTAGGTTTTAGAAAAAAACTGTATTACAGGTCACCAGGCCCCACATAGTGGCATCATACAATTAAGGAGGCATAAGATGTAATTCTACTAAATAATTAAAACAAAAAAAAAAAACAAAAAAATAAAAGAAAATAAAGAAATTAAATAACAACAAAAGCAGTAAGGGTGTGTGGTGAATGTGTAGGTGAGTAACAAAGCCCTATTTTAAAATCATAACAATTTAGCTTTTGTAGTTTTTGCTCTCGTCAGCATTTATTTCATGCTTCATTTAGCATGTCATAGCTGATGAGACAAATCTTCTTAGATAATAGATACAGCTACAAAGATCATACACCGATTCCAGCCATTAGAAATGTATTAAAATTAACATCAAATCCTTAGACTTTAGAATATAATCCGCAAATCGTCGGCCGTCACGTCAACATGTCACGGAGGACGTGACGACAACACGCCTCAGCGTGTTTGTCAAATTTAAACAATTTTACGGAGTAGGTGGTGACATTATCTATACATATTGTGGAGGAAGGGTACTCAACGAAAGTTCATCGATTAGTAGATATAGTTTGCAATGCTTTAATGAGTGCTTAGTATAGGTAAGTTTTTATCAGATTTAGCTTAAGTCGTTGAATTTAATCGTCTCAATCAAGACGTTCTTGCAGCAATCCTACTAATATTATAAACGCGAAAGTTTGTATGGACGGATGGATGGATGCTTGTTATTCTTTCACGCAAAAACTACTAAACGGATTTGGATAAAATTTAGCACACAGATGGTTTATAACCAGGATTAACACATAGGATACCTTTTATGCCGAAATTATCACGGGATCGAAACTTATGCGGGTGAAACCGCGGGGCGCAGCTAGTGAGATATATTTTATTTTATTGCTTGTCAAAAATAATGATTACTCTTTGCTTTCTTGCGAATTTCATCCATTGACATGTATGCAACGTTGCAGGTGAACCTGATTTTCTTTTAATCTTCTTATTTATTTATATTTATTTATTTGCCATTTATGTGTTTGTGTGTGTTTCTTCTTCCTTGTCTTCTATGAATAAAAATCACCAGTCTACGGAGTGGCGATTAGAGCGGTTATTAAACAGTGGAGCGGTTATTACAAGTTGTTATCTGTCTGTAATATAATATAATAAAATAAAAATAGAAACTGAATTTTTCAAATAGATTTTTCAATGGATAGCTTAATAATTGTCAAGAAATAAACCATAAACAATAAGCTTGATAAAATAACCTTGATAATAAGGCACTACACTCGTGGAGCGATGATCAAAAATAAAAATAATCACAAATTAAGTATAATGTTGTTAATTTCTACTTTTATATTCTGTAATATTTATGGTGGACATAATTAAGAATATTATATTCTATTCTATTTAAAAACTACTAAATTGTGTATATTTCAAATAAGAATTGTAGATTACGTACGGTATCAATTAATGTGATAACATAATCGCCACAATGTATAAGAATCACATCACAATTATTTTGCGAAATCGACAATTGTAGGTATTTCCCACACGCTTCAGTAACAAGACCCAGCACCATAATTAAAGCCATCACGAATTCTTCCAACATTATCCAATTTCTTAACAAAGCAGGCACGTCATGTTTAAATTGAATTAATGTTTTTGAATTTGAATTACCTGAATGCGGTTTGTGGCTACCGCTTTGTTTCGCCTGTCGCTCGTTGGCTTCGCTGCTAAGACCGGAGTTTCTGTCACCCGCGTCCGACGGTTGGGTTATGAAATCGGCGGGCGTATTATGAAAATTGATTATGTCATGATTTCCAAATATTAATAAGATTTGTAGTGATTTTAACCAGCATTAGACAGCATCTGTCTGGCATTCATGCTGAAATGAGCCTTTTTGGCGCAGCCGTGACGCACATACTATTATAGTTAAAACATTATTTTCACTTTTTTATTTTGTTATTTGTATTTCATGAACAGTGTCCAAATAAATGTTATTATTTCTTTCTTTTAATGAATATAAAATTGGAACTATGTGATTTGCCTCAAATAATTTTTACATCAGTGTATTCATGAAGTTTAAAAGTATCTCAGTTATCGCAAAAGTACTGGTTTTTACGGAACGGAATGGAAACATGATGTTTCGAGCATAGCCTGGGGGTCTACTCCGAAGTGGTATCGGCCGAATGTTCGGCCGTTTACTGCTACGAAGTTACTATTTGGTTCGGTCGGTCCGGATCCTACACTACTACACTCTTTCGAATATTGACTATGGTTCCGACCCAACTAAGCCGATCCGAACGTTTTTCGCATTTTTCAATAATATTCGGTTCGGCCATATGTCGGTCCGATCCGATCATTCGCAATTTGCACTTCGTAGTAGACCCCTGGTTTCTAAGTTAGTTCTCTTCGAGCTTCAAACCCAATAGGTTATCTTCAAGAAGTCTATATTGATATTATATTGAGTACCTAATTCAATAAAGTTCGTTTTTTAAACCGAGACACTAATTTGACAGGTGTAATGTCAAATGTCTATACCTACTTAGAAAACGCAAACATAAAAACTTAAGTGTCAGATCAGATACCCATAGATATAGAAGTGTCCCAGATACTAATCTGGGATTAAAAACGAACTTTAGTTTGTTAAATATTGCCATATACCAAGTTTGTATGTGCGCAATATAAATATAGAATTTTTTACTGGCAGCAGTAGCAGAGCAACTGGGGCCCTTCTCATAAGGATGACGCTGTCACGTAGCTTACCATAAGCTACGTGACAGCGTCATCCTTTCTGCTTGTTACTGAACGTGTTGGTTACAGTCATTCATTCAACGGTGGTTATTCATTGCATGTATTTAAACGGACAAAAATCTGTGTGCAACTTTCTCAAAAGACTATTTCAGACATCGATCTACATTGTCTTCACGTGATCTGACCAAGATTATGTCTGGACTTTAAAAGAGACTGTGATATCCGAGTTTGTTTCGGTCTCTCTTCTCAGAGTAGTCAGATAGGAAACGCCGACGTCATCTAGCTTATTTTTTTTTTATAATATGACGTTTAAAAGTGATTCCGATATCTTATTTATAAAAAAAAATTTAATCATTTCGTTTAACATTAAATAACAAGCTTACCAGGGCTACCGATTCTTTAATCAGACTGTAATTCAGTTATTTATTTATTTTAGGATCTCTAATAAAACATATACACTAAACATTACATATAATTAATCGACGACAAAGTATTTAGTAGGTGTACTCCTTCAATTAAAGGAGACCACAGTATGCACAATAAAATAAACAACTAAGCTAACAAATTAAATACATAATAAAATAAATTTAAAAAAAAAATGACAATGTACCATAATTATATACAACAAATTCTGTAAAATATTAGAACAAAGAATAATAAAATAGCTAATATAAAACAGGATAACACATACTAACTGAGCATACCATTAAAAAGCCGTCAATTAACAAAAACTTTCGGTTTTTAATTTATAACCTCAGAACATTTTATGACGGTAAAACACAAACAACTCTCCGATAGTGTCTCGGGCTATCAGCGACCCTAACCACATAATGTATCCTTTAATACCCAATAACCTAGACCCACATCTCATCCCGCAAGCACTAATAACCACACACCTCCACCACCTTTATAACCCGCCAACTATATGTATAACCCACTAACTATATGTATAACCCGCAACCTCTATAACCCGCCACACTCTGCGACAGCCTCTAGCGGTGTTGTGAATTAATTTTCAACTTTGACGCGAAATAAATCACGCGGCCCGCATCCTGATTAGTTGCGGTGTTGCCATTTTAAATCGATTTCACATTTTTATTTACGTATTTTTATATTTTGGCTTAATTGAATTTCATATAACTTTGTTTCTGATGGTTTGATAATTGGATGTTGTTGTTTTTATTTCTGAGTTCGAAGAAATGAAGGTAACTGCAAAAATATGGCTGAGATCAATTATAGAAGTTGTTATGAGATTAGAGATTTATTTTTAAAAGAAAGCTTTTGACACATTTCTTTTTACAATAATAGGTTTTATAGCCAAGGCTTTAGTGTCATATCGACATATAGTTTACTGTTTCCAATCGCATGCAGATGTAACTTATATTTCGATAGAACGTTTAATAGCTAGGATATCACTAGTGATAAAAGGTATAATTGTAACCCTCACTAGTTTGAGCCTACAAGTGAAGATGATAATTATATGTTTTCCTTCGATGTTCCAGTACCTAATTACGACTTAAAAAGAAATGCAATTTCATAAACTCCGGGATCGAAAAAACCAAAATATTCATCAGTTAACTTCCTTCACGCCAATACTAAATAGTTTTGGTGAACTATACTTTAACTACTTCGAAACAGTACGCAAGCATCTTTTTCTGGGCAGAAAAAAGAAAAGCCTTACAAAAGAAACAAGAGTAACTCTTTCTAATGAGAACAAGGGCCGGGTGCACCATGGCGGACACCTAACCCGTTCACCGCGACAATAAAACGAAGCGCAATAAGCAATATCGACTGCGTAGCAGTGGGCGATAAGTTATCTCTGTTTATGGGGGCATTGAGATATATTATGGTACATTGAGATATACCTCTCGAAGAGAGGATTCCTGTGTCCTAGCATTAGGAACATTATAGGCTAATTATGTAATGTTTTGTGAGATATACCTACTAGAACACTACCTTTCTGGAGATAATTTAGTAATTTTAAGAATATGTTTTTTTTATTTATTTTATGTGACTATTTATGTACACACATATTTATATATGTGTGTATTTTTTCTGTTCTGTGTTTTCTTGTTTGTTTATACAGACAAGAAAAAACAGAACAGAAAAAATAGGTACAAAGGTGATGTTTATTTAATGTTGTGTATATTCTTATAATGATATACATATCTCATATTTTTCTCATCTTGTTCTCACACAGTCTTCATTTATGGTTTCGCATGTTTGCTGGAAGAAATTTCTTAAGAAATAAGCAATATTTTTGTACTAATTATAAATTTAGTATCTGTATCTCTTTTAATGTGTGGACATAAGTAATAAAATAAAGATAATCTTATAACTATAACATGTATAAATAATTGTTATATCTGAAATTAATATAATAATCAGCTTATTTGGTCGAGGGTCCTCAAAGTAGGTAGTTACCAGTAACTTGGGGACCTAAAACATTGGGCTTATTACTTAATGAACATTACGCAAAGGAACATAGGTGAAAACAAATATGCTTTTTAAAGAACCTTACTGAATAAGCAAGGTTAATCGTGGTTTTCATGTCTGTAAGTTATCTGACGTTACCAATATGTACTGTTATTTTCTTATTTTTGCCAGCATTTTGAACTTTGTTATCCAGAAACGCCTTAAAATCAATTGAAATAATTTCTTTTTCAAATTTTGATATCCTCGGAAAGAGATAATCATGTGCCTGTTATTGGTGCATTTGATATCCTACTTCTTACTAATATTATAAATTTGATAGTTTTTTATGTTTGTTATGTTTGTTTGGATGAAATTTGGCACACAGATATTTAACCTGGATTAACACATTGAAACCTTTTTTTATCCCGATAGTACGTTCCCGTGGGATAATTTCTGACTCCCACGTGGATGAAGCCGATGGCAAAAGCTAATCTGTAACAATAACGAGTTTTACTTGATTTAAAGTACAATTTCTTTTGCTGTTGGCGAATAGAGAACACTTTTGCAATATAGATGTTACTAAGAGTTATATACCCAACCCACACAGAAAATAAGCATAGAAAAGGCAAACCGAAACATAGACTACAATAACTGACAATATTGCAATGATACACAGCCGATAACTTCTCTTTATAGAGAGGTAATCGAAATATATCTATAAGAACCGGCCACTGCGGTCGCGAGAGCGTATTGTGTGCTGGTAAGCTAAAATATTGCTGGAACTGTGGTGGAATGCAGATGTAAATTATGTGGATGTTAGAGCTAAAGTAGGGTAGGATCACACCGGCTTTTGTTTTGTTCAATGGCTCATTCTTGTTTATTTGTTTCAAGAAATGTTCAGCCATCTTTATGAGTTACTAGTTTCAGTCCATCATCAACAGCCGTCTCGTTCATCCAAATGAAGCTATCATTTGAATGAAACTGTGAACGATATCGCTAGTTCTACAAGTAAAACTTGTCTTCGTTTACAGGCCTGGGAATGCCCTTCAATATCGCATAGAGCATCAAAGCATAATTCATCTTATTAGATACTCTTAAGACCACATCCAAATTATATTAAAATCACTTACAACCCACACTTTGTTCTGTGTATCAACTTACTTGTAACTGAGCTCACCAACTTAGTTATATTTTTCAGCATTGAAAAGTACTCGCTGTATTAATTCAGTCATTATAACTCCCATAACAGCTTCGCAAACATATTCATAAATATTCCATGGAACACCTTGCATCATGCTCAAGAAGAGCATCGCTTATTAATGGAAGCGCCTTTGTTTTTCTTTAAGTGCTAAACTTTTTGCGCCGAAGCGCGATATTGTATTACGTTTCGGAAAGTCGAGGACTTCAACATTCGTTTTTATTGATAATATCTTTGTGGATTTTAGGATTGTTAAGGTTAATGCTACATCGAATGTTTGGAGTTATGTTGAAGAATTATTTTTATCTGTAACGGTTGTACTTGATTTGATTTTTATTTTCTTTGTCTTAGTTTTTTTTAACAGAGATTGATAGCACGTTGGAAAGATAGTCGAAGTAGAAGTCACTCCTAGCTTATAAGTAATTTTAGGTCTAGACCTAATCCTAAATCCAAAATTTCTCACACTTGTTCTGTATACCTATAAATCAATTATGTGAGAAAAGATCTCAACAATAGGTTGCAAGAGATCCCTCCCCGGACAAAGTGCGCCAAAATAAAATGCATACCCAAAATGCATGCTCTTGTAAAATTACATTTTATAAGTGACATGTAACACAGTTTTCTCAACTAATGAAATAAACATCTATTCTATTCTATTATATTCTATTGGAAAGATAGCTAACCATTATTTTAACATTCTATGTTTATATAGTGCAATAGCATAATCAGCCTATAATGTTCCCACTGCTGGGATACAGGCCTCCTCTCGGTGAGAGAGAGTGGGCAGTAAGATTACTGCCCACTCTCTCTCAACCCTCACCGCACCCGCACCGGGCCCGCGTGGTAGATACCACGCGGGCCCGGTGCGGGTTGGTAGATGTCAAACGTCTTCGAATGTTCAGTTCTAGGACATGTCGGTTTTCTCACGATGTTTTCCTTGACGTTTTTAGAGCAGATAGTGATGAAATATTTTACACAAAATCGCCCGCCTGGGTTCGAATCTACAACTCGCAAGTCGCGGCCGTTACCACTGGGCTACCACTACTCAGTACAAATGTACGATTAATAGTTTGTCTACAATAAGACAAAAAGCTGTCACTACTCAATACTCAAAAAACATTTAAAACAACAAAAAAGGAAACCCGAAGCCGCGTAAAAATCTAATACACTTAAAGCCGGCAGTCCATTTCAATATGTGTCACAAATGGCGTTCCGTTCGGCCTCCGCCTCGGCCGTCGGCCCCCGGCCTAGGCCCCGCTTCGGCGTCGGCCCCAACAATTGTTATTCAATACCACTTCATGAAATATGTATTTATTGTGTACTCACGGGAGATCTCTGTAAATTCATATGGTATATTAGAATTACGCTTCTGCGTGTGTAACTGTGTTTTAGGTTTGAACTGGTGGAGTGTTATTAAAAGTGTGGTGCTTTTTGTTTGATTGCATGGAAAACAAAGTAGTGTTGTTGAAAGTGGCGAGTTATTGAAACGTGTTTCGTGAGTGGATGGGGATTGATTGAAATCGTATAGTCAGGTGAATCTGAATGTTTATGAAGAGTATATAGTTACAGAAGGCCATAATTGAAATTGTTTATTGAAATAATTGATTTACATAAATATTTACAAAATAGGGCCTTAATACTAGGTGTATATATGTCTGTGGTAACAAAACCAGTATACTAATTTACGTTAGGCCAGCTCAAGGTACCACCAATCTGTGGGCGACTGTACCAACGCACAAGTTCAAGAGACTCCGATTTAATGTTTGAAGGATCTAATAAATCAGTTCTACGATCTTATTGACCAAATGACTGCTGGCCATAATTGTCGATACGTTACTGAAGTTAGAGTTAAAGTTGAGAAGTCACATGTCCCTTTTACAATGTACACAGTAAAATATATATAGACATGACAAACACTCTCCGAGGGAGCTATACTGCAAATAGATCATCTTCATTAATAATTTGGAGGTTATGAAGCCTAATGACATTTAAAAACCAATTCTCGTATTTAAAAACGTTAAAATCTAGTCGCAATCTCATGTCAGCGACAATCTATATCAAAAATGTCTCTGTTCTACACCTAAATTGCTCTCTCATTCATTGGTAAATGTTTTTATTAGAACCATGAACGTAAAACATACACGAAAAATAGTTCATACTTCCCAAGTTTTAATTTGCATGTTTCAATAAATTTTACTTGCTAAACTCTATGAAAGATCTGAAAAACAAAGTTATACTGTAAAAATATCTATTACTGCGTCCAAGAGACTGCTTGAATATCATTGAGTCTGAAAATTGTCAGACAAGTTTAGTCTTAATTAGAAACTAAAGTTATATTGTGCAAGTAACTTATGTGTGATTATTAATTTCGAACTTAATTCATTCTTGTAGCTTTGTATAGAGTAAAACAAATAATTTCACGAAAGTTCAAAACTGTAATATTGGTACATATAGGTAGGTACAGACGCCAGCACATCGAGCTACTACAATCTGTAAAATTTCTTTAATAGATTTTCAACTTTATCGCTAAAGTATTAACGTTCAAGGTTGATTGCGAAAATTTGACAGTTTCGGGTAGCTTGACCTGCTGGCGTCTGTACTAAGAATCGACAACAGATGCTTACCCGGATGAATACTGTTATTACAGAAACATTTAAGAAGCTATTGTATCTCGCTTAGATCCATGTTCCGGTGTACGAAGGGTTAATGGTTGTACCATTTTTGTCCTGAGTTTAAAATAATAGAACCCATATTATGACAGTAAAAATATAGACGTCAATAGTTTAAATAATACCATAATATTTATGTCCCAGTACTGGACAAAGCTCAAGGCGGGTTGGCAATTTCGGACTTATATTAATTTTAAGCACAGGTTTCATGACGTTGTTTCCTTAATAGTTTATTTAACGCAGACCACAATGAGTGGTTGAGTTGTTCAATCAAAGTCCAAGACAACGAAGACTCGACTCAAAACGCAACACCTTCTCCAGAAATGCATAATATACTCCAATTAAAATCCTGGAAAAGCTACTAAAACAATTTCCTAGAGCGTCCGTAGCTCATTACGGATTTTATTGTTTGTTAAATTGCTTATGATTTATTGCTCATTCACCGCTTTCAATATATCACCGGCGCAGCGATCTTAATTCGTGGGACGCCCTCCTGTGTCCTGTGAGGGTGGTGCAAGAGAAAATAATAAGCGTATTTGGGGGCTTTTGGCTAATTGTTTGTCTCACATACTCTTTGAATACGTCTTCTGAAAACACTGATGGCTGCGTTAAAGATTGAATGTAATAGTAATGGTGCCTTCTCATAATTTAAAATTGTCAAAGGGGCCTCTACGAGTGGGCTTCAGCCCCCAGGAATTCCGAATGTCCGGAGATATGTGAAATACATTTTTAAAATATTCCATTTATTTATCAGAATAGTGTTACAGAGATGTTACATAGTTTTTAAAGTTCTTAATATTCTGCCGTTTCCGGCGTACAAATACATTTTTAGGGCGTTTTGGTTAGTTTCTCAGATATAAGATTAAATTAAATGAATTAGGATAACATTCAAATTGCAAGTTAGTAATAGAAATGTCTAAAATATTAAATTAAGTCAAAGAGATGAGGAGAATAAAATATTATAATTATTTCCTAATATTATAGTCAACTTATTATTCACTAGCTGCGCCCCGCGGTTTCACCCGCATAAGTTTCGATCCTGTGGGAACATCGGGATAAAAAGTATCCTATATGTTAATCCTGGATATAAACCTTAAGAGTGCCAAATTTCATCCAAATCCGTCTAGTAGTTTTTGCGTGAAAGAGTAACAAACAAACATCCATCCATCCATCCATCCATCCATACAAATTTTCGAGTTTTCGAGTTGTCGAGTTTTTAACATTAGTCGAGTAGTAGCATTTACTAAAGAAATAATTGAATAATTTACATTTAAATGTCCTAAGTCCCTAGTTTTAAAACAATCTGGTAGTTGAACTATTGTCACCACACAAAATGAACTAGAAAGAATAGAAAATAATTTATATTGACTCTTGGACGAGGCTTAGAAGATATATTGCAAGTGACTGCATTTTAAGTGGAAGTTGTAAGGACATGCAGTACTAACAATGATGATGCATTTTAAATGTTTGATGTTACTCATGTGTAGTAGCGCTACCCTTGGTTTTATGAGCCTCATGTGGTAGGTAGGTCTATTTTTTAAAGTAATCTGCATTAACATTAAGCTATTGCATCTAATTCATTGCACTAAACCTAATTGAATTCTTTTTCTTGTTTCAGGTAAGTTTCCGCCGCTATATTAACATGCGCCTACACTAAAAACGTGCAATATCCATTTCAACTTCACCACGTAAGTGCAAAAAGAAAGTAATCTACTAATTGAATAATTACGTCACACGCTCCCGGCCGTCGCTCACACCGTAGCGTAAGGCTTCAAGCAAATGCTTATTTATGTTCGAGTCACAATGAACTTGTCCCGTTCTCAATTCGTTTCGCAGCATTAGTACGTGCCATTGTCCCATACAATAGTCGGTGCATTTTACTCTTGAGATTTAAATAGGCTTCGGCTGATGGCTTCGTTAATGCGATCGAGTTGTTTACGTACTCCGTCCACTCGACTATTGCTCCGATGTCGATTGTGTTCAGCTGTGCCTTGTTTTTAATTGACGGCTGAAATATCCGGACGGTCTGACGTTATTGATTTTATTTTTTATGTCTGGCTGTTGGATTGCGTACAAATAAATTACAAAGAATGTGTAAAAAATATTAATGTCACTAAGGGTTGAATTTTCCATAGTCAGATAACTTATTATCTGAGGAATAAATATGACAGTTTGACATATTTTCTATACAAAAGCTGTCATACCGTAATATTTATTCCTTAGATAAAAAATATCTGACTATTAAAAAATCGGACAATAGTCAGATAACTTTTATCAGAAGAATAAATATGACAATTTGACATCATTATTTTCTATACAAAAGCTGTCAAACCGCAATATTTATTCCTTAGAAAAGAAGTTATCTGGCTATTGAAAATCAGCCCTTAGTCTATTTTGTCGATGAAACAATACCATCTAAAAAAAAAAAAACAGAAAAACGAAATAGATCATAATAAGTAATAGGGAGAAGTGCTGTTGATGATATTGATATCAACTTTTCCTCTTGCATGAACATTGGAATGCTGTTCATACTTTGATTTCTTGCTTGAAACCTGGAAATCTCATCTCCCTATGGACGCAAGGTAAAGAGGGTGGATAGGAGTTGACAGACGGTCATTGTGACCCCGAAGGCCAAGCGTGTAACTTTTAGAAATGTTCGTAGTAACTTCCATCTGACGAAAAGAAATTTAACTAAGTTTCTGATTATTGTTTGAAGGGTCTTATTTCTATAAACTGACTTGATTGATATTGATAGTAGTAAAGAACGACGATTTTATTTTAACAATAGAATCTCGATACCGTGAAAATATCGGGATACAAAGCACCCATGTGCCAAATTTCACCCAAATCCGTTCTACCGTTGTAGCGTGAAAGTGTAACAAACAAACATCAAATCTTTTCTCTTTACTATTGTATATTAGTTTAGATAATCGTCATGCGAAAAATGTAAACAGAGCGACATAAGTGGTTATTTTAGCATTTCTAATTCAAGCAAATGTAAACATAAACACAATTTATTAACTCAGCATGTTACTACCGACAGTCACGCTACCAATAACGAATCCACTTTACTCAACAAAGAATAAAACGCAGATTATGTACATCAAATAATTACATTTCACTTCTAATGCAGGTACACGGCCAACCAATAAATTATATTACATACACATCAGTATGCAATATGTTACTTGTCTTCAGCAAATTGCCACTAAGGCGCCAATTACACCGTACACCGAGCGTCCCCCGCTCGACTAAACACCGAGTTATGTTGGGTAATTCGAGATGTCTCCTTTCATCGAGTGCATTTCGCGGAACATCGACCCGCAATAGTCCCCGTGCACTTCCATTAACCGTGAAAATGGTGTGACGTCACACAGTAGCGTAATGCTACTGATTTTAGACATCAGGTGGAACTTTAGCTTTATTGTTATGTGAGAGCATGGCGATTATTTTGTATGGTAGTACTGATAAAGGTGTTTTATGATGGATATGATGGGGTTGGTAAGAGATTAGAAAAATGAGGTCATAGATTGATGTATAAAAATGCTATGTTTACACAACATAGTCAACAAAAAAGATAAGTATGCAGGGTCGTCGGATATAGTTGAAGTTTAGTAAGAAACGGATTGATGTTTTCGGATAAAATTTCATTTAATTAGTAGAAAACAAACAGTTCATTTACCAAACTAAATTTCATTCGAAATCATCCATCGGTTTCTTACTAAACTTCAACTATATCCGACGACCCTGCATACTTATCTCTTTTGTTGACTGTACGAGTATGGTGGGACCAGCTGGAGAAAACAAACCACCGGTGTTCCACTTTAGCCCTGGATTGAAAGACCTGGAAGTCATGAGGAGAGGCCCAGCAGTGGGATCATGCAGGTTAACAGTAACAGTAAATGTCATAGTGAGATTATGCTTGTATTTGAGTTTCTAAGAGTAATTAAATTGCTGTTGATTGAATCTTACTATCCTACTAATATTATAAGCGCGAAAGTTGCTGAGGATGGACGGATGGATGTTTGTTAGTAGTTCACGCCAAAACTACCAAACGGATTTGGATGAAATTTTGCACACAGATAGTTTATAACCAGGATTAACACTTTTTTATCCCGATGTTCGCACGGGATCGAAACTTACGCGGGTGAAACTGCTCGGAGCTGCTAGTACAATAATAATCTAATTGTATATTAAAACAGATTTACTTTAAATAAATTATGGAACGAATTCAATTTTGCAATGAAATTAAAACAGCAGTCGATTTCATAAATTAATATTCTGAAATTGATTCCTAATTCTGTCCTGAATAATTCATTCAGGTAGAGTTCATCTAAATGATTTACATTTAAACTGACAGACGCGAGACGACTTCTATTTCTTTCTACGCAATATCATTACAAAGGCAATTTTTCCATTTTTATCTACTTTGTTTTTAATCAATCTATCGCTGATCTGAAATACTTTCCAATCCAATCTAATCTAATCTATCTGGCCTGTATTATTCGACTACAGGGCAAAGGCCTCCCCCTCCCTTTTCCACACAATTCTGTCTCCTGTCATTGGTGATGTTCATAAGAAAGGCCAGGTGCGTAGTACTCGCAACTACGAGTACGAGTGCGAGTAATACGCACCTGGTGTCGTGCACGTCTGCGCGTATGACCAGAGGGGCAATTCTCGTAATTTTAAGAACATTCTCAGTCTCAATCTGTCAAAAAATACTTCTAACTTCTATACATTTTGACAACTTTTTGATATTTTTTTGTCGCCGAGATGAGACTGCGACTACATTTTGAACGTTTTAAATTACGGGAATTGGCCTTCAAAAAGAGTATGTAAGGATCGAAGCAGATGGGGCTCTATACTTTCTGCCTAGCCCCATGGGAAGAAGGCGTGTGTTTATGAGTATGTATGTGTCTGTATATTCTAGTACCGGCCAATCTAATTACTTACAAAAAAATACAACCTTCATAATTGGGTAGTTGCATGATATTGAATACTATATATTCTAGAAGATAATATATTCACATGCGTGATACGATAACAGAATTCGAAATCAAATTTGAAATCGGTCGAAAAATAAAAAAACTTATAACATAAAAAAGCTTTTTGTCTATCTCTTTCTCGCAAAACGAAGTTTTGCATGTAATTTATATGGCAATACTGAACTATGATGTCACAATTCAGTATTTCCCTCTCTGTCTAATTGAGAGTTTTGAACGCTTATATCTTTTTAATTTCCGAAGATTAAAAAAAAACTCGTTATACCAAGCTATTGGTGAGGTAAAAAAGCTTCAATTAAAAAATAATAAAAAAAAAAATTGTCAACTAGCCAATTGAATCAATAGGTATAACTAAAAAAATGAAAATGCATTTCTGAGCAGAGTTAATAAAATTATTTTTAAATTAACACAAAATTCTAGTCATTACTTCGGCAAACAAAAACTTGCATTCAATTCACGTTCTAAATAACGCTCTCCAGTTTATTACAACAGCGAATTACAGTACGGTGTAACAGCGCCCTCCATTAAGTGTAGAAGACAATTCGCGGGGAGCATCGCACGAACAAAGACCAGCCCCAGGTGCCACCAATAGCCGATCTAATTAAACGTGGAAAAGAACCAGAGCGTTGTTTAAGTGAATTAAAACGATTTTCATTGCGTTCGCCACGGTGTTAGTTAGGATTTACGTTTTTAGAAATGGACCAGTGGTTAATGAAAGTGGTGAAGTAGGTTGGATGGTATTAGAGTGTGGTTTGGTCCAGAATAGATTTCAGTCCCAACGGGTGTTTAGACTGATAACATCATTAATGTTTTTGATACAACATCTATGGTACGTACATTTATTAGCAATATCTACAAAAGCTACAGGGGAACGCGTCACTCATGATCATCTGCCTGCCTTTTCCTAACTATGTTGGGGTCGGCTTCCAGTCTAACCGAGCTGAATACCAGTATTTTACTGACTGCCTATCTGACCTCCACAACCCAGTTACTGGGTAACACGATACCCCGTGGTAAAACTGGTTGTCAGACTTTCGGGCTTCTATCGACCCATAACGACTGTCAAAGAACCACGAATGACAGCCGAGACCAACGACATAACGTGCTTTCCGAGGCACGGAGGGTTCTTCATATGTAAAGACGGCCACCAATCCATGGACCAACCGCGGCAAGCATAGCTTACCTGATCGTTCAACCCGGAGAGATGAGAGTATCACTCTTAAACAGTATAAAAATCCCATTTAAAGTAGTTTCTTCTTTTCTTGAAGTTCAACTTACAGACCTCGACAACAGTATCATGGGGAATGTTCAGTTCCCCATCAATGAAACATCAATTTAACCCCTAATAGATAGATTTCAACACCAAATCTATCCATTTATAACATAGAAATAATCGCATCGTTAATACGTAAACATTGGCGAGTAATGACTTGTGGGTAGTCATGAATATTAATGTTGTGATGTGTTTATGTACGAAATTGACGGGAAAACAATATTATAGCTCAGCGAGTTCGTATAATGTAACTAGGGGTCAATAGTTGTATGTTATAACAAAAGCAGATACATAATGTTTCGGTAACATTATATTATTATTGCTTACGTGATCAATTTTTCCTGTTGTGGGTTAGGCACGTGGATCAAACCAAATTCGATTGTTATGATTGGCTGGAAAAATTGGTATCTCATTGGGCTCAAATCATGAAGTTTTGGTGTTATAAATCTCGGTACAGCAAAATCAAAATATTTTATTTCACATAAACCTACATGGGCACTTATGAAACGTCAGAAGCTAGGTGCTCGGTTCCAATTGGTCGTTTCCAATGGAGAAGAGCGGCATGAAACTGCACGGTTACTCTTTTAAAACAAAATTGGCTTTTACAATGTATTCAAATACAGTAGGTATGGGAGAACAGCGTAGACCTGTCAACAAGTACCTAGACTTAAATAAAATAAAAAATGGTCTACAGATCTAAAGTCTACAAGGCCTACAAAGTCCAGCGTTGTTCAAAGGTTCATCACTAATTTTGCTGTACCTGACAGGGTCCATAACTGTTTCCATTTAGTAATATTTTTTTTTTTAATAACCACCTTTTTTGTGTACATCATGGATTGCACTAAAGATTAATTGAATTAAATTACAAATTTATTTAGTTTATCTTCCCTGATTATTATTTTAAGCTAAAGGAACATTTGCAGCCGATTTGCAATTACAAAACATGGGTCGTTCTGCAATCGTGAAATTGCTATAAGTTATTATATCTAAAACTTGTCATCATGCTCCTGCCCTTATCCCAATGTACAGACGCCAGCAGGTCAAGCTACCCGAAACTGTCAAATTTTCCCAATCAACCTTGAACCTTAATGCTTTAACGATAAAGTTGAAAATCTATTAAAGAAATTTGACAGATTGTATTAGCTTGATGTGCTGGCGTCTGTACTTGAGGTTGGCACTTTCATACTTCTCTATTAGTCGTCATCTATCGTTCCTTCGGTCTTCCCCTGTTATTTGTCCTAAAACTGCATAACTAAAATTTCTTCTAACATCAGTGTCTAATATTATATCAGGAGTCTCTCCGCAATATGCATCCTCAGTAACCTCAAGACAACCATGCAGAAATCACGCAGATTAGTTAAATAATATACCTTGGTATTAACTTTATGCAGCTTTTGTTTACTTCGGTAATCCTTTTGCTGTGGCAGTAGGGGAAGCCGGCCGGAGGCTACTCGTGTGGTCTAGGCAAAGCCGCTGTGGCGGAATATAGCCAGGCACGAAGATTATAGGCTACGCAAGCCTTGGTCTTGGTAGAGGCAAAGTATTTTTTAAACAGAAGATGCATAACATTTAAAATAAAATTGAGATTCAAACTTTCTCTTATCAATAATAATAGTGAAATCATCGTGATTATAATAATAATATTACGATAATCAAGAAGTCCTTCACCGTCTTTAGCATTTTTTTGAGGAAACCGGTATGTCCAAGAAACAAAAGTTCAAAGACATGTGATATCTACCAACCCGCACTGGGCTTGCGTGGTGGGTTATGGCCTACTCCCTCTCAAAGAAAAGAGGCCTGCATCCCAGCAGTGGGAACATTATAATGTTCCCACTGCTGGGATACAGACTCTTTATTTAGGCTAATTATGATTATGCTTATCAAGAAATGGTAGAATGGGCATGAGGTAAAAAAAAAAATTAATAAAATTATTTCTGTTCGATCGTAGAAAAGTGACAATATGATCTTGAACTACAGTCTACATACAGTAAGGTTAAATGTTTCCATTCATTAAGCAACACATCAAATCCAAAACATTCAAACTCCTGCGCCGCATATGAAACTATGTACATACAAGACAGTTTACAACTCTAACTCAATCCATCCAAATACACCGAATCACCATATTAATACCCACATCAAAACTCTCTCGTAACTCGTACCAAACAGCAAAGAGCGTCCAGAAACGCGACCTACCCTCTAATTAGAGAACACGAAGACTCCCCTATGTAGCCACTGGCGATGGCCGAACGACTTTTTAATTTGATCCAGAGTATGATGCACATTGCACACCACTAGTTCCTCCCTTCCCACTTTTTATCAAAGGCATAAAGTTCTTGGGATACCTTGTCAAACGAATTTGTGCTCTTAGTTATTAGTAGGGAATTAAACGGAAAGAGATATTTCTGTAATCCGTTGCTCTTTTACTGGATTTGTTTTTCTGTTTCACTAGCTCTTGTCTGAGTCGGTCTTTAATGAGGATTGATTGAGTAATTAAAGCAATACTTTCTGTGTCGAATTGTTTAACTGATTTGGCACTGATGTCATTGTCAGTACCAATTCCACAAACAATGTTACTAGCATGATACACTATAATTTAATTTTGAGCTCTTCACATATTTGCTTCAAAATCCGATCGCACAATAGCCACTACTAATCCCTTTGATCTGCGTTTCACAAAACAGTCGCTAAACCGACAAAACCGCCATTATGGTCAATCCACACAGGAACTTCAAATCTGCTTTGGGGTGCTCACTTGTCCGTAAGTGTGACGTCGATGTAGCACGTCATAGACTGATGCATGTCATGACGTCATAGCAATTGTATTACTGGTCGGCAAACAGTCAAAATGTTAATCAAGACCAATCAAACGACAAGTGTGCAGACTAAAACTGTAATGGAAAATGGAAGGTAAACTGACAATGCTATGCTTTGTTGCATTAGTGGATATTGGAATTTTGATATGAAATAGCTGATGTGTTTACGGTTTGTGAATATTAACACAATATAAGCTAACACACTTAAAAATACAGAATATATATAAAAAAAATTAAGAGGGAAAGAATCATAGGGCATCAAAAAAGTCGTCCGCATCGCTGTCAACAGGAGAAGTCCCCAAAAGGCTGCATGCATTACCCCGTGAATTGAGTTGATCAAAGGAAATATGAATAAGTTAACAATATTTAATTAACGTAACTGACTTCTGCTGTCTTGGTGACACTGTAACTTTCACTATAGCTGAGCGAAAAATTATAATAATATTAGTGTATATGGAAATTGATTTAAAACTGTGCTAGTTCTCTTAGTCACCTACAAAAATTCCCCGAAAAGATTAGAAGGGTTATGTGCACTACTCGTGCATCGTTGGAATTTTTGACAGAAAATTGTTTTTGGTAAACTTCACTTCTAAATTTAATTCCCTGAAAACGAAAGCGAATTTTAGAATACAAAAGTTACCAAGCTTTATCTATTAAGGGCCGATTTTACCAAAATTAGATTTCTTTTATCCGTGGAAAAAAAATTAACGTTTAACAGTTCTGGTATGGAATAACTGTCAAAAATTCAAAATTTATTCTCAGGGTAAGACTTATTCTAGGTATAAAATCTTGGCAAAATTCGCCCTAATAAGTAATATCTAAAAATGTAACCTTTTCCTAATCTGTTTTTGACATGAAACTTCTAAAAATTGACAAAATCACCCCACAGCCGACAAATATTATCCACCTTACTAACACCACTTAAAGTTCAATTTTCATTAGAAAAATCCAATTTCATGTCAGCTTGCCAATGAGCGGTATTAAGATAACCCAGATTCATTATTCAGATTAAGTGTGGCGAAATGTTGACAAATTGAATTTGATTCGCTCACGTCAAAGACTCTGGGTCCATAATTGGCTTAGTGCTCAATGAGGTTAGGGTAAATAGTGGTTTCCAGGCGAGGGTTTCGGTGTCAAATACTATGTGACGTAAGAATCCGGTGCGGAAAGGAATGGTATATTTGGTGTTCGCTTCGCCCAGGCTAATGAGACTGTTTTTAGACAGGTACTTTCGATTTCCGGTTATTAATTACTTACTAATACCCGCAACTTCATTCGCGTGGAAGTCGTAAGATATATATAAAACTACAGCCACATGTTTATAAAACTTCCTCGGCCCTCGATTCAACGCGTCGCATCGCATTGCCTGCCCGCGCTGTTTAGTTTTCACTTAGCGATCTTTCTGATTTTTTTCTTTTTGCTCGACTCCTTAGAGTTGCAGCGTGATGTTGAATAGCCTTTAACCTTTCTCAAGAATTCGGCTATCAAATGCAAAAAGATTTCTTTCAAATAGACTGGTAGTTCCAGATATCAGTGTTCAAACAAACAATCTTTTCAGCTTTATAATATTACTAGCTGCGCCCCGCGGTTTCACCCGCATAGGTTTCGATCCCGTGGGAATATCGGGATAAAAAGTATCCTATATGTTAATCCTGGTTATAAACCATCTGTGTTCCAAATTTCATCCAAATCCGTTCAGTAGTTTTTGCGTGAAGGAGTAACAAACATCCGTCCATCCATCCATACAAACTTTCTCGTTGAACTATAGATTGAAATTGCATTTTCCATTTTCCAAGATTTTGTACTATGACATCATAACTTCTAGTGGCAGTGACCAATATCCTCATTATCATCATAGTCCTGCTCTTACCCTGATTTGTTTGGGGTTGACGCAACTCTTATTTTGCTTCCTTCAAAATATTTTATTTCACATAAACCTACATGGGCACTTATGAAACGTCAGAAGCTAGTTGCACGGTTCCAATTGGTCGTTTCCTATGGAGAAGAGTCGGCAAAAAACTCGTACTCGTTTAAGAATAATTGGCTTTTACAATGTTTTCAAGTTACAGTATTAACAAAAACCAGGTTCTTAATTAAATAGAAAATGGTCTTCAAGGCCTACAATGTTCTCACATTAATTTACAAAATATAAAATAGTCTAACTAAAAGATAAATAAAATATAAAAACCTATTAAAACCAAACCACATGATTGCCACCGCACCTGTAATTTAACTGTTCACGTCCTTCGCGATTGATAATAATCTTTTGAACAACAAATATTTTACTCTATCATTCCTTCAAAACTATCCAAAACCCAGGCCCATACACTAACTCACCCCAAAACGTCCAAACATTGTTTTTGCAACAGCAGTAAAAGTGACCGTCCGATCAGATACATGTACCCGTATTATTTGACTGGACAAATCGATAAAAACAGAATGTACCGTCCACTGACCTGTTCGAAGATAATAAAAAAGTTGAATGATACTATGCCCGCCCTATCGGAAAATAGAAGTGGATCTTTAGTTCTTCGAGTTGCCAGTAACAATGTCGTCATACAGTCGCGCGCGGAAGCGATATGTTCCGTATAAAAATTTATATTATTGCTCAACTCGTTGCCTGGACGGTGATGTGTGATTCAGCGGAGAAGTTTCCTCTGTAATAGCTTTTCGATATCATGTCTGTCGATGCGTTTAATAGTTTTGTAAATAAAATTGTAAAGCTTAGAACAATACATTAAACTTTATAATATTAGGTTCAGTTTGAAAATAACAAACTTGCTGTCACTAGAAGTGATTCTGTAGAAACAAACTTTGCAGACTGTAATTATTTATTTCTCACTAAATTCGAAATTGTTTGTTTCATTACTCAATAAGATGAAACTAATACTCTTCTACACTGCATCTCAAAGTCTGACATTGTTCAACAAGGCAGAAGCTCTTAACAACAATAGTAAAGTTATAAAGCTTATTATTTTCTCAGTAATAAAGTCATAAATTCCAAATCATCAGTTCTATTATTGTTATATAAATCAATAGCCCATACAAATTGAGTCCGTGACAGTACATTCGAGGGTCCGCGAGGCCAAAGCGGAGTAAATCCGAAGTCTGCCGAATTCCCGCGAGTCTTCTCTCGAGTTTCGACAAACGGCACGATATCCTTCGGCACCAATAACGACGGATGTCCACTTACTAGTGCATTAAAAATGCAGACATTATCTTTGAAAGGAGTCCTTATTGTTAACAAGACCTCATTAAAAGAGATGTAGCATTCAGAATATTTTAATTAGTAGGCTTTTAGGAACCAAAGAAGGTCGTGACACGTAATGTTCTATAGTTTCCGCCAGTCTTTGCGATAAAGAAGGCATGCGTTTGTCATATAAAAACAACTTGTTATCACATACGCATATACACTCACCCACACACACACACACTCACACAAACACATCACACACACACACACACACACAAACACATCACACACACACACACACACACACACAAACTCAATACAGGCTTCTTTTAACCACAGTCAGTTTAACTTGATTTCTTTTGTTGTTTACCATATTCTTTTTGTTTTTGTTAATCTTTTTGCATAAGATTCTGTAGTATCTCCTATTGGGAGAGGGCCCTGACTCTTGTAACACAGGTCTATCACCTAGCACAGGAGTCAGGGACTTCACTCTATGTTTTTTGTAACCACTTTCTTGTGTAATAAAGATTATTATTACATAACCAGCCTTTACTAATTTAATGTTTCCTCTGCTGGGACACAGGCCTTCTCTCTTGGAGAGGGAGTGGGCTAATGATCTACCACGCGGGCCCAGTGCGGGTTGGTAGATGACACAATGTCTTCGAATGTTTAGTTCTAGGACATGCCGGTTGCTTTACGAGGTTTTCCCTCACCGTTTTGACAATAGTGGTGATGAAATAATTTACACAAAGTAAAGCGCCTGTCTGGGTTCTACTCGGCCATCACTGCTCTCAACTGGTTATAATTTTATGTAATAACCTAAGTAGTTGTAAAGTTGCTGTACCTAACAGGTACCCGTGTTTTGGAAATGTTTTCTGTCCAAATCTAACAGAAAGAAAACATTTCTATTCTAAAACAAAACTAGACAATGCAGACAGTATACATTTTAAAAACCTAGACAATTTTTATTCCATAATAATATTGATTCATTTCCTTTAAGTAGGTATGTTCAAGCCTATTCCTTTATTACCTTTATCTTAATAAAACCCACCACTAACACACATAACACAATAGAAGCATCTTTTAAAACCACATTTATTTATTTATAGCGGTCGCAGTGAGCGGTCGGCTTTACCCTCCCGCGCGGAGGATTATGTATTTTATCCTGAATCTCTTACCGATGTCGCTGTGTAATTGTGGATTACTCTCGCTCATGTTTCCATTTGTCCTGCATTCTGTAAGATGTTTTTATTGGAGTTGTCTTTGATTTGTCGTCTTTATGTTTTGATGAAAGTTTTTGCTGAATCTGCATGGTGAGTGATGGTTGATCAATCAGCTGAGGAGATAGTATGGAGGAAATGTTTGTGATTTTTTTAGATCCGTCAGCAAAATTAAGATTTGAATCACTGTGACCTGGGGGTCTACTCCGAAGTAGTATCGACCGAATGTTCGGCCGTTTCCTGCTACGAAGTTACTATTTGGTTCGTTCGGTCCCGATCCTACACTCCTACACTCCTTCGAATATTGACTATGGTCCCGACCCAATTGAGCCGATCCGAACTTTTTTCGCTTTTTTCAATAATATTCGGTTCGGCCAGGTGTCGGTCCGATCCGATCATTCGCACTTTACACTTCGTAGTAGACCCCCTGATTTTCAGTGTTCTACATAACAAAACATGTCACATGCTTGTAATCCACGAAGGGTTACGCAGAGGTGTACCTATAATACACCCGCAATTCCCTTGTTATGTTTACGTCCTGTATAATAGGGGGAGAGACTATTGCCATCAACCGGACACAAATCTAGACTCCGGGCTGCGATTGAGAAATTCCAATAACACTTTTTACCCGACCAAGAACTCGAACCCAGGACGTCAAACTCTGCAGTCGCTCTTGCAACCATTAGACCAACTATGTAGTCAGTGTTCTATGATGTAGGTATCAAACGGTAACCACAAATACGAAGAATTAACGAATGATCATGATGCGCACTCATAATCAAGGACTATCAAAACGGTGAAGGAACACAGAAACCAACATGTCCTAGAACCAAAAATTCGAAGACATGTGTCATCTATCAACCCGCACTGGGCCCGCGTGGAGGATCATGGCCCACTCCCTCTCACAGAAAGAGGAGACCTGTGTCCCAGCAGTGGGAAAGAAGGCTGAACATGCTTATGCTAATCAACGCCATATCGATATTGGTATCCATATTAAAATATGCATCATTTGCACCGAACGCAGTACATTTTGCCGTATCAAATTCCAATTTCAAATGAGACACATCGAATACTTGCAATACTAACTCAAATACAGCATCAATTGACGAACATGATTCCAAATTCCTCAGTAAACATCATCAAACTAATTTCAACACAAATTTCGTTCATCCTTACGCTAAAATAATTTCAATCCAACGAGCAAATATTTAAAGAGACCACGCAATGTGTGCCGTGCCGAAGTTACTTAGACACCGCAGAGCTTGTAAGCAACTTACTTCACTAAAGGGAATTATTAACTGGCGTGTCTAGTAGTTGGAAAACAGCCCGGCTTTAACCCTTTAGGTGTGTGGGGAGTTTGAAAGTCGAAATTTTAATTGGTAAACAGGAAACTTTGGTGAGCTTACCGTGTTAGTATTGAAACGATTTGAAAGGACGTGTTTTGAACATCTCCTTTGGAATTCTGCTGACGCGACCGTGGTTTGGTTGGGAAGAAAATTTTGGCGAGTTTAATTTTTTGAGATGGTTACTTGGTGTACAGTACAGTGTACAGAGGGGCTTGTGGCTAAGAAACAACAGCCACACAGGTCGATCGATCAGGCTAAGCAACGCTTGCCGCGGTTGGTCAGTGGATGGGTGACCATCTTTACATACCTAGACCCTCCGTGCTGGTCCCAGTTGTCTTTCGTAGATCTTTGATAATCGTTTCGGGTGGTCAGCAGAAGCCCGAAAGTCTGACAACCTGTCTTACCAAGGGGTATCGTATTACCTAGTAGGCTAGGCTAGAGCGAAAAGTAATGGTTACTTGGTCTACGTTTGCATTTATGATGTCTTTAACTTTGGTATTTTGCATAACGCGTTGGTGTAGTTGCAAAACACGTTAGGAGCAAAATATGTACTCAAACTCAAACTATTTATTTCAACTAAACCAATTACAGGTACTTTTGAATTGTCAAGGGTCGGTCAGTCAAAAAGATGAAGCTAGTTGCCCATTCCAAAGCGTACTAGTTACCTATGGAGAAGAACGGGCAAGAAACTCCATGGATACTCTTTTAAATCACAATAATATGGTTACAAAGTATTGGTTACATTATTCATGTTAAAAATTATGCATGTGAGAACGATGCAGAACGTTAAAAGCGTCCATAATGAAAAGATAAAAAAAAACAATTCAAATATTAATTTAAATCAAAATACTCGTAAGCCATGGCAGCAAAGAGTTGACCAGTCCCTACTGACGGCGCCCGTTCACGAACATGACGCATAGATTAGCACCATTCAGCTCAACCATTCATAAACACAATGTAGGTACCGTCGTGATCCGTTACTTCGCCTGTGCCACCTATCTTCGCCTAATTTCAAATAAGTTGAAGTTGCCATTTCTATTTTAGGCTTGGCTTCGCGTAAAGTTACTAGATAATAAGTATGTTTCATCTATGGCAAGATTTCGCGGAATAATTGTGACTAACTTCACGTTGTTTGTGACCAGTGCAATTTTTTCACAAGAGAAATGACATGTTTTTTTTTGTCTGCGATTTAACTTCAGTTTTATGCAGTGATACTGAACAGGTAAGGTTAAATTTATTATTAAATTATAAACTACAACTAATATTCTTTCATATGACACTAGAATTTTCTATCTAATTTACGTTTAAAAGTGGTAATTCAATAAAATGTTATTGAGGTGATAGCGGCAGCCATCTTGTTGCCAAACTTCGCCTGCCCCTAGGGTTGTCAATTTCAACATTGTAATAATATTTATTTATAATATTTTTTTTGCTATTCGTATTTTATTATTTTTTTTTTTCTCAATTTCCACTCTAATGTGTAAGGCATACCTTAAGCATATTGGACTAATTATCACCTACTAATTTAACTGTTTTATTTTCAGATATTTGGAGGTCAATGGAAGACTTTCCATTTTTTATAACAAGTTACCCGGAAAGAAGTGGGCATACACTTTTGTAAAACGAAATAAATCAGACTTAACCTACAGAGTGATCCAAAATATAAAAAGAAGCCGTGCAGAAAAATCCCCTGAAGAAATGGAGGAATATTTAAAAAATCTGAAGCTATCACTGGAAGGAGTCTCTAATGAGAACATTGTAAATTACGACGAAATTTAAAAGAGGATCAGTGTTTACTTACCCAACAATAGATGATATTTGTACTATGAAGCATTTAGATGATATTGTTAAGGTATTGCCTGAGCCAAACATTTCTCGAAGGGGTCATATCATATTTATTTGAGTAATTACAACATCCAATAATATTTAAGTCTATTTTAAAGAAAGTGTTTTTATTTTTGTATTTTTGACTGACGTGATTTGAGACTGATTTAATGTCTAAGTATTAATGTAAGTTAAATGCTGTTGCTGTTTACTTTTTTGATAAAAGTTTATTTCTGTTATTAAGCTAGAAACTTGAAGCCTATGATTGGCCTTATCTAGTCTGATTTAATATCTAAGATTTAGTATTGATGTACCTACATGTGAACTTAAGGATTATGAGCCAAATATTGTTGTCTAGTTCCTATGTTTCCGAATTAATTAAACATTTATATGTTTAATACGACTATTTAGTTATAAGGTAATTATTACCTGAAACTACTTGTATTTATGTCTGCATTGATCTATAAAAAAAGCATTGAGGTAGGTAACTAAGTAGATTTAAGAATACGAATAATTTAAGCAAATATTTTCGCTAAGTTTTTATGATAAATATTTTTTGGCACTCTAATAAATATTTATCAACCTCTACCTAACCTTTTCTTTTTTTTTTTTGTAGAAACTGTTACCTCCCTTTATTTTGCAGTAAGGTAAATTAACAAAAAATTTTGGCAGCCCTATCAACAATACATCAAATGTATGGAGTTACCTTCAGACTGTTGCCTAACTTCGCCTACAAAAGATTTTTTTAAAAAAAGCGACTCTATGATGCTTTATTTAAAGTTTATAGTCATCTGTCACTTCCCAAAATGCTTACACTAGATGTAGTAAGTAGTGTTTCAAATAAAATTTAATATTTGACGCTATGGCATGATGTAGGCGAAGTTAGAGAAAAGTACCAATACTTCGCCTATCACATTTAAGACCAATTTTTAGGCAAATAAGCAATGAATTTGGAAGAGTAATTACATAATATCGATAGATGGAGGTATAAAAAATCGTTTTTTAAGATTCGTGATTTGAAATACTTTTAAATCTGGAGGAGATGTTAAAAAAAGTGTCAAAACCCAGGCGAAGTAACGGGTCACGACGGTATACGACTGGCTAAATGTGTGTGTATTATAAATACACCTCTACCTAACCCGCCGGAGAAACAGGCGTGATGTTATGTGTATTTAATTTTATAGAAATTACAAAGATATTTTTGGAATTTACTTATTTATTTATACTTTTCGCAAAAAAAAAAAACATACAAAGGCGGACTTAATTTTTTATTATTATTCCTTTATTTCATTTACATACTTACAAATTATATTTTTAAATATTTTTATAAACAAAAAGATAAAAAAAAACATTTAAAAATATAAAAAATAGTAGCCCACCGGTATCGGGAACAGGGTCCAAGCTACCGGCGGTCAGGGCTCCAGAGAGAGGAACCTCCTGACAATGCGAGCCGTGTCCAGAAGTACCGCTTATTATTATTATTATTATTAATACCTTAGGCATTCTCTACCAGTCAACCAAGGGTGGTGAAGAGATTATATGGCAGATGCTTTGGTTGTGAGGAACACTAATAATAGTAATGGATATACGGTAATGTTTGATGTAATTTTTTTTTTTCGTTAGCTTATATTGTGTCCCACTGTTGGGCAAAGGCCCGCCCTTTTTTCCGTCTAAACCTCCCTGTCTTGAGCGGTCTCTGGCCATGTTGGCCCTGCAAACCTGTCACACCACCTTCGCCGTGGTCTACCTCGACGGCGCTGTTCTCCTTCGCGTGTCCACTGAGTGACGATACGACGATGTAGGAGTATACTTAATAAAAATTTGCACGCTTGGTTGCAGGCATAATATAATGACACTTAGGTTATCAGATCTCACCCTTACCAAAACAATGTATTTCTAGCAAATAAATGTTTGATTTTATTAATTCATAGAGAATATGAGAGTAGGTACAATAACGATCAGCTCACACACTTCAGTACAGAGCAATAAAGAGCTATAACATTAATTCCTCCTTCAATATAGACAAGTTAATATATGTGACATCGTTAGTTATGAGTGAAATTGATTAATTCCGCCAGGGAGTCGCATTCGCTGGACTGCACAGGAAAATACGCCGTATGTCAACTTGATTTGTCTTTGGAAGAAATCATTTATCTTTAAACTGCTAAGTTTGCAAGACAGTATTGTTTTAAAGGTATGAAATTATCACGGAAAATAAATACTAGTAGTCACCAAAACATTATTTTATAAAAGTGTTTATTAAAATATTCCACAGTAATCGTTTAATACGTGACGAGGACAAAGATTTTCAGAAAATAGTCTGTTAATGATTTGTTTTCCCGAGAATGCTCCTTTGCTTAAATCTATGAAGTAAAGGATATGGAGGTTATAATCTAATTATAAATGTTCTTAGAAGTATTATAAACACTCAGCTTTATTCACGAGAACATACAAAACATCCGTCCGTTTATCACGCCTCGAATGTACCAAGTGGTCCAGATAAACGAAGTATTGCTACAATTTTCAGTTCACTTACTGCCCATCTGTACGTATCGCCGAAGGGGGGCAGGAGGCCAGGGGGAGGAGGGCCACCCAGGCTCGCACGCGACATTGGTCAAAGTCGAATAATGCCACGACTGGAACTTTTTGATAGGTCCACCGGTAAATGCAGTCAGACATCGGCCAGATTATTGTACCTCTCATTCGGGAGGGCACAACTGAATAGTCAAAGGGCCCTTTGATACAGCTCAGCTTTGTCGTCCAAATATATAAATCTAATTACATAGATGATGTAATTATATTAATGTGGGAAATGGGTCGCGTTTCAATCATGCGAAATACATTTTTGGTAATACATAATAGGATTATCATCTCATGAATGATCGAACAATTCGTAAAGTA
The DNA here is from genome assembly GCA_911387795.2 of Apamea monoglypha. Lineage (NCBI taxonomy): Eukaryota > Metazoa > Arthropoda > Insecta > Lepidoptera > Noctuidae > Apamea > Apamea monoglypha. The sequence continues at coordinate 2,509,002 of OU426920.1, forward strand.
GATTATTTTTGTTCATATAAAAGTTGACTTTGTTTACGCGGCTGCCCGGCTGCTACAAAAGCAAGGTTGTAAAACAGCACCTAAACTTTATTCCGGATTAAAAGTACACCGAACTTCGACACTACGAAATAAAAGAACATCCCTAAAGTGAAGATTGGAACCAAGAAACGTGTAAGATTTAAACACAGCCGAACACCGTTTTAAAAGTCGGTTTGTTCTAACAAACCTGAACTACCCTCAAAGTGGGTTTTAGCGGAAATGAATAGGAGCGTATTGTCAAGCACGAACACTCGACTTCGCCTATCGCTGACAAAGCTTTATTTGCCGTTTTTCACAAATAGTTGGAAGAGCCTCCCCGGAGGAGCGGAACGCAGCGAACAGGGGTAGGTGCTCTCTTACTGAGGAACAAGGTAAACGAAGTTTTCGGTTATGTGAAAGTTTGGCAGCTAATGTGAATGGATGAATCTGAAGGGAAAGAATTACAACGGTCGCATGTCGTTATATAAGTAAAATCAGGAGTGCCGAGCGGTATATCGTCAGGGTTTGGAGTTCCCATGTTATTCGGATAAACAAGACGGTATAAACTGTTACAGGGTTTTATTACAGTACACAAAAAATAGACTATACAAAAGACACAATAATGGGTAAATATTAAAACAGTTAATCGAACAAACCCTTTAGGGTCACAGTTCCTATAGCGGCCAACCCAACACAAAGTGTATCTACTCGCTATTTAGCAAGCCAACACAACTATGTAAATATACAGCAGCGCTGTACCAGGTAAACCGACAGTTTTGTCGGGAGCAGGTGCTCTGTATTGAGTTGAATCCGAAGACCTACTGACTAGCAAAACGAGTGCACGCTCTGTTATAGGATGATGCCACCTTGCTATCCTTCCACGACAACTCTGTCCGATGACGCACGTCACGAGTTTACTTGATACAAAACACTAAAATATGCTAAGTCTAATAAGACTTACATTATAAAGTAATCAAATAATTGATAGTAAAAATCACTTGAATTAATAATAATAAACACAAATCATACCAAATTTCGTTGACTACCCACAATTGTAATTGACAACCAACTCCGACATATATGTATATCTTTCATTTGGACTATGGGGAATAAAATTCAGCGTGTCTAACAGTTTTGCTACATTTGCATTATTTCTTGTAAGTTCATTTTTTTGATATAGTATGTTAAGTAGATTAGTAGAAGATTTAGTAACTGCATGTCATTTTCTCGTTGCGAAGACCCTTTTACCGAAATTCGTACATACCTACCACATGTTTCGTCTTATTAATGTAAAACGTCTGAACAAAACACCACAGCAGTTACTTTGCGTAGTTTGTGTGAGTACACAAAACCGTGTTACAAAATACTGTACAGAAATGAGAAGGTTAAACTACCTTCACTTCATACAAAAAAAAACTCCCATTTTTCCGTTACTCGCTTCTGAAATTGAAAAGACGAGCTTCACAGAAAGTACCGAACAACTTGGGACTTTGAAGGTTCGCCTTGTGTAAATAAGAGCGGAAGCCTTAGGAGGCCCGAGGAGGCTGGAGGGGGGGAACAGTCGCGAGCAGAGAGCCCGGCGAATAAAGCCTTCAAAAACTATTTAAAGAGGCTTCGGAGGCACGGGCCTCCAATGATGGCACGACCTATGGAATTACAAAAATGTTCTTAGAAATTTCTAGAATGTAAACAAGAAACTAATATTTTAGGTGGATGCATCTGCTGAGAATTTACACAGGAAGAGCAATAAGCGAGAGTGGACCATTTTGAATAGGTTGGCTATGGGTGTATTCGGTAATTTAGTGTTGAAGCTATTGCGGTGAAAGCGTGTACGGAATATGCAAATCACTTAGTTATGTCATGTGATTTAAACGAGATAATAATAATTATGATTTCTGGCATTCGTGAAGAAGTAAAACTGTTAAGTAAGATTCATAGGCTGGACATTAATTCAAGTCCTAATAAAAAAACTTGTCTATTTTCACGATATACTAATAGAATATAATAGAATACTCTTTATTGTACACCGTACAAATTATAGAACATAAATATATAAAATTTTAGAAAGAGTGACACAATGGGCGGTCTTATCTTACTAATACATGTTCAGGATATACTAATATATTTTCACGATATACTAATACATTTTCACGATATACTAATACATTTTCTCGCTACCTATACCGTAGAAAACCTTATCGACCAAAGTTCACAGTTCAATTATCTCAACTACCAACCAAGAGGGTTAATCGTCATATTGAAAATAATAACTCCATCAGCGTTGGATGCAATATTCAGCGCTGAACGTAAACCAGCGGAACTTCCTGTTTGTAGCGGAGTGCGGAAATTCAATTATCCGACGATAAAAGTGCGGGGCGGACGGTAGTGATGCCAAGTTCCCGGAATGCCTCGGGCCGTCCCGGGTTTTAGATACAGATATTAATACGATATATTTTTACTTGGTCATTTATTTGGATGATTTTTATAACCTGTTTATGATTCAGCTGTCGTTACAGATTATTACATGTCGTTTTGTATTTGAGTATCAAAAATTAATTTATATTTTTCTGATTTAATTCACAATCCTTTTTCAATTACTGCTTCATCATGTATGACTCCTCCATCTACATGAAATATTCTTTACATTCTGAAAGAGTTAACTGTATCCTTTTTATTTTTTACATGTAGTGTGTTTAACCCGGCGCCAATAACGCTGGGTCATTTTGACCCGAAGCGACTTAAATCTGTCATTATTCTTTTTACGCCGATCGTGCAATTTTAGCGTTTGTGTAGCTGGAGATACGACCTCCTTCTAACTAAACCGCAGATATGCTAAGTGCTACGCCGCATACACAACGTGCATCAACTCAAAACGGATAAATATGACCCAGCGTCTTCGCTGGCGTAGTATTTTTGTGACATACTTTTATTAGGTAATTTAGTATTTGTTGTCAATTCACCTTGTTCTTTTTTAAGTTTTTGTTAAATATGGCACTGATAGACCACTCTTAGAGAATATTTGCGATGTTAGAAGAGTCGGGGTCTGACGAAGAAGGGTCTAATGCTACATCGACAGTTGCGTGAAAGAATCGCAGGTTTCGCGAGTGACCCGACCTAGGAACCTTCGGGGGAGGTCCCCCGAAGGTTCTAGGAAATCACAGAAGATGTCAAATATGACCGTATCAAAGGGATAAGAAGACATCTAAAACTTCTAATGCATGCCAGATTTACATGTGCCCAAATCATTTGATTCCGCACTGCAATAATAGCAGTAGTTCTGTCTCTAAATGAGGAAGTAGAAGACTGATTTGTTTCTAATATTATGATAAGAAGTTTGTTTATTCTCTATTTTATTATGTAGGTACGATTATTAATTTATATTATTGTTTAGAATAATTTAACAAAAATTTAAAAAAAAAATGTTATTTTTTCAGAGTTGATTTCGCATGCGCTATTAACAAAGGTATTAAAAGTTTGAATTATAAAATATTTCGATTTATTTCTTTTTTACTACATATGCAAACTCTTGTATAATAAATAATTATTAAAATTTAGACAACTTCTTAAATTTCATGACAATTACTAGATAAAATCTGGGACCCGGTGTCATCGTCGGCGTCGGCGTAATTATTTTCATGTCATTTGCCCCGGGTTAAATATTTGTATGCCAGTCCTTGGCGAAACATGTAAGATCATAATTATATTTATAAGACCTTAATGTACCATGTTTTAAAGCAAATAAATGTATTCTATTCTGTACTTAGGTATAACATTTTAATTTTTTTTTACTACAATATATAAATTGTAGCCGCAAACTGACGCCATCTTCAAGATGTTCTATTCTATCCCATAAAACATGTAAATCCCGCAGCATATGTTGGTTGGCAACACTAGCGGGTGGCCGTGGGCGGGCAAGGGGCGGTCTGTCCGCGCCGGAGACGTGCCGCATGAACTTGAATTTTCGCGATTTTACTCCCATCATAGATATTATTTCAACTTTCATGGAGAAATTCTGTTTTATCTATGCAGTGTTTATGATTAGTATGTAAGTTGGTGAACGTTGGTTGCAGCTTTTGTATTCAATATTGTGTAGTTTTATGTTCACTAAGTTACTAGCTTACTCTTATTCGGTTCTATGAATTTGACCGACACAAACCAACCAACCACCAACTCTTTGTGTTAAAAATTACCTTAACGAAAAGGAATTAAAGAAAGGCAAGAAGGAATTTGTGACATCTGCCAACCCGCGCTGGGCCCGCGTGATAGATTACAGCTAACTTCTTCTCGCAGAGAGCAGACCTGTGTCCCAGCAGTGGGAACATTATAGGCTGATTATGTTAAGAAGGAATTTAAGGTTAATAAGACAGCTGAATAAACTAAACCTGGGACCTTTAAATCTACTATCCCATTACCACGTAGTCCAGTAACAAAAATTATACCACCAATAAACAAAGCCTCAAAATATGATAGCTACCATCATATTAGGAGATGTGTAAAACGTCTGCAATATAAAATTGTATGTCACGATAAAAGTCGATATGAAAACTTTCATAAGCCGTAGCAATACCCCGTTTACTGTACATCGCTGGTATAAAAAGCGACGTCATGCACAGTAGTAAATAATAAGCCGATGGAAGGCGTGTATATAAAATTTTTAGGGTTCGATAGGAGAGTGATAATGGAACTTTTATTGCTGGAATTATTCCGGATTACTCTTCATACGGTCTACATGGAAATTGGCAGTCATTATGCTTATGAGTTTGCATGTATGAATAAATATCTGAAACGCCTGTTGTTTTATAATATCCGTAGATATTCTTACTTTCTTATTTGGTACCAGAATTAGATAATATATTCTTTGCTGCTACTTTTAATTTTCTGCGCGTTGAAATCCATTGTGCGCTTTTATAATTTCTAACGTGACAATATTATTGGAGACTTCCACGTCCACGACACGGTAATACATGGAAGTGAAATGTATGTATATATAAATATATGAAGACACTTTTAAATTTCCGTTAGGTATACACGTATTTCCATACATTTTATGGACGTGGTCGTTCACTATAATATTGTAACATTAGAAATTATAAGAGCTCACAAAGACTGAAAATAAATAAATAATGTTTGTTCTATCAAAGAACTTTGACAGGAATATTGCATTAATAATTCGAACGCTAGAATCAATCAAACCTAAGGTTACTGGGTTAAACTCAACGTTACCAAGATAGTATGCTTCGAATTGTTGACTATTTCAAACTTTGAACCGATATCATCAGCTACACACTGGTTGTTTAGAACTTTATCAATGCATCTCCCTCACACTTTGAATGTTACAATAATTTAAGTTCTCATGAAGACGATATATGTGTGAGAGATAGAAATAGAATATCAATCTGAATAGCTTTGGCCCAACTATGTTGGGGTCAGCTTCTAGTCTAACCGCATGTAGCTTAATACCAGTATTTTACATGGAGCGGCTGCCTTTCTGACCTCCACAACTGACACCAGTTACTGGGTAACAACATGATACCCCAAGGGATAGACTTTTGGGCGTCTGACTCCCTGTCACGACTGTCAAGGGACGAATGACAGCCGGGACCAACGCCTTAAAGTGCTTCAAAGGGGTCTCAATTTGTAATGGATGGTCCCATCCACAAACCAACCGCGGTAAGCGTAGTTTAACCTACGATCGACCCATGCGGCTGAGAGAAGTAGAAATATGTGTTGGAAGAATTTATAAACTTGGAAGATAGTTTTACCAAAACTGCAGAGTCGGTTGAAACAGAAGCATCACTCAATGAATTTATGTACCGATAGCGAAGTTATTCCTCTGTTGATCTGAAGATGGCATAAAAACACGAATCTATCAGCTGCCGTCGTCATAAAAGTCATCTATAGGAAATGGATGATCTGTTTTGATGGTTTTCTTTCTTGTGATGCTTGTGATATGGTCATATTTCACATAGCCGATGGCACCTTCGTCATAATTTAGGTAAAGTTGTAGAATGCATTGTACCTTAGAATTTTTAATTTTGTGTGTTTTGGTAAAGTGAGTTTCATGTCACATTGTAAAATTCATTTAACACACCCAAATAATATACGATACAATGTATGCAGCCCACCAACACCAACAACTATAAATCCCATATGTAAATACGCGTACTTACCCAAATGCACGAATCCGGTACACTTCCCAAAAAATTCCCAGCACCCGCAGTAATTGAATATAAAAACCGCTGGTGGCTCCAAAACGAACTTTGACACTTGCCGAGTTTGTTTTTATTTTGGTCGTCCGGCACGTAAGGTCGATAAATTTCATGGTGCTTATGTGGACGTCAGAGGCATTACTCTTGGGCCCTCGAGACTCCTCCGCCAAATTGACCGGTCACGCCTCCTAGGTGGTGCTTCCGAGCCACTCTCGATGGCTTACTTTTTGTTTTTATCGCTTGACAAATGCCTGTTGTGGTTATGCTTTATTGTGTGAGTTTTGAGTAATTATTATGCGATTTTGGAGACTTTTAGGTGAACAGCGTTTTGTTTAATGAATGTGGTTTTGATGAAACACAATAACTATTATTAATACAGAATGTAAAAGTTAGGTAGTAGAACGTTTTAAAATTAGTATTGCCGATATATTTATTTATTTAATATTTTCACACACAAAAAGTACCAGTTAACCAAGGGTGGTGAAGAGATTAGATGGCAGGTGCTTTGGTTGAGACGAACAATGATAAAAAATACTAATAAAACTTCACCCATACTACTATAACATTATTATCTTTCTTTTTAGTAACGTCCAAAATGAGAACTAAACAATGCCATTTGAATACTGACAATATGAAAGTTCCAACTTTCCTTAACAGTCGAGAACGTTTCAGTCGTCCCAAACGCTCCACATAAAGAGTTAAAACATTCCACCATCAGCGTAAATTCGTTTAAATCTCAACTAACAAGTTGAACTTCGCTCGCTCAGCTCTCATCGCTCAAGCTAAGCCACTTTCGAGCAGGTATCAGTTCATCACCCAACAAGCTTTTGACTCGCGAAACTATTTGTTAAGTACTTCTGCCGATTGTCAGGTCCCAGAATGTCGCCCATTACGTTCGTCTGAGAGGCAATTTTGGAAGGCCAATTTCGTGAAACATAGAAGTTATGTCGAATAAAGTTTTAATAGGAATGTAGCGGTTGTATGCCCTTTTTGATATCTGGAATATATAACACAATCGGGACTGGGAGGTTTTTGTTAAACTCTTCGCATAAAGTCGCGAGAACTAGGGGACAAGATAAAATTAAAGGATTTATTTTTCGCCTTTGATATTTTATCGCAGTGTTACTGCTCCATGAAAATATTTAATACAAAATCACAATTCATTAAGCGTCCGGCGTAGGAATTCGAGTCTAAATACCTGCCCGGTAACGTCGAGGGTAAAAAATGACTTATTCATAGAGTTTAAAGTCTAATTTAATAAGCAAATACCTACTTTCATTAGAAGCTCAATTTAATTAGAAAGCTTTGTAAAATGCAGCGGGTACTTTGATGCAATTATATTTTAATAGCTGCGCCCCGCGGTTTCACCCGCATAAGTTTCGATCCCGTAGGAATATCAGGATAAAAAGTATCCTACGTATTATTCCTGCTTATAAACTATTTGTGTACCAAATTTCATCCAAATCCGTGTAGTACTTTTTGCGTGACAGAGTAACAAACATCCATCCATCCATCCATTCATCCTTACAAACTTTCGCATTTATAATATTAATAATAGGACTACTAAATCAAAACAAAAATCCTGCTCATAAAAATTACATTGTTTGTTCATTTTAATCTGCTCATTACTCTTGAACCAATTTACTGCTTTATGCTCACTCATCTCTCAACATTTAATTACAAAAGCCTTCAAGTATTAGACTGACAGCGCTGCTGACTGAACTCGAGGCGACGGGAGCTCATGCATTACGAATACGTCATTCCTCTGTACAATTTTATGACAGACTTTTATTGAGTTCAGGAGAAATGACAGGTGAGTTATGGCATCACATTATAGATATGTCTATAGAAATTTTTGTGCAAGTGACGGGAAAATATCAGGAAAATCAAATTTAGCTGTAAAACAGCATAAGTAAACAGTTGAACGGAAAAATCAAGAATTCAATGAAGTGAACAGACTACCAGTTAGAAAATATATTAAAAATGTGAACACGAGCTGAAACCCAAACACTTTCCTCAAAGTTACTTATTCTACTTATTAATAAACTTGATATTTCCAAAGATAAAAAAACTGTAGAATCATAAAAGGATAAAAGTTAATTGTTAATATTCTTTTGTTCGACGATTAACAAAAGAAATCTTGAATCCATTCTAATTTTACGAATTCACAAAACAAATTGATTCCTTTGACGCTTTCAATCAAATGGTAAAAAATGGCCTGATTCTTGGCGGCGACGAATATAAATCATTGGTAGGATTCTTGAAAATACTAAATTAAATAAAATAGAAAGCAGAGGCTGAAATAAATAAAAGATCGAGTAATGTGAGAGCAATGGAATAAAAATTAAAGGAGTCGCCGGAACATAGTTTGTGAATAACGAGGGTTCCGTATAAAAAACGGCTTCCGGTCACCGCGTCGAAAACCAAAATCAAACTACATGACAAGGGAGTTTTACTGTCTGCAGCTGAATATTTTGCTCTAGTTTTACATTCCAGTTGAATTATGTCCAGTTGCCTTCACTTCATTTTGAATATGTTTATCTTTAACATCATTTCAGTCTCTCCCCTTGTAAAGACGCCAGCACATCTAGCTACTACAATCTGTCAAATTTCTTCAATAGATTTTCAACTTTATCGCTAAAGCATTAGGTTCAAGGTTGATTGGGAAAATTTGACAGTTTCGGGTAGCTTGATGTGCTGGCGTCTGTACTTACCAGTTTAAACGTCAACAATTTCTTACTATTCAGTAGTTTTATCAGTAAACGAAAAACTGTCGACTCATCTCAAAATTTCTCAAACCACACAATGCTCGGTTAAAGTCTAGACTCTATTTATATTGGCTTATTAGTGTTTCAGGATTTCAATGGATCGCTAAGTTAGTTGCGGGTCAAATTATGAATGTCAATATTACAAAGGGGGTCGCCCCAAGCCCGGGGCACGGCGCCCAATCGAATATTTATGAGAGAAATTCACAGCTGATAAAACTTGAGTACGGCCACGCTCTGGCACTGTAATAAGCGGATGTTTTATTTGTTGTGCGCTTCTATTTATTTTTTTAGGTCGTCCTGTGTAATTTGTTTCATTAGTTTTTTCGTTTAAAGTTTTAAAATGATGTTTACGTTTTTGATTACAAATTTGTTTTTTCATTGTGACTAATATCAAGTAAGATTTTTAGAAATCGAATTAGACCGGGACAAGTGGAAAGAGGGGAGGGAAGCATTTGCCCTGTAGTGGGACAACACGGGCTTATAATAATTATAAAGACTTTTGGAAATGTCGGAAGCTCATGTGTTTCAAATACAAAAAGCTTATTTGGTTTACAAATTATTTCTACAATTCTTTGGTCTCTTCTTCTAAATTCTTATTATCTAACCCTTCAGTCAATTTTACTACAGCTGTTATCTTTCATTAGTACTTCCATTTCAGCATGTGCTTTTAGTACGCAATACTCATTAGTGTCCAAACTTTCATACAGCTTAATTAAATTTGCATCCACTCTCAGACTTTAGACAAACACTTTAAAACTACCCACATTTGTAGAGGCAAGGCGACCACTCAGACGTTTGCAATACAACTTATTATCTGTTTGCTTTGTCCCTTTGCTCTTTACTTATAAGTATATTACAAGTATATTAAATTAAATTGCCTTGGTCGGCAAACATAGGTCATTAAATTCCATGTCTCCATAGTAACCACTTTTTTTATAAAACTGCAAGCGTTTCGAATACAAATTCCCTTTTTGAAATCTTGAAATGCAAAGCAACGAAGCATTGCTATGACCTCTTCCTGTCAATTAACTCACATTTTCCCTTTGCTGTTACTTTTGCCCAGAATTTGAAAAAAAGCGGACACGACGCGTTCCGTACAACCGTACAGTATTTAAATAAGAAAATAAATATTTAAATTAAACGAAAAACGCCAGAAAATACACTTTTCTAGTATGGCCTACCATAATTTTTTACTTTATTTTACATTTATTATAATAATAATAACAATAATTTAATAACCCATAGCCCGGTATATTTTGTTTCCATGTTCTGCAATAGTCCTGCACCAACCGGGGGTTGTCCTTGGGTGCACTTGTATGGTGCATATAGGGATAATCATCGGTTGGTGCCTCCTCATCATTTAAAATTGTATAAAGGGCCTCTGCGAGTTGGCTTCGGCCCCTCGTACGCCTTCCAAAGGATCGGGACCCCATGGTCCCGAGATATGCTAAAACCTATAAAAATAATAATTTTATTTCAAGCAACAAGACTCATAGTGTTAGTAACAATATACTTACAAACTATGTTAGTAATACACTCACAAAACAAAACCAAAAACAGAAAACAGATTGTGAGTTCACTGCTGCACGGTGACAGGCCCAGCCGAAACCCTGCAGCAGTGGTTCACAAACGCACAATCAAGCCTGCTCGCTATCATAGACAGGATGCTGTTGGCGCGCTATAATAGCGGCTATAGATTGTACGCACTATGTGGTCAATTTCAAGTGTCTACTTATTACGGTTCAACAGACAGCCCTGTGACAGATGGACGGAAGGATGCACGGACGGACAACGGAGCCTTAGTAATAGAGTCCCGTTGGCACCATTTGGGTACGGAACCTTAAAAAGAAAAATGTTGCAAAGTAATAAGTATCGCAAATAATTATGTGCAATATCTGGCTGGTCATAAAGTGAGCCTCATTTACCTAATGGTGTATGGGACGTGACGATTGTTTTGTCGTTATATTGTGGACTATGCTGTGCTAGCCATTGATACTATGAATGGAAGCAGCTTTGTTTCGAGTCCTTCTTGTTGCCTGGATACTTTTGATAACCCAGTATTTTTTTCCATAGACCTGTAGTTTATATTCTCAGTATTTTTATTACCTACTTAAAAAAGTAAAAACCAATAAATTAATGTAGGCCTGCTACCTAAGTTTATTTTCTATTAGGTTAATGGAAATTGTACTTATAATATTTATCCATCTTGTTTATTGAAGTCGTTCGATCATTACTGTAGACATCACTTGAAATAATTTATTTGATTTGTTAATTAATTAAAGTAACAAAATTATACCAATAACATTTTAATGTCAGACCAAGTTGCATAAATGATTATTCATATAATTTAAGGCGATAAGCAAATAAATGGTCCATAAAACTACGTCGAATCCGACGTCCGTTCCAATTGAACCCAACTCGCGTCCATGAAATAGGTTCATAAGGTTTCAGTGGTTTAGAAACCGGCCCGTTCACCATAGCAATAATCATTTATCGGCGCCACGTTACCCGTACGCGATATACGTGATGCGGTTCCGTATGGCGCCTTTGAGAGAATCGACTTTTGTCAAGACCTCTTTCAAAGCCTGCCGTTTACTGCCAAAACGGTTTAGTGTTTCAATAGCTGTCTTTGTTTATGACGTTTTGGTATTCGGTTTCAACCGTTTTGTACAATGTACGGTTTTTGTTCTACGGTTCTTTGAGAGAAGACGTTGGTTTGAATGGGTATAGGCTTAATTTTCGGTAGGGTGTGTTATATTTGTGCTTTAGAAATTAATAATATTCGCTAGAATTCATCAGGCACCAAAGCTTTTCCTCAAATAACAATAAAACATTAATGTAGTCCTTGCGTATCTCAAATAAAACACGCTCAATTTACAAACACTAAAAACTTGCACAATCCACACACATAACCTTAAAATTACCCCTAATAAATCCGTACACAAACTCAAAATCTCAACCCTTTCTCGCCGCAAATAATCCATAAAAAATATAATCCAACACAACACTTCACGAGTTGTAAATAGAAACAAATGAGAAATTACAAGTGAAGTGTTCCTTATTAGCGCGGTTTCATGTCCGGGGTGCGTTGTGGGTGTGAGTTGTGTGGGGGTGTACGGGGGTGTCTAATCGGGTTAGTACGTACGCGTGTTTACGCCGTCGCACATACAACGCTTGACTTGCATTTCAGTTCAGATGTGAAGGTGTTGAAGATAATTACTCACTCAGTCGTTCGTTTGATTGTATGTTCGAATGCTCTTGTAATCGTGTTTTGTAAATTAGGTTGCGATTGGGTAATTAGGTCGTTGCTGGAGATCTGGAAGGGTATACCGAGTACGCGTTTTCGATATACGGATTTCGTGTGATTTGGGGATTGATGAAGTATAAATGCAATGCAATGTAAATGCAATTAACGAAATTTTGTCCATTTCTGTAATGTTTTGGCTTTATTGTGTCTTTTTGGATATTTAAATTATTGATGTTATTTTTAGATATAATGTCTTATTGTCTGTTGTTTGTCCTGTTTTATGTTTTGTGGGTGTACTGTAGGTGTACACCTGTTAAGCAAAGGTGTACTCTTTGCTTAACCCTTCGGGGATTACAGGCGTGATTTTATGTTGTATTTCTGTGAACTGCAAAGAGAATAATGTCTTATACCTAACATAATCATAATCGGCCTAAAATGTTCCCACTGCTGGGACACAGGTCTCCTCTCTGTGAGAGGGAGTGGGCCGTAATCCACCACGCGGGCCCAGTGCGGGTTGGTGGATGTCACATGTCTTCGAATTTGTGGTTCTAGGACATGCCGGTTTCCTCACGATGTTTTCCTACACCGTTTTGAGAGCAGGAGATACCTAAACTGCATTATTATTATTCTCTCGTAACAATATTCCCTCCTTAACTTCAAAAACTTTTCTTGACAAGCAACAGATACCATTGTTCTATACTCCTGATCAGCATGTAAGAAAATCCCCATGTTCTAATTAAAATCAGTCTATCAGAAGGCTGGAACTATATACATCGCTGGCTGCACATAGCAAACACTGTTGTCTAAGTGTAAAGTACCCTATGTAAACAGCCATGTAAAGCGTAATAGTTTCCGCTTTCCTGTTGAAACTTTGCGGAGAGGAAATTCGATCAAGCTGTGATTAAAGTAGGAGAGATTTTGTTAGGATAATTTTTGTTTTTTGCTTGAGTATAGCGTGGGGAATTTTTGATGGAGTGTTTTAAGATTAATGCTTGACTTTAAGCCGGTATGGCCGGTGATAATTTCATTTGCATAGTCGAATTTTGCCGACACTTCAAATGATTAAAGATTAACTAATTTATGTATTCTCTCAGTATTGGCATATTTTAATGACTATATTATTCCTCGTGATCATCAGACCGAAGACTTTCGCTGCTGGCACTGCTGGTCTTCATATTGCTATTTATTCTCCTGAAGCTTGAGATTAAAAATACTCTCTGGAAATATTTTGATATTTCAAAGAGAGTACACCTTTATTATATCAGCTCACATTATGTCTTTCAAAATGTCGGGGTCGAAGCATCCTTGTAATCCATCTTGATCTCAATCTGCCTAGCCTTTTCGCGAATATGTTGGGGTCAGCTTCCAGTCTAACGGGATGCAGCTACCACCAGTATTTTACATGGAGCAACGGCCTATCTGACCTCTACGACACAGTTACTGAGTAACATGGTACCCCTTGGTGAGACTGGTTGTCTTTTCATCTTGTTCTGTCGCATTTGAAATATTCTATCAAAGATTACAACAAAACAGTAGTTTCTTCAAATTCTTAATCGAGGTCCTTATACTATTGTTAGCTCTAAATAGGATAATCAACTGTCTCTTAGTGTAATAATATATGTAGTTGCGGAGATAATTCCAACTTCGGACTCCCTAAGGTGTAAGTTGAGCCAAATAAACGGATACAATACATTAGTGTTCTAATATGACCTATAAATTCTATTAACTCTGCACTAATACTGCAGTATTAGTGCAGAGTTACTGCAAAATTATTTGGTGTCCTTTGTAGTAGTAGAAAAAAGTGTAATCAGCCTGCAAAGTTCCCACTGCTGGGACACGCTTCCTCTCAGTAAGAGGGAGTGGGCCATAATCCATTACGCGGGCCCAGTGCGTGTCGGTGGATGTCACATGTCTTCGAATGTTTCATTCTAGGACATGCCGGTTTCCTCGCGTTGTTTTCCTTCACCGTTTTGAGAGCAGTGGTGAAATAATTTACACAAAGTAAAGTGCCTGCCTGGGTTCGAACCCACGACCTAAAACTCGTATGACGAGGCCTTTTTCCGATCAAAAATAAGATCCAAAACTCATAATTTTCATTAAAAATATTAAGGTTTCCATTTTTTTTGCTATTTTTTTTTAGATATTTTTACGTCTTTTTGTTGAAGTTTTATCCAAAAAATTATAATTTGTGAACAGCTCTCTAATAAAGCCATCAATAAGAAAGCCATATTTTTCTCTTTTGATTCCCAAACAATACTCAAACATGCTTCAGACACACAAATCTTTCTTTATCCTTTTATTACCAGTAATTTCCACTATTTTCCCAATGTTCTCCGAATATACCTTTTGTAATGGCAGCAGAGAAACTGAACAGGTAAATTGTGTCAAAAATGTTCAATACACGGCCATCCAGTTCGAATCTTTGTTTTTGCGACGTGTACTTCTTTTTGCGATGTCTCTCCAACTCGCTGCTGTTTTGTTTAATTCTTTTATCCGTTTCGAGTCGAAATAAGAACTTCGTAGACTGATAATTCTGGAACTGAACTCATTTCAATATTCGATATTTTAATATTGTTTTTTGTGAGCTTACTATTGTTTAAACTTATTGTAATCGATCAACATCATGATCATCGTCATATTTCTGTCCTTATCTCAACGTTGCTTTCAATTATTATAATTACCTAGCAATATAAAATATGTGAGTATTTCTTAATTATAGGTAAATGTTGATTATCAGTAACATTAATTAACCTATCATCATCCGGGGTCAACCAATCTTTGTTTTTGCGATATGTACTTTTTTGCGATTTCCTTCTAACTGGCTGCTGCTTTATCTCTTTCTTTTATTCGTTTCGAGTCGAAATAAGAACTTTATGGAACTGAACTCATTTCATTATTCGATATTTTGTTTTGGTTTTCTGTGAGTCCGAACTTGATGACTTGACACGGTGATGAACGTGGTCTTCCAATATTAAGTGCGTGGACATCAAAGATTGTGTTTTTTTCACAACCACACAGGACTGCTAATTACCCATCGTCATCATCGGGATCCCTCTTTGCATTTGCGTGAGCAGTCGGATCAGATGCAGCTATATGCACAAGTGTTTCCAGCAGAGTATTTACGCTTGAACTTAGAAACAAAAACTTTCTTAAACTTTTCACTTTCAAATGAAAACTAGGTCATGAAAACCGAATTTCATATCTATGTGACAATATTTATTTATGAATACAACCGCTGTTTCCATACTCGACAAGAACTCCCGTGTATCGAGTTGGGCGCAAGTTCGCAAAATTCCTACCGCGTGAAGCATGTCGCACCTAACTTAATTAAATTCTATTATACTGAGAGCAAAGATAAATAACACCCGCCCGTTAGACGCCCCTGAACAACTTGGAGAGTTGAAATTTAGAAAGAATGAAGTAATTTCTTTTGTGGAGGGCGTAGTTCAAATGAACGAGACGTAATTGTTGCTGCCTGTCTCCGAGATGTGGAATGTTGATGGTGTTGACAATTAAAATATAGTTTACTTTTACTTTTTAGTAAATTGTGCAGGTAAATAAACTAAATTGTATGTCTTGATGATAAATAAACATGCTGTTAAACTAACTACAAACTTGTAATGGTTTTTTCCCAATTTTGAAGTAGAGTGACTCGGTATTTGATCATCTTCTATCTCGTCTCGTTTTTAATAAATTTTAAACTATATTTTATTTTCTGTTGTCTCAAGCATTTCCATAATTATTTTGAAAGCATGTTTTCCAAAAAATAGTTTTGTATTTGTCTACTCGACCATTATAACGAAAAACAAGCAAACTAATAATCAAATATTTTCTTGCATTTAGAACGTATTTTCCAACACAAAATAATAACTACAAATCCAAGAACATCTCATAATAATAACCACAGAACTGTTACGAACGAGTGCTTTTAAACAGTGCAAAGTGAGTTACGTATGCACGTAGACCACGCTTCCCCGTGTCCCGTAGTTAAATGCAATTATCTGTATTACAGCGGAATGACGGCTGTCTTCTCTTGCCACTGTGCTCCTGGTAGCTTCAAAGTGAATAAGGATGTAGTTTTGAGGCCAATTTATGTGTGTTACAGTTGCAGGGATGATTCGATTCAGAGGTAATGATTTTGATCTTGACAGTGTCAGGTGAGAGTCAGAGATGTTGTTTGTGTAGTATGGACATGGATAGCTTCAATAAGGAAAACGTAAGAATAAAACATAGTAGATTATTTAGCAAGGGCCTTTGCTCTGCACTGGGACAACATTGGCTTAGGAACAAAATTACAGACATAAGCAGGCAAATTAAAAAAAAAATACTTGTTCTACCTACGTCTTACAAACAAGATGAACTATTTCTACTAGGTAGAATTTCTATAGGTATATTAAAATGTACTAAAGAAACGAAAATTACACATCTAATCTCATTATAAAATCCAATCTAAATATCAAATTAACTCAGTGCAGCAAACTTTCCACGAAAATCACAAAAGAAAATTCGCCTCTGCCACCTTCATTACAGACAAATCTAGATCGAAAACTTTTTGAACAGAACCTCATTCCTGCACCTATACCTTCTCATGCAATTGTCCATTTGCCCTCGCAAATAAAGGAAACTCTTTCAAACTCACAAGATTTTATCTGTCCAAGTCTCGATATTACTGTCTGGAAGTCAGTGTTAAATGTTTGTGACGGGGAGGATATAAAAGACATAAAGGGTGCTGGTGCCTCCTCACAATATCCGCTGCTGCAACTAAACTATTCTCTTTAAACGTTTTGTTCTTAGATTGGATAGGAACACGTGATCTTATAAATTTGTCGTCGATTGCATGGAGCTGTGTTCAGGAGAAACGGGTATTTTCTATATTGGGTGACTAAATTCGCTAATACAAAAAAAAAAAAAAAATTGTAGTAAAAAGTATGATTTTAAACCTAGAAGAACGTTTACAACTGTGGCTAAAGTAAAGTATTATGGCATTACAAAAACCGGAGGAAACAAAAGGGGTGTTGAATCTCGAAAGCTTATATCCAATATTGAGGAGAAAAAGTCCGATAAAGTATGTAACGGTAATCCAATCCGTTTGGGCGGCATTCGAACTCAGATAGAGTGGATTAAGAACAGTTGTTAGTTCAGAACCCCTTACAGCCCTCGCAAGCTCTTTGATTGAATCAACTAAATCCATAATCTTATCCACGAAGTCAGAAATATGAAATTTTACAGATCTCAACAAAAATGCTTTTATCGTTTGAATATTTGAATTTGTAGCAGGCTTATCGTACTTGAACGAATATTCTTGAAAGTATCCCGTGAAATCGTTCGTGATCGCAGCTTCAGCATACTGACCCGAAATCCAAACATGTTTATGCGAATTTTCTGCTGACGCAACATTTTTGTGCGTTGAACTGTAGGTGAAGGATTTGACTTTATGTTATGGCATAACTTGGGCTTATAATAAATTGATAAATTATGACAGAATGGAAGGTATTACTAATAAAAGAAGATCAGCGGTATGTTACGAAAGCTGTTTGAACAGGAGATAAAGGTAATGATAAAACCTAAGTTGAAATATATACTATTTAAATACAAAGAAAAACCTCTTCAAACCTATATTTGAACATTTCGTGTGTTCATTTTGAATGAAAAACTTAGTTCAGAAAACTTTATATCCAAAAATAAAGCTATAAATACATAACAGTATCTAATAATAGCAAGCTCTCCGTTTTAATAATATTGTTATCTGAGTTAACAAAAGCTATTACCCACATAAGCAGCCAGCATAATGTTCCCACTGCTGGGACACAGACCTCCTCTATGTGAGAGGGAGTGGCCTGTAATCCACCACGCGGGCCCAGTGCGGGTTGGTAGATGTCACATGTCTTCGAATTTTTGGTTCTAGGACATGCCGGTTTCCTCACGATGTTTTCCTTCACCGTTATATTACCTGATATTACAAATATATTACATAATAGTTAGAATAGAATAGAATATGACTATGAATATGAATTGCACCATTCCCAGCGTGGTTTGACCAGACTCGATTAATCGAATGAACCCCAAGATTCACACTAGCACCTGTAGCCTCATGTTCATGGTGCTACAGCGACCATTGTATATCAAGAAGTAGACCGGGGGGCGCGGTTTTTGCAGGGAAGACGTGCCCGTTAGGAAGGATAGGATTTAAAAGCCTACCGGATATGCATCCTAGAGTAAGCATTGGACTAGTGGAGAGATGGGTGATATTTGTCTATTATGTACACCATATAAATTAGAGACATAGTAATTTTTATATAGTAGTTTCTAGGATTTACATAAATCCCGTTTCTAATATCACCAGAAAATTATTTTGAAAACTTTCCACTGTAACTTTGTACATTTTTGTTCTGAACATGTACGAGTATGTAACATGTAAGCAGGGTCGCGTCAGTTTGTTTTTGGCAGCTCCAAATGAGTAATAGTAAACTGGAGACCCATTCGCGAAACTTCCCTTTGTTTTGTATTGAAAATTTGTTATTGAATAAAGGTGCTAGGGCAACAGAAAAGTATTTCTGTGTAGAATGACAGGTTGATGGATTGACCCTGATTAAGTTATTTATAAGAAAGTTCCGAGCCGAAGGGCGGCGAAAATAAATATGGCAGGAATTTGCATTCACCAAGTTGTAACAGGTAATTGTGCGAATGTTAAAGGAGCAACGTTTGTCTTACAAGTTTTGGAAATTTGTGAAAAGTTTGATGGCGGAGCGTCTGCGTAATGCCTTGCGAACGAGATATTTTTTTCTCTAACATGATAAAGTTTTGAAGGAAGAATTTGTTCGCCTGCTTTACAAGGAAGTATAATAGATTTGAAGGTAATATTAATAGTCGCACCAAAATAAATGGTTTATACAGGCTGCAAAAATCCCATCATGAATCCGTCATCTACGATTCAGTACATAAAAGTACGTAAATAAGTTTATGCAAAAATATTAATGTATTTTTTGTGTGAAAATTCGGTGTTTACGTTAGTGTCAAAACATTGACCGTATGGATGCATAGAACGGTGTAGTGATCGCGGGAGTATTTAAAGTTAAGTTATAACATTTGAAAGCTGTTTCGTAAAAAATCGTTAAAACATTTTGTACCTTCCATATTTCCGTAACCCCAGAAGGCCAATTCTCGTAATTTAAAACGTTCAAAATCTAGTCGCAGTCTCATCTCGGCGACAAATGTCAAAAACTTGTCAAAATGTAGGGAAATTATAAGTATTTTTTGACAGATTGAGACTGAGATCAGACTGTGAACGTTCTTAAAATTACGAGAATTGCCCCTCAGGTATAGTCTAGTACAAAAAAAAATACCATAGTAACGGGAAGAACAAGTAACTCTCGGCTTCGTTAAGGGTATATTTACACCCATTATATTGTCTGAATGACTTGTTTGGCACTGATTCCTTATTTTACTAATGTTTACTTTTTTGTCACAGGTAAGTCTACATCGCGCACAGCCTTTGAAATTGCATTGGAAACGTTGTAAGTACGTGTAGTCTAGAATTCGAAAAACATGTCAAATTCAAATAATTTATTTTGTCTTCTCAAAGAACGGCATTAAATTAATTTAGACAAGCTTAGAAACTACTCGTATGTGACACTATTTTGCTAGAGACTGGTGTCTGCACTAGGAATACCTGTATAGCATCATCATTAGAGTCCCACCACACGGTATGTAAACATAAACAGTCATTTAATAAATGTGAAGGTATAACATTAAAAAAAAATCCCTACTATTCTTTGGAACCTAATCCAATATAGCCAAACACATCAAAATAAATTGACTTAAAGTTCCATCAAATTCACTTCACCATCTCGATCTCACACATACACGAAGGAAATTCTTTTCAAAATTAAAAATCGTGGATACAACAAAGGAGACAAGCATTCGAGATGGACCTTTGCGAGCACTCTTTATCAGCAGACAAAGAAGTCTGCTCCCTTACAATTGATGGTCTCTACCATTCTAGCGATTGTAGAAACAAAACATTCTGCAGATGTTCGTGAGCCTTCTGCAGAAAATATTCTGCAACACTCGATATTAATTCACTCTGTGGCATCTATATTGTTATTGGTTCTTATCGTTTTGTTTCCAACGGCTTTCTTTGCTTTTTCATTAATTTTGTTTTCATAACAGAATTAATGTTTTAGCGGAATACATTCATTTTGTAGCTGCTGTTATCTTTTCTGGCAATAGTTTATCTTCGGTTGATGTTTTAACCAAATAAAACAATTTTCAGAAATAAGTTCCGAGTAAGCAATATTAACATTCAATTATATTTAAATCGCTATCGTGATGAAGATGATATAATGATCACTTTATTTGAAATGAACTTTACACAAATTACAATTTACTTTATCAAAATATACATATTTAATGATAACTCCGAATTCAATAACGAAAACGTAGCAATCCCTCTTTTGACATGAAAATTGCCAAAGCTCCTGTTCATGGTGGGTCCAATTTAACAGTATACGACTTATCGTATTTCAAACGTTCTCATTAAACACGGTACGAATGATTGCTTTTAAATTTCTATCAAATTTCGTTGTAATTATACCGGTAATTACCTCCTGATTATAAGTTTTGATGTCAACTCAGGTGCAAAACGAATTAAGGTTGGTAATAAGGTAGGAAATTGCTTTCCCATCTATTCCAAGTCCGTTCATGTGATACCTCTCCGAGGAATCAGCATGAGTTTTGTGTACGCAAAAGTTATAATGAGTAATATTTTTATCAAAGGAAAGTTTTATGATATCTAGGATCGCTATTTCGTGAACTAGCCTGTCGAACAGTTGATGATTAAAAATGTTTGTACTTTGATGTTTCTTCACTTTGATTTGGTTTATAATGAGATTACTTTTTCTGCCGTTCAGAATTTTGTCACTTCATTCTTTTCGTAACTCTCGGCCGAGATGGAAAAAAATACACTATCCAGACACTTATCGAGGGTAAACATATAAGAAAATTTTCTTTATGGATTTTAGAATAAAGTAAACTGTTCAGATATCTATATTACATAATTATAAGAAGTTTATCCAGTGTACATATTTTATCCTCTTCAGATGTAAAGTATAAATATCCCACAGTTGTCTAAGTACTCTGATCTAGAATAAATTAGATGAAATAAAAGGATTCTGTGTATCTTAGACACTTAGGAATTTTAGGTAAACCTGCTGGTAAGATATTTCCCACTTGAATGGTCTAAATGGCTACTAAGAAGTTTCTGACAAAATAATAATCTTTTTACCTTTGGTATTTACCTTCTTTTACACAGATTTCAAAAGTGGGATTTGTTTCATACTTATAATACAATTTATAAGCCCAACCATATAAACAAAAGCAAAGTAAACATCAACTGAAAACGACAATTATTCCAGCGAAAACTGTATAACAACCCCTAGGTAGGTACATTTAGTTCTAAGAATCTTGTCTCAGCATGCACACTACGTTCGGACATGTCCATACGTCTTCCCCAATTCGATAGTGACAGGAACAGGTGTCAGCCGTGTACGGAACCAGCCAGCCGTAACAAGACACGTCCATACAAACGATTTGTATATTCCCCAATCGAAATGTACGGAGAATGTTCTCCGTTTTATTTTTATTGTTATCTGGGCCTTTAGTGGACTGCAAGCAGGTTTTATTGTTCGAGTTTCTTTTAAGTTCAGAGTTCAAAGAAAGTCATGGAGTAGAGTTGTTTGGAATTTTATGGGATGTGATGACTTCGTGATTCTAGTGTTTTTGTTAGACTTCGTCACTTCAAAGTTTTGTTTGTTACTAGTTTTCTGTTTCAAGAAATACTTGACAATTTGAAGTGAACCGGATTACGGAAACATTAACTAATTACGGAAACATTAATCAATTACTGCGACAAATGTGCCAGTCTTCAGAAAACCCAAGATGAAACTAATCTCATCCCAATTTGCGCAAAATGGAGTAACAGTCAAAATATGAAAATAAGCATTTTCCCACCTAATCTTGAACGAATTTCCAGCAGTTCCGTCCAAATAAAAATCGCCGTACAATTAAAATTGCGATTACTGGGTAAAGCGAAACCCGTCGGACATTCGTGTCAAATGCACGGCGCCGCTCAATTAAAAACATAATTGAGTATTTGGGCGTCGGGAGGGTTGGCAGCGGAGTTGTAAAGTGAAATGACACTTGTATTCTTGAAGTTTAATTATTAAACGCACGATTGGTAGCTTTAAGCGCTGCTAGATTTCGCTCAAACGCTTTAATCCCTTCCTTCAAATCATTAAGTGCATTCGGAATTTCAATTTCAACCATGATACACCTTTCATTATTCAACGCTTGTTGACGATAGGAATGAAAGGTAGTGTTTAGCCTTAGGCTAAATTGTCACAGGTTGCTAACTTGTCAGCTTTAAAGTTTAGCAAGCGATTTTACCTAGTTAACGAACGGAATAATAATTAGGTTACAAACTATATTAAACAACTATTATGCTGAGACTTCATTGGCACAACTACGATGTACAGCTTCGTCGTCATTATTGTAACTTTAACTAAAGCTTGTTTTATTGTTGTTGCTCTATCTTTGAGTGCCTATTAATCGGTTTTACGGCTTCGAGAAGAAAGAGGTTTCTCGATTTTTGTGTAGGTTACTATGTATGTTATCCCTAGAGAGTTTATTTATTACGGATTTTATGCGAATGCATGTTTGTAGTCGCCCGCGTTGTTCGACAACTGTAAGTTGCATATAATCCGGTCTCTACAACGTATCATAGAAAACATAAAGATAACTATGTCATCTATGAGATCATCTTTATGTCATCTATGATATAATTTCTATAAGATCATCTCTAAGTATGTCATCTATGATACGTTGTCCAATTGTATCGGGCCTTCGGGCTTCTGACGACCTGTAATGACTGTCAAAGATCCACGAATGACATCGGGACCAACTGCAACTTAACGTGCTTTGCAAGACAGGGAAAGGTCTTGGTATATGAAGGTGGTCACCCATCCCAACCGCGGAACAACCGCGGCAAGCGTAGCTTAACCTGATCGATCGACCCGTGCGGCTGTTGTTACTTAGCTACAAGCCCCGCCCAAGTTATTTGTATTCAAATATACAGGTTGTATATTATATTCTAATTTACAGCCACCTTCCATCAAACTCTGCAGAGGCGCGTAAACGCCTAACGTAAACCTGTACAAATAATCTTTGATATCACTAACAGAACTGTTTTTGCTTACTCTACCCAAAGTTCGGTACTCTTCATTATTAAATCTTGCCTAAATATTATCTCAGTGTTTTGTGTGTATCTTCAATGAGTTTTGTTGAATTTTGATGAAATCTCAAATCTCATAACATACTTTTGAAATGTTAGTGTGTTTAAATTGTTTGAGTCAGTGCTAGCTTACAGTTTTATGCTTGATAAAAATGAAAGAAGTTTAAGTAGTAAAATTAAAAAGATCGCTTTAATTGAAATTAAATGATGGTAACATTAAAACAAGGATTTAGAATTTATCAAAGGCGAAAGTTAACGATTGGGTATCTTTTAGTATGTTACTCGTATGTTGCCGACTGTGTAAAAACTTATTTCATCACAACAATATATTAGGTTATGTTTCCAATTATTATTATTAGTCTGTGATGTCCCTCTGCTGGATATAGGCATCTCCCAGGCTGCGCCACAAAACCCTGTCCTCCACCTTCCGCATCCAGTCTGTCCCAGCCACCTTCTTTAGGTCGTCTGTCCATCTAGCTGGGACGCGTCCCATACTACACTTGCCGATACGCGGTCTCCACTCCCGGGCTCGTCTGCTCCACCGCCCATCGGCCCTTCGACAAACATGGCCAGCCCACTGTCACTTCAGTTTGCTTACTCTGCAAGCTATGTCCGTAACGCCGGTTCTTTTCCGGATAGTTGTGTGATTGTGTGACTGTTGACCGCTTTCTTACAATATCAAAGATTTAGTAAGCAATATGAAGAAAATTCTTGATATTTAAAAAAAACACCAATCGATCACCAAACAAAACAGATCTCAACGCCAACGCACAAAATGACGCTTAATTTCAATAAACAAGCGGGCGTTGAACCGAATCAAACAGTAACACAGTAAATATCAGATACAAACGTACTGCACAGCGGGTTTCTATGCAAATTTCATTTGGCCGTAATCCACTCAGTGAGATTGGTCTTGATTGATAGGCGCAAATTGGAAATAGGTTGTAGCCGAATGGCCGACGGCGGGACACAAACGGTGCGCGCAAAAAGCCGCGTCAGCAGGGTTATTAAGTCACGCAGTGAACTGTGATTTATTTTTTTTCCTTATAAGTGATTAGAATTTTTGCTGGTGACGGTATCGGCCACAGATTTATAAACTAAAGGGAGATATGCCAAGGGGGCGTGGCGCGTGCGAACAATGTATGCACAAAACAGAAACAAACGCGGGCGCCGCTGATTTGTCAATAAGAATTGTCAATGTAGTTGTGTGTCTCAACGTTGCGATCTGCGTTACGCGATTGGCTCGCGTTGAGTGTGGTGACTGTTATAGTGTGAGTGAGCGCGTGTTCGTATTGTAGTGCATATTATTATGTAGTTGAAGGCGACAGCCGGACTCGAACAGTTGGGCAGCCACACCATATCTCCCTTTAGTTTATTAATCTGTGGTATCGGCGGTTTAGGGCTAAGGGTTAGGGTCAAATTTATCGAAACAAAAATGTTAAAAATATAGTAATGGTCACCCGTTAATAGACTCGTTTAACATAATAATATATAAGTACTTGTGTATGAGTGTGAAGAAGCTGTGTAAAGTTAAGCTGACGTTTATAAGCTATAACTAATTTAAAAAGGTCTTAGGTATATGATAACACATTTCAATCTTTTTTAGTTACACGTGCCAAAAATACGTATCCTTCTAAAAACTTCTTTATTGGAAATTAAACCAAAGGTCATTTATTAAAATAAGACTGAGAACTTTTCGAACGTCAAAATTACAAAAGACAGACCCCCAAAAACGCCCGCCCTTCATCACTTCCTAGTGCTATCGAGAAGAAGAACCCCAGCAGCAGAGCTGTCTGTTCAGTTAGAAAATACTTGATTGTATACAATACGAGGTACTAAATAGAGAGCTTGAAGAGCCCTCTGAGGTAACGGGAGGAATCGAACAACTATGTGACTCCTTTTAGATTATATTGTAAGAACGTCTTTACAGATTTCTCACTAAATTACCACCGACTGTTCTAAACAAAAGTCCTAATTAAATATTTGACACTAGCTTGAACGTTCGAATGCAACCCGCGCTAAATTATAGCCGGCCTGCACCATATGAGGTCGCCTTCGGCAGACAAACCTCTACATGAGCTACGCCCATCCTTGAATAAAAGGATTGGTATACTCCCGCTTCTATACAAGACTTTTATTCACAACATTCGAACACTCAGGCCCTTCCTGCCTATCCCTGTGATAATAATTACCTAACGCCAGATGATATATACAGTGTGAGGTCCAACTCTTGCAGGAGTAGGCTTTTTTTTTTTTTTTTCTGGTGGGAAATCATCAAATGACCCCTCCCGCTCTGGGTGGAGCGGAAGGGAGTGTCAGACTCTTACTGACTAAAACCCACCCATGTTCCTTCCTTCGCCCTTTATGTTCCGGGGTAGCGGTAACCCTTTCGGACAATCCCGCTGGCAAGAGTAGGCTTAAGTCAGGACGAACGAATCGCGAATCCGACACTATGACAAGAACTAGGAAAGTTAATATTTACATGTGCCACTGTGCACCAACAAAAAATAACGTCGTCCTGCTTAAACCATGCTTGCTATGTTAAGTAATTAACATTACAAGACACAGAACATAAAATTAAATTATTCGCCATATGTTAGCTAGCCACGCCAATATACCAACAAATATAATAAAAACTATACGTACTCAAGCTAAAAAATAATTAATTAAAATGTAAATAAGAACTTACTACCTAAATAAAAGCCTCCAGACATAAAGGGCGTGACAGCTTACACATTTATTCATTGCTGGGTTCTGGTCACTTGAAGTCACAAATGCTAAACTAGGACCATCGAAGTAACTTAGATAAATAAGTTAATACTAATAACAATAACCCGCACTGATAGGTTATTGTTATTAGTATTAACTTATTTATTAGCTTAGCTAATTCTGGAAAAAGAACATAAACATTGTTTTGAGTTAATTAGGGCGACCAACTATTCTTGTCGTGTAAGTAGTCGTTGATGGAATAGTAAGTATGCCTTTGAACAAAGTTTGGATTTTACTTGAGTTTTAAACGCATTAAAAGGTAAGTCTAGCAAAGAAGAGGGTATCTTGTTATAAAAGGTTATACCAAACCCAACAAATGAGTTATGAACCTTATGAAGCCGGTGAAAGGGGGCACGTAGTTTGTCCTTATTTCTAGTGTTAACACTGTGAATGTCACTGTTTTTAGTGTACAAGTTACACAATTCTAAATTAAATATTATAACCAAGATTACAAAATCACTCACAGATATTAAACCTTCAAGTTAAACAAGTTTAAAAGTCTCAACTTGAATAATCATTACATAGCAAGGCCTAGAGACTGAAAAAAAATAAAACCAATTTTTTTTTTTTTTTGCTAAAAACACGTGAATCTGACACTCTGCCGGTCAAGCCGGAACAAACAAGGCGGAACGGCCGAGGGCGACAACGTGACAAACAAAATATCCCATGCTGTATACAGCATACAACAAAATACTACAGCCTGTATATAAAAATCCTGCGCGTTCACATCTTTATTAGAGAAAATTTTAATTAAGCCACATAAATTGTGTTTCAATGTAAATATAATTTCCTATGTTATAAATTTTTATAATAATTTGTGTTTCAATGTAAACATAATTTCCTATGTTATTAATTTAATAGCCCGCATGCATTATGACAATTGTTATAAAAAAAATTGGACTTAGAATGTCAAAGATTCAAATTTTATTTTGTATCAAAAATTACCTGCATACTGCTTTTAAAAGATTTTTATTGAGAAAGTATAGAATTATAATATTTCAGGAAATTAGGAACATATTGAATAACGTATTTATGAGTCGTAAATACGTTATTTGATATGTCTCTAATTTCCTGGAAAATAAAACAGAAGGCTTTTATTTCTTTAAAATTATTGTAGCCAATAAAACCGGTCATAAAAACACTTCAAATGAACCCATATCAGAATAAATAATTACAAGGGTACTCTTTCAGATATTACATTC
Organism: Apamea monoglypha; assembly: GCA_911387795.2. Lineage (NCBI taxonomy): Eukaryota > Metazoa > Arthropoda > Insecta > Lepidoptera > Noctuidae > Apamea > Apamea monoglypha. The sequence goes on from OU426920.1 coordinate 2,536,502, forward strand.
GTTAACAAAACTACACACAAAAGTAAACCATAATCTTTTTAAAGTAGAGTTTATTTTTGTTTGTTAGTTTTTCCACTATCCGTGTCCATACATCGTAGGGTCGGCATTAAGCCTTCAGCACGAATTCGTTATTAGTTATAACACCGTTTTTTATAGCTTTAATTGAAGTTGACACCGTTTCGTGTTTTTATAGTACTCTTTATTTGTTTTTCCCACTGTGAAAATTAAAATATAACAGTTATTTTGTTCGACACGATTTTTTTATGCTTTTATTGTAATGTAAGCTTCCGTTAACATTTCTGCTGTTTTTACGGAGTATTAACACGTTTTGTATTTCCTTTTGACGGTGGAGAGCGCCAGTCACCCTTGAAGGGGGAGGAATTATGAAAATGATCGAGGCTTCTGTCACAACTTGTCAACATAAGCATAAAGCTTACACTGGCCTCTCGTACCTATTAACAGTGTAATTTGAAAATATTGTAAAATACAATTATTTTTAAAAGAGTAACCGTGGAGTTTCTTGCCTGTTCATAGGAAACGACCAATTGGAACGGTGCACCTAGCTTCAGATGTTTCATGAGAGCCCATGTAGGTTTATGTGAAATAAAATATTTTGTATTTGCATCGTTACTTAAAAAGAAGAAATTTCCAAGCATCGTCACTCGCGATGGCTTTTTTATTTCTTACGGGAATGGAGTCAATGAAATGTGCATGAAGTTGGCTTCTTCATTCAGAAGTATACTTAAATCTTTTGAACAGCTAATAAAGACACACAATGTTGCACAGTACCTACATAATACAATTATTACGATAAGTCTCTGAACAATGATATGAAAGGTAATATGGCAAGCTTTTACTCAAATACCATCACCTCACACCACCGCATCTGTACCTGCCATCACCATCCTTGGTTGTCTGGTAGAGAACTCTTAAGGCATTAAGTTCGGTTTTTTACCTTATTTGTGTGTGACACTTATTGAGGAGTCATCTAACAAAATATTTTCTCCGTCCACTCCATCATGATCATATTTAGCCCGACTTCACCCAGTACTGCGCGTAGCCCTCTCTTTTATTATGCTAATCACAACGCTCCTGTGGCTAGTGGCTAAGTAATAACCGCCGCACGGGTCGATCGGGTTAAGCTATGCTTGCCGCGGTTGGTCCGTGGATGGGTGACCATCTTCACATATTAAGACCCCTCCGTGCCTCGGAAAGCACGTTAAGCCGTTGGTCCCGGCTGTCATTCGTGGATCTTTGACAGTCGTTACGGGTCGTCAGTAGCCCGAAAGTCTGACAACCAGTCTTACCAAGGGGTATCGTATTACCCAGTAACTGCGTTGTAGAGGTCAGATAGGCAGTCGCTCCATGTAAAATACTGGTATTCAGTTGCATCCGGTTACACTGGAAGCTGACCCCAACATAGTTGGGAAAAGGCTCCTGCGCCAGCCTCATCTAGTCAATACAAACTTCTGAGTCTCCTCAGCAGTCTTCTCCATCGTCTTAAAACTATGCAGAAGACGCGCTTCAATATTTCAGCAAATGCCGTCGGAAGTCGATAAACGCAAGTTAGTATGGGCCCTGCGGACGCTTATTAGAAATTTCTGAGACAAGTAGGTATTCGATTAGTTAAATGCTTCAAGTGCAAAGGTTTCGCGCCGGATAGCTTTCTGTACTGGAGTCTGTACTCTGTGGTCTGTAGTGGAGCCGGCGAATTTGGACATACAGTATTACATCGTTGCTTGTTTGGTGTACTAAGTTAGGATGTGATGGCGGGTAGCTGATTTCCTTTCTGCTGTGAAGCACGTTTTGGTCATGAAAGTGGAATATTTGGTCATTTAGACTAAGCTTCCTCTGATGCATATTTTAGACAAACACAATTTCACTAAACATCACAAAAAAAAATTATAAAAATTACTAAACATCTTATTTGTTTTTCAATTTTTTGCAAATAATGGACAGCTAAGCGGTAAGCGACATCGACAGACGACAAAAGCTATTTAGAATAATTAATTAAAAAAACTTAAAAACGCCTCTCTGCCAATTCACTTTTTTCTGACTAACAAACACAAAAACAACATTTAAACGTGTTTAAAACATCATTATGTCTATCATCTTCAAACATTTGATAGAAATAGTAGTAGTAAAACATCTTTTAACTAATTTCAAATCACAGATTACCGTCTATAATTCCCATAACTAGACGACTCCAAATCTCGCTCCCTGTCGTCGCTTCCACCTCAAAATCCTACGACGATTGTGCAACTGCAGAGCATCTTGAGGTCAATGGGTACAACGACTCTTTTACCCACCCTCCGTCCTCCGTCCTCCATCCTCCTTGGACCACCACTCCTTTGTTTTCGGCCATAACACTAACGATTAACGACTGCAACCAGGATTAGAGAGACATTTGAAAAAGGAAGCTGGAGTAGTATTACTTTATTACACGAACTGGCTGGTTAGTGTTCGTTATTGAGTTCTTAATGGTGGCAGTCGTGATTTTTTGGGGGGGTATGGCTATGATGTCTTTTAGTTCAGCTTTTCGTGGTATTTGATTACAGGTATATAATGTATAACTAACTAGCCTGTATTGTCGCAATGCAGGGCAAAAGCCTCCCTCTCCCTTTTCCACATAATTCTGTCTTTAGCGAATGTCGGCCAGTCCTTTTTTTTTCCGGTTGGGAGATCATCGAATGACCCCTCCCGCTCTGGGTGGAGCGGAAGGGAGTGTCAGACTCTTACTGACTAAAACCCACCCATGTTCCTTCCTTTGCCCTTTATGTTCCGGGGTAGCGGTAACCCTTTCGGACAATCCCGCTGAATGTCGGCCAGTCCTTACGGTAGGAGTAATAGTGTATAATATTTACTGTAGGTACCATTTTGATTGGAGTATATCAAATGTGATTGAAATTTTGAATAGAAACTAAGAACTGTTGTTTTGTTTAATTAGCGCTCAATAAATGTGTCAGGCAAATACACACATAACTTGCAAAAAAGGATGCATGTACAACTAGGGACAAAAGTTTATTGAAAAAACAATATGGCGGTTGTAGTTCCGATTTCAGCCACCCGCCGATATATTTTTTACAGCTTTAATAATATTGTGTGATAAAAACCTCTGAATCACGATGCGATGGCTTGCTTACTTTTCTGCAAATTACAGGCACGTGTATAACGTGCTCCATATGGTTAATTCCCAGTAGATCCGTCAATTAGTTCTACTGACACTTGAATTGTATCGTATGCTGAGAGAACATAGCAAATAATATGCCCTCAAAAACAGCCCTACTTTCTAAAAGTTTCTTCGGAATGTCTTCACGAATTTATAATAAGCATCCTAAGCAAATAAGAGAAATTGAAAAAAAAAAAAAATTACTTCTTAGCAAACAGACCATATTATACAGTACATGAATTTTTGTCCGGCAGATTCGTGATGAGTTAGTGCCAAATTGTTTTTATATTTTGATGCAAAATAAAGCTCTATTGCAATTGAAATGTCTATTTGAAATAATATAATATATCACATAAACTTAGGTCTAATATCAAATTGTAAACTATTGTATGCCTAACATGGTGGAGCAGTGCAAAAGCACACCGATTAACATAATAAGAACTCTGTAACCACTGTCTCATAATAAAGATCTTTGACTTTGACTTTGACTTTGAACAGAAGGCTAATTCTCGTAATTTAAAAGGTTCAAAATCTAATCGCAGTCTCATCTCGGCGACAAACAAATGTCAAAAACTTGTCAAAATGTAGGGAAATTATAAGTATTTTTTGACAGATTGAGACTGAGATCAGACTGTGAACATTCGAGAACATAAAATTACGAGAATTGCCCCCAGGTCTGTGAAATTAAAAAAGAAAAATAGTTTCCATCGTTATTACTCATGCTACGACTCAGAATGGTATATTCCATAATATACAAACCTGTAAACCTCTTCAAAATAGTACAAAAACATTCCAAACACTCCGCTCAACCAAAAAACAAGAAAGAAACAAAACTAAACATCATTCGAAATATTTTCCATTGGAAATCACAAACTAAATTCACAGGTTTTGCATACAGTGGAATATCTCGAATGGAGCGGCCGTTTATTGAACGGAATCGAACCGGCGTACCGATGAATCGTCGGTAAATTAATAATCATATTACTTTTTCAGTGGAATGCAAATATTTGATGATTGCGCTGCGGCGAGTGCTGAATGTCGATACTGAGAAACGAGGATGCTGAATGCTGGATGTGGTTCATCGTGGTGGACAAACATGTGCGGTGTGATTGAGCGTGGTTCTGAATGGATGTTGGTTATCTTTGAAAGCTGCTGTGTGATTCCATGACCCCATTAAAAAAATAATTGAGTTTTTCTTTAATTTTTTTTAATTAATTGTTTCTGCTACAAAGTTAAATGTAATCACGATAAGCGCCGTGTCCAGGAGAACCGCTAATCGTGTTTTCCCTATATATAATTTGTTTTTTATTTGTTGGTACGGTTTTTATTCATTCAACAACAATAAATAAAAACCTAAATGTAAGCCTAATAAACACAATGTCCGTTTAAAAAACATTATCTACTCTACGACACGTGGGCAGGGCACATTGCTCGCAGAACAGATGGCCAATGGGGCCGAAAGGTTCTGGAGTGGCGACCGCGTACCGGAAGACGGCGAAAAGAACAGAACCGGTCAAAGTGGAGGTGCTTGGGGGAGGCCTATGTCCAGCAGTGGACGTTGGCTGAAATGATAATGAGGACTCTACGATAGTCTTGGTACAGACGCCAGCACATCAAGCTACTACAATCTGTCAAATTTATGTAGTAGATTTTCAACTTTATCGCTAAAGCATTAAGGTTCAAGGTTGATTGGGAAAATTTGACAGTTTCGGGTAGCTTGACCTGCTGGCGTCTGTACATGTATAGATCAGTTTAAAATTGTACCTGTTTCCTTCAGATTTTTTAATTTTATAAAAGGTACATCTAGTAATATTTTTTCCATTTATATTGTAGCTTCCTTGTTGTTGTATTTGTGTAGTATTGTGAAACATCCGTGATCGGTTTCTCTCGCGTTCGCTATGCAATCGACACATTTATTTTTTACTATTTTTTCGTCCAAGTGTAGGAGTGGAGTGCCAGAGGATTTGTTATTGAATATTTGCTGAGTTTCTGAATATAATGGCACTTGTGTTTTGTTTTTGTAGATCTACTATATATTAGGCAATAAATAATATAATAATAAAACAATAATATATAATAATAAAAATAATAATAAGGCTTTTTAAACGCTAAGACCCTCCACAATCGCGAGATATGCAGTCTCAGGGAATATTTCCTAGAAACCGACGTGGGGATGCATCGAGATGTAGTTGCGGTGGACAAGGGCCTCACCCCGCTCTCCTTGGCTAAAGAGAACTGACGCAAGCCAGTAGTTCTTGACACCAATGACACGCTTTTACCGGGCCCTACATGGACCCGATCTAGATCTACTAGCGTCCGTAGCCTGGCTGCGTTTCGGTGACCTCTTTGGAGAAACCGAAGGTTTTGTCTGTGCAATTATGGACGAAGTTATGATGACGAACAATTACCGGAGATTTGTTGTGAAAGACGGCACGGTTGACATCTGTCGGGCATGCCACCGGCCGGGGGAATCAATCAGGCATATTATCTCCGGGTGTTCTCGTCTAGCTAACGGAGAGTATTTGCATAGACACAACCTTGTAGGCAGGATAATCCATCAGCAACTTGCTCTGAAATACAGCCTTGTGGAATCTGAGGTGCCGTACTACAGGTATGTGCCCGACCCAGTTCTCGAAAATGGAAATATCACGTTGTACTGGGATCGATCCATAGACAGGACTATTGTTGCCAATAAGCCTGATATAGTGGTGGTGGATCGATCAGAGCGGCGCGCAATGATTGTTGACATAACCGTCCCGCATGATGAAAACCTCGTGAAAACCGAGAAAGATAAACAAATCAAGTATCTTGACTTGGCTCGCGAGGTTGTTGACATGTGGGATGTGGACTCAGCGATCATTGTGCCGATAGTCGTGACAGCCAATGGCTTAATAGCCAAGAGCCTCGACCAACACCTGAGGAGGCTCTCGTTGGGCAGCTGGATCAAGGGCTTGATTCAGAAAGCGGTACTTCTGGACACGGCTCGCATTGTCAGGAGGTTCCTCTCTCTGGAGCCCTGACCGCCGGTAGCGTGGACCCTGTTCCCGATGCCGGAGGGCTACTATTTTTTATATTTTTAAATGATTTTTTATCTTTTTGTTTATAAAAATATTTAAAAATATAATCTGTAAGTATGTAAATGAAATAAAGGAAAAATAATAATATAATAATAATATATTAATATTATTTCAAAGGCAACTGCAATTTTGATGTTCAATAAATCAATCGTTATATTATAGTAAGTAAATATTCTTTATGTGAAATTATAGAGACTTTATTTTCTATTATTTTCAATAACATAACATCACGCCTGTATTTCCCGAAAGTCTGGGCAGAGATGTACCTATAGCTCACCCACATTTCGGCAGTTATATTAAAATCACATGTAATAGGGGCCGACGAGACTAGACCCATGACCCGGACACAATTCCAGAGTCCGGCCTGCTATTGAGAAATGCCATATGGAAAAACCTAATAACACTTTGCCCGTCCTGGGAATCGAACCCAAGACCTCGTGCTCAGCAACCACTAGACCGACGAGGTTTTTAAATAATGACGTCGTAACACTGCTTCCTTTTACCACACGACTTAAAATGAACATCAACGAAGTTTTACTATATAAAAAAACCTGAACTTTCTATTACCTTTCTTTTACCTCCACAACATTTCGTACCACAAGAAGTAAACCATAATTCAAGTCCACATCTAAAAGTTGGTTAAAAAGCCCGTGGAACTGAGGTGTTGGGCCGTGTGGATTGCACTAAATTATTCCCCCAGGCTCGCGGCGAGTTAATGAATTTATAATCAAATTACAACAGTACTACTCCCCGTGAGAAATTTCGCAGATAAATCTTTATAGCGTTATCGTTTTATGTGTTTTGTGGTCACCGTGGACTGGGTTCTGCGGGTTTTCTGTGAAGGTCAATTCAGTGCACGCCATCTTGGAAAAGGGAAAGCCTCCTTGAGTTCTTCTGTTTAGGGTTTCCTAGCCAAAGGGTGACAACGGGAACGTATTACTAAGGCTGAGCTGTCCGTCTGTCCGTCCGACTGACACAGAGAACTGTATTTTGAACCGTAATAGACACTTAGAAAAAAAAAACACAGCGTATGTACTACTATGGTTGCTATAACAAGAAATAAGAATTATATAACCATATAAGAAACTGTTAAAAATTATGTAGTGTTAAATAGTGTACGATGATACGGAACCCGTCGTGTGCGAGTCCGACACGCACTTGGCCGCTTTTTCAAGTGTCATTTTCTGCTGAGTGCTGAAAACAGGGCTAGCCTGACGGGCATCTAGATACTTTTCATATAAAAGAAAATAAATAGTATTCTTCTTGGGTCTAAAGTTCGTCCAAACGTTGTCTGGAATGTGATTGATGATGTTGATGACCTCATCAACATCATCTGTATATAGGTGCGCACCTGCGCACCTATATACAATACGTACAGAAGAAATATATAATGCTGTATGATAGATTCCTTTAGTTTTCGTTTCTTATAAAACGAGACTACTTATCATATCTGCGTGCCTATTACCAGTTCTACGCACAACGCTCCTAACTATCCTAAATAATTCTCCCACACAATACCACCGAACAGAGCCTACTAAATCTTGAACTGGAAGTGGCCAAGACGTATAAACGGCACATTATTTATTATCTACCATGCGAGCACCGAGTGAGCCCTTTCGTGAAAATATTAAGTAAATAAACGGAGTGAGCGCTCCGAGGTTATGGCCAGGAGAAAGGCGTTAACGATGTGTATCGTCGCTTTTATTGTTGATACGGTATTACGTTAATATGGACGGAGTGAGTCAGTACGTTTTTGTTTTGAGTTGCCGAGTTTTAGTGACGTCATTATCATCAGCCTAAAATGCTCCCACTACTCGAACACAGGCCTCCTCTCAGTGAGAGGCAGTGAGCCCTAATCCACCACGCAGCCTCGGTGTGAGTTGTTCGATATCACTGTCTTCAAATTTTTGATTCTAGGACATGGCTGTTTCCACATGATGTTTTCCTGCACCGTTTTGAGAGCAGTGCTGATGGAATAATTTACACAAAGTAAAGCGCCTGACTGGGTTCGAACCTACAATTAGTTAGTGGCGGCGTTTACCACTGGGTCATAACTGCTCTTTAGTTACGTAGTAGTGATGAATGTTGTGAATTAAATGGTTTTGAATATGAAATTGTTTTCTCTTTTAATTGAGACGACATATTTGTTAAAAAAGCAGTTAATAATATAAGGATTAACGTGGCAAAATGTACGACAAAGCGAAAGAGCCACAAATAATCTTCGGCTCAAAATAATAAACCTAAGAAACTTAGTTTCCTGGGGGCTTACCACCAGCTCTGCTCAGAAGTTGAACTGCACTTTTATACTTAATTATAGAACAAAAAAGCAGTGCAGTTCAACTTCTGCTATAAGAGCTGAAGGTAAGCCCCCTGACCACTTTAGTGAAGAACAAAAGAGTCAGACGTCAACGTCAGACAGAGAAGAACAAAAGAGATATCGGTGGACATACCTAGCATTGGCCATATTACAGGCTAAAGAAATAGATATAGTGACTAATGTAGTAGGTAGGTACAGCCTTTCAAACGCCAACGGAGAGGCCACAACAAAGCACACTGCTAGCTAAAACAAACCTTGTCAGATTGAAATGTTTCAACAAACACTAAACGTGTAATGAGACCGTTCGCTCAAGATATTGCCAAGCATTTTGTTTCTATCATCTTTTGATGGATTTCGACAGGTCCAGAAATAAAGCAACCTTGGTCCTGAGTGGGCGATAAATCGATTTGCTGTTGTTGAATTAAGTGTTTTATTTCTGGCCAAAATTGTATGAAAGAAACATTTAGATCTACTTTAAAGCTAACTTTATTAGAACTTTGAATAGTATTGGATTAGGGAGGACATTGCTTAAGTTTGCAATGTCCTCCCTAATCTTGAATAGTATTGGAAAAACTTAAGGAATGTCCACGTTAAGTTTACTAAGGGTTAATGTCAGAAACGAGAGACTACAGTGGGATCTGTGACTGTACGACCTCTGAAAACAAGTGGGTAATATTGCAGAGTAAGTATTGCTACCCTCTGCAGTATTAAGGCTATAGCAATTACAATCTTTATTATAGTCTTTCACATGAACACATGTTTTCATACATTGAAGGCTCAACGCGACGCATTCATAAAACCTCCAACAGCACCTACTATGTAAACGACATCGGCAACAATGATTGCCCAATTACGTCTCACAAAACTATATTCTTACACCACACCCTAAAACGTCACAACCCTAACAAATCCGGAGCAGCCCCAAAAAAATAAATCCAAAATTATAATTAATTTCTCAAACTTTATTGCTCACAGTAAGCCAGTAAGCCCAAAATATTGAAAAAAAAAGAGAAGCGATCACCTTTTTACGACATCGTAAGCGGGACCATTATAGGGGTCACTTGATATGGGATTTCAATGCGAAACTCGTCATTGCACGGATAATATTTTCGGCCGTAACACTAAAATAAAAAAGGTAGTAAAACTCTATGTACAAAATCATGAAGTGAAAGGTTGTAAAAGGGTGGCTAGTAGCCTATATAGTTATATTTAATCAAACTTTGTCGGGAGTTAAAAGTTTTTGGTCGGGATATGAAACGTGCGAAGTGGTGGACGGTGACAAACGAATGTTCACGTTTATATGGAACGCGGAGTGTTGTGTGGAATAGCGTGGTCGCTGGTCGCATACCTACGTACCTCGTATATGTTTGCGGGGTATATTGATGTAGGCGCTTTTCGGAATCAGGGATGTATTTGGTTTATTGACAGGTAAAATCACGCTATATTTAGTACGAAATTGTTTCACCCCGTGTTTAACCCAGAAAACAGAATTGAAACTATCCCACTTTCGCCTTCCATGTCAAAATTACTTCAAGCTTTCGGCTAACCAAATTTAAGTTTTCGTACACAACATTCTAATATAACACCCAGCAGTGACGAATAACTACAAATTTAAACTACAAGTAATACCAAGTCGAAGTTTTGTATAGGTGGGGAAGTTTGAACCACATAGAAGTTATTACATAGTTGATAATTATAGATTTCAGAACTCCTACAAAGTCGAGGAAAATGTACTGAACTGGGTTGGTAACACCGATGTTCATTATTTTGGTTTTATGCGTGTGTAGTGTGTATTCTTGGATAGACTCGGGTGTAGACAACTTCTAGGGATTACTTGAGGGAACAGATAGGAGTTCTATTATGTTATAAGTACAAATCAAAGCGTTTCCTTACACAAAATTTATCCTAATGTATGTACCTATGTATTAATGTAACCTATAAATTGTGTCAGCGGGATTGTCCGAAAGGGTTACCGCTACCCCGGCACATAAAGGGCAAAGGAAGGAACATGGGTGGGTTTTAGTCAGTAAGAGTCTGACACTCCCTTCCGCTCCACCCAGAGCGGGAGGGGTCATTTGATAATTTCCCATCCGGAAAAAAAAAAACTATCAATTGTTAACATTGTTTATAGAATTGATATGAACGGCTCGCCAACATGCAGATAAACCCTGAGAGGTTTTCGTTTTGTGGCTAAAACTATATGTGAATTAGGTTAGGTGCTTTAGAAATAAACATAAAAAAAAATATGTATAATATTTTAGTGAAAACAGCTGACTGTGCAAAACAATGTTCTGGCCTTATATAGCAACGTATATTCATTAACAGTGTGTAAGAAGTCGGTAGGTAATGAATGTCTTCCTCTTCTTTGATCTATTTATTTTGGTCTTGTGCGTCTTCTTCCGTAAGTCCCATCTCCCTCGTTTCCTTTTGTACCTTCGTCATCCGTGTGGTTTGAGGTCCCCTCTTCTTTGTTGCCATAGAACGAAACGTCTATTCGTCGAAATACATGACCGTACCATCTCGGTCGTAAGAGTATGTGCAAGTGCCTTTAAACCCAGAAAAGTCGCGGAAGAACCCATCACTTTTTGGTGCTGATAATACTTTTTTTTTTTTTGGGATGGGAAATCATCAAATGACTCCTCCCGCTCTGGGTGGAGCGGAAGGGAGTGTCAGACTCTTACTGACTAAAACCCACCCATGTTCCTTCCTTCGCCCTTTATGTTCCGGGGCAGCGGTAACCCTTTCGGACAATCCCGCTGCCCCGGCAGGCTTCGGCCCTGAGGGGCCCCTCGTTATGCTGACATCTCTTTGAGGCGCGCGTGGAACACTTACGCGCCGTCCGGCACGGGCCTGGTCCTGATCGGGCGGTGAGCTACCCATTGCTCTCCGCCCGCAGGCCCGCGCCTACGGTGGCCGGTAGTCGTCTCTCGACTCCCGACGCCCGGGGCGTCTCCCGCGGCGGCTTGGACGGGAGACTCTCTCCCTCATCCGTCCCGCCACCTCCTTCGCTAGCATGACTGCTTCGCAGAAGGAGGCGACTGCCTCCCACTCCCTCTCGCTCCGGACCATGGCTTGCACCAGGTCCGGGCGCGAGAGGCCGCCGCCGCTGCCGATCGCCTCCACGAGGACACGGCGGTGCTCCGCCCAAGCGGGGCAGACCTCCACCGTGTGCTCCACCGTGTCCTCTGGGCGATCCTGGCAATGGTGACACCCGGGCGTTTCCTCCCGCCTGATCATGTGCAGGAACCTCCCGAAACTTCCGTGTCCGGTGAGGACCTGCGTCAGGCGGTAGGTGAGGGCGCCGTGGCGCCTCTCTAGCCACTCCTCAAAGAGGGGTCTTATCGCCGCTATCGCGGCGTGCCCTGCGCTGGGTTGCGACAGTCGCTCTTTCCATGTCGCCATGAGATCGAGCCGGAGGTCCGTCCGCTCCGCAGCAATTTGCCGCGGGAGCGGACTTTCCCCCCGGCGTAGTGCCTCCGCGCGCCACTCATACAGGCGCGCGAGGACTATCGCCTCCAGATCCCATGGCGGCAGTCCGGCAAGGAGGCTTGCCGCCTCGCGCGAGATCGTGCGGTAGCCCCGGATTAGCCTTACGGCTACCACCTTCTGGGGCGCGTTCAGGTAGTGGGCGGCTCGCCGCCGCAGTGAACGTGCCCACACCGGGGCCCCGTATATGGCCATGGACCGCACGACCCCCGCGTAAAGCCTCCGGCAGGAGGCGTTTGGCCCCCCCAGGTTGGGCAAGAGCCGCTTGAAGGCGGCCCCAGCCCGTTCCAGTTTGGGGGCCAAACGTCGGAAGTGCTCGACGAAGTTCCACCGGCTGTCGAGGACGAGACCCAGGTACTTCATCGTCGTCTCGATGCCGATGTGAACCCCTCCTGCCGTTAGTTGGGATCCCGGTGGTGGCGCGTTCCGGGGCCCATGAAACGTCATGGCCTCGGACTTGTGCAATGCCACCTCGAGACCCAACTGCCGGATCCTCTCCACGACTATCGCAACCCCGCGTGTCATCGCGTCGGCCGCCGCCTGATGCGACCTCCCCTGCGCCAGGACCAGCGTGTCGTCAGCGTAGCAAACCACGCTGACGCCATCAGGGAGGTCGGCCCGCAGCACCCAGTCGTAGCCGATGTCCCACAGGAACGGCCCCACAACCGATCCCTGCGGGACACCGCACGACATCTCTCGTGCTGATAATACTTTACTTAGTAAATTGTTATTGATACAATTACAATTATTAGAAAGAAAAATAGGTTTAGTTAAACCTATTTTTCTTAAATAATACTGATCATTATTATTTCCTTGTCAACCGTCTTCTTTTAACAAAATGATTGAACTCTTAACAAAGAAAAGGGAAGCTGCAAAAAACCTAATGGAAACTCCAGCATTTTCCGGATTTTAAATAAGTAAAGAATCTCATGTAAATATAAAACCTTTTTATATTTTTAGAATACCCAAAACGTACGGGATTGAAAAATGTTTTTCCCTTCAAAATTTAACAAGCTGGTAGTTTGAAAAAAAAGAAGGGAGTATCAAAACCGAACATCTAACAAAAAACCGTTAACGTAAAAGTGTGTGCCCCATAAAATACTGTTCGTCGAATAAGGTTGTCACGAGATAAACGATTATAAACAATATAATTTTTAAACATTTCTTCCGAATTCTTTCTAAAGATATTTTGCCAATTAAGCTACGCTATCCCTTTATGAACTTTGTTTTTTCTCGAGTCTCTAATGTTCGATTTCAAATTCAGGAAATGAATGATCAAATGAGTCTACAGGTTAGTATCTAATGTGGTAGATAATTTCAAAAAAATAATTATCTACCTACTTACTATTACAATATAATATGAATAAAACGAAATTAGTAACCATTACATGATTTAATTAAATATACTCAGCATTGCCATTCAACGTGGCAATACTGCCAGCCTTTTGGGCATTTTTCCTGTTAACAGCGATGTGGTTAAATTTTTTGGTACATACTGTTACTATTATGTAAGTACATAATATTATCAATTTATTATTTTAAGACTGTTAGCGTATAAGTTATTCAAATATCTAGTTTATTAATTAAATAGACATAACAGAATTACTGCCTCAGGCATTTCCTAGAACACGAAATCCCAGTATCAAAAAACACAGCTAAAATCCGTAACTCCGGCGTGGCAACCCTGTAAAGATCACACCCGCGAGCGATACGCAACGGCGCGTGATCTCGCATGAAACGAACGGATTTCAGACCGCCTGAAACGTTCCAATCCTAACGCAAACGTTTGCGCAAGTTTTGCACTCAAAAGAATATGCTATATTGGTGTTTGAGCGCGATATGGGCGTTTTTCCAGTGTTTTGCCAGTGTTAATATCTTCAGGTTGCGTTATTGTTGTTTTGGGAAAGTTTTTATTGGTTTGCATTTGTATTGAGAATCAATAAAAACTGGATATTATGAAGTTAGTAGGTTCCTATGACTAGTTGGTTGGGATTACAAAAAGTTATATTCGGTTAAAGTTTATATTCGGTCAGTGGTGTCATTAGAAGATTTTGTCCCCCGTAACTTCTGACGAAACGAATATCGACATATAAAGTTAAAATTACACAGAAAAATATAAAATTAAAAATTATTTACCGGCTTTTGACTTGTGGCTATGTAATAACAACAGCATGGGTCGATCGATCAAGTTAAGCTACGCTTGCTGCGGTTGGTCCGTGGATGGGTGGCCATCTTTACATACCAAGACCCTTCCATGTCTCGGAAAGCATGTTAAGCCATTGGTCCCAGCTGTCAACGTTGATCTTTGACACTCGTTACGAGTCGTCAAAAATCCGAAAGTCAGATAACCAGTCATACCAAGGGATGTCGTGTTACCTAGTTACTGGATTGTTGAGGTCAGATAGGCAGTCGCTTCATGTAAAATACATGGATTCAGCTGCATCCGGTTAGACTGGGAGCTGATCCCAAAATACTTGGGAAAAGGCTAGGCAGATGATGATTACCGGTGTTTGAGGATCCAGAATGAAGAATGTCTCATTAAATTGCATGACCAATATTCACAGATCTACATTTCAGTACCAAAATATATGCGTTGCCCAATACAAATCATAATAATTATCGGAAACAGCAGCTGAAACGGTACGGGAACGGAAATAGAATTTACTTTGATACATCAGAGCTGTATCGTACAACGTTCAGTTGACTCGAACATTTGTAAATGCCTACCTATCATATGGAATAGGGAGTGTATGTACTTGTTACAGCTATGTATTGATTTGAAGTGGTTTTGAAATCAATTTCAAATTGGTACGGCGAAGATTGTCCTCGATATTATGCTAAGGTAAAGCTTCGAAATGAAATGTGTATTTATGCTAACAAGTAGATATTTTAAGACACTTTACACGTCAATGTTTTAATAGTTCTATAGATGGCACCGGCGTTTTCTAGCTGACTGGTCCCTGAAGTGAAATGCCGAAACAAACTCAGAGGTGGTCATGGTCTCTTTTAATGTCCAAACATTATGTTATTAGGATTTTATGTGAGTCTAACAATTCAGGGCCAAGTTTGGAAGGGCCTTTTGAAGAAAAAGAGCTTCATATTGAAATGTTTTGTAAAAATCGCTATTGATATAAATATAAATTATGTTCTAATAGTTATTGATATTATCACGACGCTTGGTAAAACCAGGGAAGTTAACTGTTACGCGAACTGACTGCCAACTTAAATTGTCCGTATATACAATTTTCATTCTTTGACAGTTGTATAAAATGACTATAAAACTTCAAATTGATGTAGGGTCTATTCTTATATTCGAGTAAGAGATAGTCAGATGATAGACGCATGCAAATGTGGTGCTGGAGGCCGATGCTCTGAATACCATGGACAGCCAAACGCACAAATGCGTCTGTCCTTTACCAACCCGATCGTCTCCTGTTTACTTACAGCATATTTTAAACAAGGAAACTTGAAAAACTGGTCATTGTTGGCAATACCAAAGGAAAGAGAGCACGAGACCGGTCAGCAACACGATGGTATGACCAAGTAAAACAAGCTACGTCCTCAAGAAATGTTCTGCAGGTGGTGATGGCAACTTAAAGGGGTCCAGTGATAACGACCCTCAGTAATAAGGGACCGATTAAAGAAAAAAATATTTTCTCAACAATTGATTTCCCTGAATGTATCTAATAAAGTCAATTCTTATTTATCTCGTACTGCTAGCCTTCAGTAAACTAACGTAAAAATAACTTATTTGGTTCTAACTGAATATATTCGGAATAGAAACCAATTTCGTTAGCTCCCATCAAAAACTAGGCTTCGAACTGGTCGGAGTTCCTGGCCCTGTCACCTCTGTGCGCAATGTGTGCATTGCGCCATTTTATTAACATGCAATGGACGAAAAAACGACGAGCGTTCGTGTCTCGTCAAAATTCGTTTTCGCGTCCCATCGCCTCTGTGTGCATTACGCCTAAAGGATTATGTGCCTTAAGGGACTAGACTATTGGGTGGTAGTTATACAAATTGCACCAACCAAATATCATACACTCATAAAAAATATAATTGTTAAACAAATTGCCACTCTATATTTGAATTAAGAATTTGAGGTAATCTTCAAGTTATGGAAAACTGAAAATCATACGTAACAAAGTTCAAATTCCATTGCAACCAAAATCTTTTTGTAACAAATGGCCATTCAAACATCAACTTAAAAAAACAAACATTGCACTAAAGTAGATAACTGATTAAGTGGCGATGGAATGTAAATTATCTGAGATTATTGACACTGCTGTACATGTCGAGTCATTTCGTACAACTGTCAAACTGTCAAAGAATGACAGTTGTAATTTGAATATACGGACAGTTTAAGTTGCTACTTAATTTGCTTAATGACGATTTCCCCTGACCTTAACTCTTTGAGATACTATATAAAACTATTAGCGACTATAAAACAAAAAGGGTTGTTAGGTTAAAGGGCGTCCTGTCAGTGACGTCATTAATCATAAGGACTATGAATTCGGAGCACGTCTCGGTAACAACCGCCCGTCCAGGTGAGTGTTTAACTTTGTAGTTGTCTGTTCTACTATATTATTTTATGATTTATTACTAGCCCTTTTTTTGGCTCTGGAAAAAAATAAAGAAATGGTAAAATATATAAACGTTTTTGAGGTCCTTTAACACTTTCAAGGGCGCTATACGGCTATAGTCGTCATAACAATAAAACTTCAATTATGTCTCATTTACCGCGCTGAAAGCTGTAAATAGTAGCCTATGAATGTGTTCTAAAATAGTTGCAACTAACTACAAGGATAACAGCTGGATCGACTCAAGTAAATCGCTGTTACTAGGCAATGCGAAACAATCAAAACCTCAATTTAGTGTAAAGCTGATCAGCAGGGTTTCTAGTTCATCATCATCATCATAATTTCAGCCGAAAGACGTCCACTGCTGGACATAGGCCTCCCCCAAGCATCTCCACTTTGACTGGTGGCTTCTCGCATCCAACGGGTTCAAGGTCGTTGGTCTACCTTGTCCCCCGTCTTCCGGTACGCGGTCGCCACTCCAGAACCTTTCGGCCCCATCGACCATCTGTTCTGCGAGCAATGTGCCCTGCCCACTGCCACTTAAGTTTGGCAATTCGGTTTTCTGGTTACAATCGAACATATTTAATTAATGTAGACTTTGTTGATAAGCAAATATTTTTATGTGTAAATAGGTTTTAACATTATTATCCGTAACCGAGTTCTTTAAAAAATAAACTAGATTCTATCAGATTTTTTCAAACCAACCCAACTTACAAATACCTACCCAAATATACTCGATCACCAGCCACAATATAAATCCCACGGGCTAGTTATATACCTGCCTATACAAATAGCTATAAATAAGTTGATCTATATGTTAAAAGCGACACGTACATCGAGTGTTGATATTGGGCCCATTGCGTCGATAGGTCGACCGTCCGCCTGCAACCGATATTAAATGTGTACATTTGAGCGTGCCTTAGGTAAATGTAAACAATCCTATACGTGTATTCCGGCCCAATATCTCGAATATATCCTAATCCGTAGGTATTTTCATGTTGGATATTCATACGTCTGTAACATCAAAGATCTGATTTGAATGAGTTTTACGTTTCAATGTGTTTGATTGGAATGAATTTTCATTGGGTCGTCGAACGATTTAATGTTTTGTTTGTAGTTTTTGATATGTTGTATATTTCAAGGGGGCTTGTGGCTAAGTATCTAATAATAACCGCATGGGTCGATCGATCAGGTGTAGCTACGCTTGCCATGGTTGGTCAGTGGATGGGTGACCATCGTTACATAATAAGACTATTCAAGACCCTTTTTTTTTTTTTTTTTTTTGGGATGGGAAATCATCAAATGACCCCTCCCGCTCTGGGTGGAGCGGAAGGGAGTGTCAGACTCTTACTGACTAAAACCCACCCATGTTCCTTCCTTCGCCCTTTATGTTCCGGGGCAGCGGTAACCCTTTCGGACAGTCCCGCTGACCCGGCAGGCTTCGGCCCTAAGAGGCCCCTCTGATTATGCTGACATCTCTTTGAGGCGCGCGTGGAAAACACTTACGCGCCGTCCGGCACGGGCCTGGTCCTGATCGGGCGGTGAGCTACCCATTGCTCTCCGCCCGCAGGCCCGCGCCTACGGTGGCCGGTAGTCGTCGCTCGACTCCCGACGCCCGGGGCGTCTCCCGCGGCGGCTGGGACGGGAGGCTCTCTCCCTCATCCGTCCCGCCACCTCCTTCGCTAGCATGACTGCTTCGCAGAAGGAGGCGACTGCCTCCCACTCCCTCTCGCTCCGGACCATGGCTTGCACCAGGTCCGGGCGCGAGAGGCCGCCGCCGCTGCCGATCGCCTCTACGAGGACACGGCGGTGCTCCGCCCAAGCGGGGCAGACCTCCATCGTGTGCTCCACCGTGTCCTCTGGGCGATCCTGGCAATGGTGACACCCGGGCGTTTCCTCCCGCCTGATGATGTGCAGGAACCTCCCGAAACTTCCGTGTCCGGTGAGGACCTGCGTCAGGCGGTAGGTGAGGGCGCCGTGGCGCCTCTCTAGCCACTCCTCAAAGAGGGGTCTTATCGCCGCTATCGCGGCGTGCCCTGCGCTGGGTTGCGACAGTCGCTCTTTCCATGTCGCCATGAGATCGAGCCGGAGGTCCGTCCGCTCCGCAGCAATTTGCCGCGGGAGCGGACTTTCCCCCCGACGTAGTGCCTCCGCGCGCCACTCATACAGGCGCGCGAGGACTATCGCCTCCAGATCCCATGGCGGCAGTCCGGCAAGGAGGCTTGCCGCCTCGCGCGAGATCGTGCGGTAGCCCCGGACTATTCAAGACCCTTCCGTGCCTCGGAAAGCGCGTTAAGCCATTGGTCCCGGCTGTCAATTGTGGATCTTTGGCAGTCGTTACGGGTCATCAGAAACCCAAAGTCTGACAACCAGTCTCACCAAGGGATATCGCATCACCCAGTAACTGGGTTGTGGAGGCGGAGCTGCATCCGGTGAGACTGGAAGCCGATCCCAACATAGTTGAGAAAAGGTTTGACAGATTGATTGGTAGTGTATCTTTCAAATGTAATTTGGACATAATCTCTGATTCGGTGATTAGGAATTATCATGGTCAGCCTCAAAACTCACTGATATTTTTTTTATGTTCAGGTGTAAAATGCTGAATCAATGAAGTCTTACAAAAATATTTTCTGGCACTGTACCTAAAAAAAGAATATTGTTCAAATCAAATAATTTATTAGGTACGTTACAAGCATAGGTTATTGGTATACAGATGTATAACAACGATTAGCCAAAAAGAAAATATCAAAATATATATAAAAATATAAATATAATACCTTGTCATTTTGGGATTTATTTATAAACGATAATTAAAATTAAGTGACGTTCAAACGTCAGAATGTATGGTTAAACAATCGGTAATGACCACTTAGCTTTAAGCAACGTTTATGAATATGGGGGTCTATGTTTAATTAATATATGTATTTTCTTTACAAAAAATTATATTAAACATATAAAAGGTCCCTTTTATCATTATTACAACATTACCTTCAAGAGTAGTCTCATAAAATCATGTCTCGTACATAAAGTTGTTTTAACTAATATGATTTCGGATAAACCTCTTTACCGTATTACGTGTCCTTTGCAAACCATCTAATGGGTTTTACGTCAGCTATCATCTCAAAGTGAACGGTGCCTTTAATTGGGCTGGAGACCTCGGCGTATTACGTGTGAATACTAGTTTATTTTGGGCATAGAAACTTTAAACTGTTATCTTAATTGCTTGGGTCTTCCCCGTTGGTCTCGTGTTCGCAAGCGCGACTTTTGAACGTGGGGTCTTGGGTTCGATTTCCAGGTCAGGTAAAGTAAAGTGTTATTGGGTTTTTTCACTAGGAATTGGTTACTAACAGCCCGGAGTTTGAAAGTTCGGTGTGATACCACCGTGCCTCAGAAAGCACGTTAAGCCGCTGCTCCTGCGCCTGTTCTTTCTCCGATCGTGTGGGATTGCGTGCCGTCCCGTCGGACTACGAGAGTGATGGAAGAGAGAGTACACTAGTATCTGCGTTCTCACTTGTGCACTATAATATCTTCAGCGCCGAAGACTGGTCTTCGCTAAGATTAGTCGCCATGGCCGAAATTCGGTCTGGAGGACTATTCATTGCTTGTAGTTCGTTGCCTATTTTTTTAAGAAAAAGCTAAAAATAGCATTTAAACAAAGCACGGTGTAGAAAGAAAGAAAGAAAGAAAATGTATTTATTGCGACTCGTACAGGATTGTAAACTAAACTAAACACAGTTAAAAATAAAAAAAAAATAGAACAAATATTTATAAAAAATGTAATAAAAAATAAAATGAAACAGAAAGTCCTATACGAGGCCAAAAGGCTCCTATCTCAGCATGATGCTTCGACATTTAAAAATAAATGTCGCAGCGCTGGTATTCTGAATGTGTAGCGCATGTACAGTAGAAATTAATTCTTAGGCGACTATCAACTTCATTATTCTTTATTCTTCTTCATTTTTGACAGCTGTTATGTGTATTGAAATGGCACTACCCCGACAAAATGAAGTAGGCTGTAATTTTCCTTAACAGTTTTTTGTTTGCAATACAATAAGTAGGTAATCTTATCCGCTAAAATCGATCTATTGCAGATAATCTTGGGATGCGCAGGAAGCTAAAATATTGCGTGATTGTTAATAATTACTAAGTAAATAAACTACATGGGTACGTTATACTTAATAAAACTCACAATTTTCCGAATAAACAGACATAGCACATCACAGTTTAGTGCTGAAGCTTCGTGTATGAGCTTTAATAACGCGCTGAGAGGAGCATATTATTCGCGTCTGAGGAGCAAGCGAACAACCCCATCATGCAAACAATATTACGTCCTTACAGCCAAACATAATATAGCTATATTGACTCATATTAAAGTTACAATAAACAAAAAACGATCGTCCAATCAAAAAATTACTGCCTTTCATCTACATGTTCAAAACAACACTAAGGATTAGAGCTGCGCAAATAACGATGTTAATCTGTTGTACAACACTCCTTATCGATAGAGACCGCGATTTTAAACATCAATAAACATTGATAATTGACGGATCCTCTATTAATATTGACTAACCACGAGTACGGGACGCCCCGTCTTACAAAACGTCGGTTAGCATTATTGTTAGCATGAAACTTTGTATAATTTTCCACCCTGTTCAATTAACCCCGGGCTTAGCGATATAACGCAAGCGAATGTTAACAGTAAAGTTACTTTTGTACTGTTAAATTGTGTGTCATTTAGACCGGTCTCACACTACGCCCGTTTCGTGGCCAACAATAAATTCTCTGTAGATTTTCTGTGGGCGAAGCTGTGAGGTGTAAATGTTGATGTTTTTTTGTTTACACCTCCAATACAATTTGCTTCTGTGAATTGGTTTCGTGATAAATTATGCTATTTATCTTGTAAGACATACGGTCATTGGTTAGTTTCGGTACCTACATAATCTTTTTTGTTTCAGAAACTTGAGACAGTGTTGAAAAAATAAAGGTTCAAATGGAGTTTTATTCACCTTATAGTGGAAATCAGCGCCTTTATTATCTACCTAGTTCGACAATTCAGACTTTTTGAAAGAAGAAATGAATTTCAAAACACAAAACAGTAAATTTTCCTGTATCGCGTAATCTATGATCTAATATAATCTTTACATAATTAATAAAATAGTAATGAAGTCAAAACTGTACATTAAATTGTTGGGAAAAAAAAATCTGATGCCGAAATATAGTTTTTAGATTTTTTGTCGGTTTGCATGTATTTTTAGAATTGGCGCTAAAACGGCAGAACAGATTTGGTTGAAATACAAAGATAGTTTGTAACCTGAATTAACACAAACAAGTTAGAGATTAAAATCCACCTTTAGTAGGCAAGCCTTTTATAGGATAAACTAAAAATTTGCCAAAGTTATGACAGATGATGTTGGCTCCAACGTTTCCTAACCGACTTCAAAAAAAGAGGAGGTTCTCAATTAGTAGTAGTAGTAGCTTCTCAATAGGTTTTCATATTTTATCTGTCTTTTTGATGGATTCTGCTATATTTTGTAAATGTGAGGACTTTATAGGCCTTGTAGACTTTAGATCTGTAGACCTTTTTTTATTTTATCATGTACCTGATAGCCAATTCTCGTAATTTAAAATGTTCAAAATCTAGTCGCAGTCTCATCTCAGCGACAAACAAATGTCAAAAACTTGTCAAAATGTAGGGAAATTAGAAATATTTTTGACAGATTGAGACTGAGATCAGACTGTGAACGTTCTTAAAATTACGAGAATTGCCCCTCAGACTGTGAACGGTCTTTAAATTACGAGAATTGCCCCTCAGGTACTTGATGACAGGCCTACGCTGTCCTCCCATACCTACTGTAATTTGAAAACATTGTAAAAGCCAATTATTTTTCAAAGAGTAACCGTGGAGTTTCTTGCCGGCTCTTCTCCATAGGAAACGACCAACTGGAACCGTGCTCCTTCTGATGTTTCATAAGTGCCCATGTTGGTTTATGTGAAATAAAATATTTTGATTTTGAATTCGACTGTATTTTTTTAATTTATTTTTTTATGTTTGTTATCTCAGAACTAGATTTGCCTAATTCTTTTTTTATTTGTAAGACTTGACTTGACTGACTTGACTTGAGATTTGTACTTTCAGATTGGTCCCATAGGAATTTCATCAAGAACGGTTCAGTAATTTGGTTTTTATACCAAAATTACTGGTAAAATTACAACTTAAAAGTGACAAATAAAAACTTTTAAGCAAAATAAAAAAACAACCGACTTCCAAAAAAGACACTACAAAGTGAAAAATAACTTTAATTTCGGAAGTCGGTGGTAAACAACGAAAATGCGAACCCAACGACACAGACTTCCGAAATTAAAGTTATTTTTCACTTTGTAGAGTCGGTTGTTTTTTTTTTGCATAAAGTTTATTTTTACAAACGACTTAATCGTTTCCTCCCCAATTGAGATTAATGTTAATCGATACAGATTATCACTAATACGGTAAAAACTGTTTGTTTTAAGAACAGCTTTAACGGAGTAGACTTTCCGAGATTTGTTGGTGTTTTAGAATAATATTGTTAATGAGTTTAAAGAATCAATTAGTCTATGATTCAGAATCGCTTGTAATTTATTATACTGAGTTATAATACTTTTTATTTAATTTTTGTTCAAGAAGTTTTTATTTGCTTAATTTCTAATTTTGATGAAGGTTTCCATATTTAACTTATATAACCTTACATACATACAGTATTGACAATAGATTATACGATTACTTTAGTACTTTAGTAAGTGCCCCGCGGTTTCACCCGAATAAGTCTCGATCGGGATAAAAAGTATCCTATGTTTTACTCTGGATGTATAAGCTATATTACTTAAAGTTTCATCAAAATCCGTTCTGTAGTTTTTGCGTGAAAAATTTCGCGTTTATAATATTAGTAGGAAGTAGGATGTATTTGTATAGAATAGAATATACATTTATTTTGTAAATATTATGGGTAATACCTACATAATATGCACCTAAGTGTTATGATACATTAAATCTCAATCATATTTCACCAATCGGCATGCAAACATTTATATTAACATTCACTGAAGTTTAACTAAAATCCAAAGCAATTCAGGCAATTCTTTTCTCTGAAAAAAACAGTCACACTGTAGTACGTCTTATCCATTAAAAAATAGAACAATCAATCAATTCAATTTCCAATAGAATACTCTGTATTATGTATACCATATGAATTACAGATATAAATATAGAAAATTTACAAATTACTGTTGTCAAGTCTTTCCAAACTATTGGTAACTTACTGTAAATAATTGAGGCCATAGGTAATGCTACTATAGCTTTCCCAACAAAATAAACTAACAATCATACAGACAAGCCTCAGAAACCGACGACAGCCACTGTATACTCTTGTCTCTCAGTTAGATTACTGTAAGACCACGGGGCGCTCCAACTTTCTAAGCATTTGATGTGCTATAGCCTCCATGAGTTCGATAAAATGTAGCACTAGTCTTGAAAGAATCTTGGAGTGCATCTTTAAGTAGTTAAATGAATAGTGAACTGAACTGCTGCTGGGTGTGATACAGAAAGTATATTTAAATACAGGTAGGATGAAGTACGAGTATAATTTTTAAGCCGTTGTATTGGGATCCTTTAATCAATCTGACGAAACGAGAACAATAAATTGGGTGTTGCGATTTTAGGGCTAACTATAAAAATTCCTACATCTTATAGATAGGAATTCAAGGTCGCAGGTCAAAACGGCGAAGGAAAACATCATGAGGAAACTGGCATGTCCTAGAACGAAAACTTCGGAGGACATGTGACACCTACCAACCCGCACTGGGTCCGCGTGGTGGATTATAGCCTACTCCCTCTCATAGAGAGACCTGTGTCCCAGCAGTGAGAACATTCAGGCAGGAATTCTGAGTCGGTGGGTTGACAAAAAAAAATAAGTACCGTCTTACTTCCAAAATTGTGAAGAGTGACATGTATATACATTTTAGGTATTTCTTTCATTCAAAAACCCATGTAAATATAAGATACTGAAAAGGTCCCTCTCATCAGCTTCATCAGAGCTTCTTTCTTTATTTTCTTCTACAATTCCGCATTTTTTTCATTTATTGCCTCACGTAAAATATTTTTATAGAAAACTGGCACCAATCTCCATCATCAAAAAGGACAAGTCCTATCTCTCTGCTAAGACCAGCCCGCCCTATCGCTAGGCAAACATTTGCGCAAGTTACTGCAAGTGCACTTCGCTCTGCGTCCCCTGGAATCAACTGCCCCGGTCCATATGATGGTTAGACCTCGATTCCTAAGTACAGTTCAATTATTAGCTCTGGAGGTCTAAGTGCCAGGAAATTTCTGGAAGAATGTATTTAAATATTGTTTTTATCGCCAATCCTCATGTGGATTGCAAGCGTGGTGATAAATGCCCTTCTCTGTATCAGAAGAAGTCTTTGCCCCGCAACGGAAGAGTAACTGATAAAAGTGTTATAATATTGTTTACTACATTTTGATGATTGATGTGTTTTCAGACTTGTCTGATTTTAGTACTTAATTATAATTACTAAAGATCGGAAACTTGAATCATAAGCTACGTCCTTACACAAACAATTTAATGAACACATATTTATTTATTTATTTAATCTTTTCGCACACAAAAAGGTACAAAGGCGGACTATATCACATCACTCACGAAAGTGAATATACAAGGTGGCAGGGACATACGCCCAAACTGTAACCATGAATTCAGCACGTGATTCTAGACTATTTTCGAAAAATTCTAGGTTATAAATAAAACAGTTGTTTCATAGAAAAATGAAACAGAATCATGTACTGAATTCATGGTTACTTTGCGCATCGATGTCTGTGCCACCCCGTATAGAGAAAAGTTACTCAATATATATGATTCTATAAATCAAGAATATTAATGTTGATGAACATTCTTTATACAGTATTTAGCACATTTTTAGTAGTTAGAATAACTTCATCATCTGCCACATCTGCCTAACCTTTTTCCAACTATGTTCGGGTTCGGCTTCCAGTCTAACTGGATGCAGCTGAATAGGTAGAATAACTTATCTTCCAAAAATATTATTTCTGTAAAACGTAGTGCACGAAGTACCTACTTATATTTAATTTTATTGCCAGTCGTAAAAAGCTTATGAGCAGAAAAAAAAGCTGTAGAGTTGGTGGGAGGTTAGTACCTAATAAAATCGTGGTGAGCACTTTACGTAGATGCATGAACTCCAGCCTAGACATGGTCGCCTCTTGTGGTTTTCGTAATAAGCATAACAACTACCTATTTTAGCTAATAGATAAAATCAGGATACGCAGGAAGAGTCACGAAGAAATGGTTAGTAGTTTTTCGTTGTATGCATTACTAACTGCTGTCCACGACTCCATGTGTAATCCCGGATGAAAAGAAGCCTACTTCTCCAGGTCATGGTCTACCCATGTGCCAAATTTCATCCAAATCCGTTTAGCTGTTTTAGCGCGAAGGCGTAACAAACAAATAAACAAACTCACTTTCGCATTTATAATATTATTTATTTATTTATTCTATTATTTATTTACACACAGTAAAATATATAGGGATATGACATAATTATGATTTGAGTACAAAGGTACTGCTTATTTTTATATTAGTAAGGTTCCAGGTCCATAATCATTCGTATTTAAAAACTTTTAATTTATAATAATTAAGATAACTTCATAACTAGTAGTGTAGTGTAGATACCTATGTTACTTCATAGTAACACAGAACATATAAATGAATAAACGAATTCGATGAAATCTTTATTGTTTAATACTCTGCACGTAGGTATTTTTAATACTATCCTACTCAACACAACTCCTCTCACGTGCAAAGATAACAGCTGATACATTGTTATTCTCCCATCCTCGGACTCACAAATCAATAAAACACAATAAATAAAACATGAAAATCATGATATCTGCGAGCGCTCACAACAATCCGACAGTTTATCCGACTATTAAAATATATTTCAACCGTTTTGTATCACGATAAGTTGCGCTCGAAAAATATTCTACAATCCTACATATCGGCAATCACTTATGATCGGTCGTGGGCTAAGTTTTGGGCGAACAGCGTGAATAAACCATAAACTTTTGGAGACTCATTCAACCTTGAATATTCAGTATATTGATACCATATTTTTCGTTTACTTTCATATGGCGGTTTAGTATTTTTTTTTTCTGGACAAACCTGTTGTTATTGAAATGTTATGATTTTTGGGAGTCGTTGAAGTTCTAAGTTTTCAACAACTTCAACTTTTTACCCACGTCTGTTGTCAGCTAAAAAACTGTACCGATGTGGTTGTGGAAATCCGATGGCTGGATGATAATTTTGCTTTAGGATAACAAAAATGATTTACTAGGTTAAAAAAAACTAGAGAATGTGAATGAAAAAACAGTGTTAATTCCTCTAAACCCAAATTCATTCGACCAGATCCAATGTCTATAATTAGATAGATACCAGCAACAAACATGGGACGATAATGTTCATGTTGATGTAATTCGATGAAACCAATCATCATCATAATTACTGCTTCCACGAAGCGATTAGGTATTTGAAAACTGTTGGGCTAATTGATGGAATTAACGGGTTTAACCACCAAATCCTGTATTAACCTACAACTTAGGCCACATAACATCATGACATATTATCGAGAGCCCTGAAGCTGTGTTCAAATCGAATTATAACATCGCTACATTTTATTTTACATAAAATTTTTGATCGCTGAATTTTAGTGTGTATTATTTATTATGGTGAAACATTATTTTCACAAAGAAAAAATAAAATACAGGCAATATTATAATGTTCATGAATTGTTTTCCTGTAACTTGGGTTCGTTTGCAGGCGATACACAGTTGCCTGTGTGAGATTGATGCTAACAAAAGCATTGTGTTTTATGATAAGCAATCTGTAGGCCATGAAAACATTTGTTCCATGTCAGAATTAAAAACGAGACTCGGCAGAAGCGTTTCACTTAATGACCTATCCAACTGAGTAGTTAAAACAAAAGCTACTCGAAATCTAGACAAGTATAAGTATACAATCATGCAAATCAGTCAATCAATCGAATAACTACTAAGAACACACAACAAGTAAGTTGATGCCAAAGTCACTAATAAAAATGCCCTTCCACATAGTGTTTCTCTCATCCCCCACAATAACAATACAGTGAAACTTGGAACACTCATTCCTATAATCCCCATAACTACTCATACCATAATACACAATATATATGTACCATACAATAATAGTGTGGCCATTGGAATGCCGCCAACGTCAATATAAACATTGATCAGTTTCGCGTTTAATAAATTCCCAACCCTCCCACTAAAAATTATTCGAATTCTATCACAATTGAACCTAATTGAAATGAGCTTTCATAATTCGATATTAAATTCCGTAATCATATTTAAAGTATTTCGGTGTGATATGGTGGGCATCGATGTTGTGGTTTTATGATTGATTATGTATTGCATTATCCATAAATATAATTAGCAATATAATTAAATACAGTATAGAGGCTCGTGGCAAAATAATAACCGCCGTACTCGTCGATCGAAGGGTAATCTACGCTTGCCACGGTTAGTCTGCGGATGTTGACCATCCATTACATATCGAGACCCTTCCGTGCCTCAGAAAGCACGTTGAGCCGTCGGTCCCGGCTCATTCGTAGATCTTTGAAGATCGTTACGGGCAGTCAGAAGCCCAAAAGTTTGACAACCAGTCTTAACAAGGGGAATCGTGTTATCCAGTTACTGGGTTGTAAAGGCTGCATCCGGATAGCCAAACCCAGTATAATTAGGAAAAGGCTAGGTAGATTGTTTTTGTATCAATAAACATAAATGTGTACGTTCGTGTAGGTAGATGTTAGAAAAGCTTAATACGCTAGCTAGCTACGCTACGCTAGCTTAATAAGCTTTTCAATGGTACACGCAGTTAATTGTGTTAAATAGTCTCCTATTTAACATAATAAAGACATATTTTGCACGAATATTTTTAGTATTTTAATTTAGATAGTAGCAATGATATTAGAATTATGAGATTACATCATTATCTTTCTTATTGTCTACAACATAGTTCTAGTTAGTGACGATTTCTCTTTATACTATGTATTTACCCATTTTATTACTATCTAAGTTCAAACCTCCAGTACAGTTTGATTTTATAGTACGGTCTTAAATGTATTGAAACGCTACAAATGCACCCCGAAAAGTGCATTTGTAGAATTTGAAGCCATGTATGCGGAGCCAGAGACGCAATAGTAACTGAAAGCTAGAATTCTGAAACTATAAAAGAAGATAATGATACTAAAATAAAAGCTTAGAATGAAAAACTATGGATATTTCGATTTTGTGGTAAGTCACGTTGATGACAATGAAAAACATGGCGCTAATATTATCAAAGATACGGAAGAAAGTACAGGCAAAGTATAAACTAAAGTGTAGAAGTGCCATAAATCATAGTTTGGAACAGATCCTCCAGGTCTGATGCCAAGACATCTCGGATACACTCGTTAAAGTATGTAAAACTGCGTATCACAAACACTAGCACCATGACAAACAGGATAGTAAAATTTTATTTGTATCAATAAAAAATATGATATAGAAACTGGAAGATCCGATGTTTGCTCGCTGTGACCCGGTTAAAATTAGTTTCAATGAAATGGTTGAAATTATTCAAAACTTACAAAAATAGGAAAGAATATACTGAAAATATTTTTGTTCTCTGAACGTATAACTATAAAAAAATAAGTTATCGACGTTGGTCTCTTACTATCTTACAGTGGTATTGCTCCTTACATTTACATCTTCAAACCTGAGTTTATGTGCTGCATCAGTAAGAGGAGAAAATACTAAAGCAATCGTGCGCTATCAAACTACAAACTACTCATATTTTATTTCTACATTGTACTCTTACTCCTCTACAATATCTGCAGCATGACTAATTTCATTGGAAAAATTGAATACATAAAGCGCAAAACGTCTTAGAGCTTCGAGCGTGTCTATCTATTCAAATCAGATGATGTTCAGCATTACTGCGAAATAAATAATATTGTTCGGTAGAATATGATATACCGTTTATGAGCAACTTAAGTGCACCTATTGTCGTTTTCGTCTCACTCGTCCCGGTTTATTGCTTGAGCTATAAAAATACATCGAATGTTGCAATGGTTTTGTATTACTGTGGTTTATATTCTGCATCACATGACGGACTGTTTCCAATTTCTTAGATAAGTTTATCGTTACTGCTATATAATTTAGATATATTCGTTGTTCATAGAAATTGTTACTTGCATGACACTTACCTACATACGTACATAGTTAAAGCAAATGTTATCTTGTAAAGTTTCGTTCGATCAAAGTACTAAGAAATTTCGTGTTATTACTATTTTTTTCAAACAATGTATCAAAGACAAGCTCTTATTACTTGTTATCTATTGGTGCCTGTGTTTAGTATTGTTACAACAATGTATGCACACAACGTTAAACTCGATATACGAGTAGATTCCAGAAATTCAAATATCAATCCCAATGCAGCTAGCAATAGTAGTATATAATTTATCTGCACAGAATCCCAACAAATCAATTCCAACCGAAAATTTAGGATCAGCAGACAAATAGATCATTGCCAAGCAACACTCACGTACGTAAATACCTTTCAATCAACGTATCAAGCGCACAAGCGAGAACATTGCACGAACAAAATTTAATTCAGCGAGCATGCACGCGATATTCGAACGGCACATAAATACCAATGTGACTGAATAAACTAAGGTTTTCCAACATCCAAGTTTAGAGACACCGTGTTCGTAGTTCGGGCGTATGAAGACACCGTGTTGGGGAAGTTAACACTAAATTTGTGAGTTGTTGTAGTTGGAAAGCGCGCTAAGATAGTAGCGTTGCCGGTCGCTCGTCACTGGGAAGTAAGAAAAGTGAGGGCGGCACACTCGCCCGCATACAAATAGTTTACAAATGGCATGTTGTCGGTGCGGTGTCGCCGCGGCGTGGCTGCGACACTGTGCGACTGGTGAGTGCAAGTTATAAACGATATGGCTTTGGATTAACCCCTCAATAAAGTTTCATTGTAGGGGGGATTGTTGGAATTCAGATTCATTTTGTTTCATCGTATTTAATTTGTTGTTTCGTGGAATTATATTTACTATAATTATAATTATATTGCGTCATACAACGTGGCAATGCTGCCAGCCTTTTGGGCACTGTGCCTGTTGACTGTGATGCGGACGAATTTTTTGATGCCCTATGATTCTTTTGCTTATTTTTTCACATCTCTATATTATTATTTTAAATGTTAGCTTATATAATGTAAAGATAAATGAAATAATAAATATAACTTTGAAATTATTTAGTTTTACACAAGAAATACATTCTTTAGTATAGACATTGTTTTATTTGTCTCGTTTTAATGAAACTTCTGAGCACGATAGTTTTCAAACCTATCATCTTCATTCCATATTCTGGCAGTAAAATCAATCACATCTAAAACTGTTCGATTAACTTATATTTCTGTTTCTGAATCGCTAGTATCTCGTTGTTCACACCCTGTAAGACAGCACACGCGACGGCGTTGGTCGCGTTTAGTCGGGATAACTCGGAGAATTTTTAAATTATCAACACTAAGTAGGTAACGTATGGGAGTATTGAACCAGCTTGCGACTGCAACTCTAGTGACGCATCGTCTGTACATACAGATTGTGTTAAAGCTTATGTTATGGCTGTTGAATCATGTCTTCAGAAGTTTTAATTTTTAATATTTAACTTCAAACACTACATAGATTCATTTATAGTATACCTTTAGGATTTAAATATAGAGAACTATTGGTTGGCACATTAATAAAGAAAACAGGTAAAATGTATGTAGGTACAGAAGGCAAGTCAAGCTACCCGAAACTGTCAAATGTTCCCAATCATCCTTGAACCTTAATGCTTCGGCGATAAAGTTGAAAATCTATTAAAGAAATTTAACAGATTGTAGTAGCTTGATGTGCTGGCAGCTGTACTTATTTCAAATTGACTGCTTACTGTATTCGGTGCTCCAATTTCGTCTCACGAAAAAAAACTAAAATATCAAAAAAAATCTCAAGAACGTTAATAAATATCTTAGTTTAAAATTTACATCAAACAAAATACAAATATGATACAAATTAATAAAATCGTTTGAAGACAGTTCAAAGCTACATAAGAGTGAATAGAAGTAAAGCAATAGTAGAAATAAAAAAGGTTTTAATCCTGTTTAGCGAAGTCTGCGAGGCGTCTGCGAAGCCAGAAGTCAGGTGCGATGTAAAAGAAAACTCATTACTTCTTATTCACCGTCGACGTCGGATAGTGTTTGTATTGATGCGATATCTTTGTCGATAGTCGATGAAAAATGGCCAAGTTCTATTGTGAATTTTCGATTTATAGAATCTAAAATGTTTTTACTTGGAACTTTTAAGTCTTGAGGTAATTCGACATTCAGAACATGAGCCACTCCAAAAGAACATTTATTATAAACCCTTCATTTGAATCACTTTATAGGTATGGTACACCAGAAAATGCAAAATCTATTTGTGCTGCCACAGTTGCTTTTTCTTTCAATACGATGCATAAATGATTGGTGGTGCTCCATAAATCACTATTAATTAATCTCATAACATCCTCTAGGTTCAAAATTTCTATCGACACCACCACAACCCCAAGTAAGGGGTTGCAGCAATAAATTTTAAAAGTAACACATCAGTATGCCAGCCTCGTTTCGTCGTCTACACATTGAATGGGACAAAGCAAGATGTATTGTAGCTACATATGAGCAGCGCATTACGATGCCAGGCTTCCGGCAAAAATCGATGGTTAATGGCGATTTTGGCGTTTTGTTCAGTTTTAGGATGACTCATAATGGAGTCAAAATATTCTAATTATTTAAATTGACAGTTACCTATTATTATATAGATTGATCGATATTTTATTTATCTATACTAATAATAAATAGCTGAAAAGTTTGGTTTTTTTAACGCGCTAAATCTCTGGAACTACCAGTCGGATTTAAAAAAAATGTTTTTGCATTTAATAGCCCAATTCTTGAGAAAGGCTATAAGACTACCTAACATCACGCTAGGATCCTTAGGAACCGAGCAAAAGCAAAAAAAAATCAGAAAGAACGCTAAGCGAAAACGAAGCAATAGCGCGGACAGGTGATGCAATGTGACGGGGTGGGTCGGGGAACAAGAAATTTCACGCGGACAAAGTCGTGGGTAGAAGCTAGTTTATTTTATATAAGGTAGCTTCACAGCTGACAGTAAGTATAACATTATTGTTATTCTGAACATTACGCCAATAATGAAGTACACAGAAAAATAAGAATGGCAGAAAATGACATAATTATTAATATTTATAATAATTTGTGCGCGCGTGTATCGGCATGGCCTGTGGGTGTAACACGACGATATATGTAAAAGTTGTTTCTGCTTCTCGAAAAGAACCCTAAATTCATGAGTTGGTACATGTAACGGGTCTACCTTTTATAGCAGAACTTTTTACGTCATAATATTGTTTTGCATAACAACGGATAGCATAAACTTCATTTCGCAGAAAATCATTTCGCATACACTCAGTTGTGATACATTCAAAACTCATAATTTTGTTAGTCAGAATCATCTTTAGGCATAATGTTTATATCCATAATAATTAAAAAGCAGAACCATCATATCGCAGAAAATTCACAGTCAGAATCGTCTTTTGGCATACATTTTATATCGATAGTCTAAGTCTAAGTAATTTATTATTTAATTATCATTATTCAATAAAACAGTTGATTCTGCATGTATTTACTCAATAAAACAGTTGATTGTGAAAGCATACATGCAGCATGCATGTAGCATGCAAGCAGGCATGCAACATGCAGCATGCATGCAGCATGCAAGCAGGCATGCAACATGCAGCAGGCATGCAGCATGCAAGCAGGCATGCAAAATGCAGCAAGCATTGTTTCTGTCACGGCTCCGGCGCTGCGGGGTTTGGGCGGCGCCACGCGAGCTTATCGTCACAGATGGTTTTAACGCTCACCACCGCAGCTTCGGCTTGCTGGCCGGCTTCGCCGGCCAGCCTCAGCCGCGGTGGCGGGCCTTCAAACCACCTGCTCCTCAGCTCGCGGGCCGCCCTACCCCTCCGCGCCTACGCGGGTTTAAATTACACTCTAGGGGTAGGGCAGACAAGACTGCGTAAAGTCGGTTTCGCAGCGATTCGTTTCTGTCACAAAATTTTGCAGCACAACGTATTGACTTTTTATGACACAAATTTAATTTAATATTGAAAATGCTACCAATACATGCTATATTTAGAACATTCTATGTTAATTTTGCAGACCATTCGATTTTAAATACATTGCACGTAGGTTATCTAACCATTCGACAGCATAAATTTACTTTATTTAAATTATCAGTTTTATTCCATATATTATAAGTTTTTGATGTTTTGAACACTAATTTTTACAAGAAGATACATCTATTTTAATTTTTGATGTTCAAATATGCACCCATACCAAATAATCGTATCTCTAAATAAATGTTATGCTAAACAAAATTATGCATAATATTAATTATGGCAATGGTAATTATGCGAAACAAAATTCTGCCAAGATAAAAGTATGCCATTGTAAATTCGGACACGTAAATATTCTGCCAAACAAAAGTTATGCTAAATAATTTTTATGCCTTAAAAATATTCGATTAAATAAGATTATGCCATGTGAGTTATGCCAAATAAAAATCGGAGTATCAAGATTCTGCCAAATAGAAGGAACCCACATGTAACGTATTCTTACATATAGCGTATTTATTAACACAATCAGAGGACTCAGTCTCTTTTAAAGTCCCGACATCATCTTGGTCAGGAGTTATGAGAACCATGCAGATAAGTGTCTGAGATGGTCTTTTGAAGAAGGAACTACACGATTTTGAGTTGACCTGAGGGGCAATTCTCGTAATTTTAAGAACGTTCACAGTCTGATCTCAGTATCAATCTGTAAATAATACCTCTAATTTCCCTATATTTTGACAAGTTTCTGACATTTGTTTGTCGCCGAAATGAGACTGACTAGATTTTGAACTTTTTATATAACGAGAATTGTCCTTCTGTCCTTCTCTTCGTCTTAATATTGACAGTTTGGCTGCACTTTATTTTTTTTTTTCGTTAGCCTATTTTGCGTCCCACTGCTGGGCAAAGGCTTCCCCATTTTTCCTTCCGAACCTCCCTGTCCGAAGCGATCTCTGGCCATGTAGGCCCTGCAAACCTCGTTAGATCGTCACAACATCTTCGCCGGCTTCGGCTCTACTAACCAATATTAATATAAACATGAGCTTGTGGTCAACTTCGGACACAAATAGTATATTTGCAAATGAGGCATATAACTAGTTAGATCCTGTACACAAAGGGAGATAAAACAACAAATAGCAGATATCGGAAACCATGCCGACACAAATTATGTTTATTATCAAGGTTTTAGGTTTCCCACTAGTTGCTGTGTAGACCAAACCACTGGGCTAATTACTCTAATTGCGTTTGCGCCGTTCTTGGTCTCACGCATCGCATCATATTACATAGCAGTGATTAGTTATTATGATAATTGGAGATAATTAGTAATCATATCAATAAGTAAACCAACACCGGATAATCAGTCAGTAGAGTGAGAAGCAAAATAGTCACAATATCAAAATTATTACCTAACCATGTTTAATAAGGAGCAGTGGATTCGACCCCGACTTACGAGTTGTAGACCGTGAGTGCGAACCCAAGCAGGCACTTTAGTTTTTGTATTTTTTTTTTCATCACCACTGCTCTCAAAACGGTGATGGAAAACATTGTGAAGGAACGGCATGTCTTAGAACCAAACAATCGAAGACATGTGACATCCACATCCAGGCCCGCGTAGTGGATTATGGCCCACTCCTTCACATTATGAGAGTCTCATAGAAAGGAGGCCTGTGTCCCAGCAGTAGGAACATTATAGGCTAATTATGCTATGTTCAAAGATTAAAATGATCCTTTTATAATACAAATAATTTAAAAAAAAAACAAAAAAAAAAAACAATGCGTCAACAGGAAAAAATCTTTTGATAACAAAAACCAATGCAAACCCATTTGTTTCACATGATACTCCCAACTTTTCGCGATGACAAGGCGCTGACGTACTCCGTCTTCTTTTCATTTCCAACGTGAAAACTTTTGAAATGTAAGAAAATATATCCAAATTAGATTTATACGCGAGCCTAATACGCGCTGTGGTGTGTTCAGGTGATTTGGGAGTGCGGCCTACAGATTGAGTTTACTTACGACCCTTGAGAGATGGATACGGATGAGGATCTTAAAATTTCTGGATGAGCTTTAAAATTTTTTCAAGGTTTGTACTGAGATAACAACTCTTCTCCGATCAATGTTTTTAGACTTCATCATGGCTTATCATCGAATCTAAGTGGGTATACAGCTTATGTCAAACACTAGCAATAATTTGAAAAGTAAACTTGTTACTATTCTGAAAAAGCCTGCTGTGCTGTAATATCAACTAACCCATTGGTTTTAAAATAAAAGTTTGGCAAACAATACTACTTTATAAATGATTTATGAACGTAGATGATCTTCTCATTGTGTGGAAAAAATCCAAGATGTGATTCCTTTTATCCACATAATTACATTGTTAGTACGTTGTATCGCAATTTCCCGACATTGTCAAGATTGTAAAATCGGTACATCTAGATAAAATTCCTCCAACAGAATCTTCGTGAGTACGCACCCTACGCCCCCGGGGGCGTTTTTCCCCCCATTACTTCTATAACATCACTTTATGATACTCGACTGTGCTTTTTTTATTATTCATGATAATACGCCTTACATTAGCGAGTTTTTGTTCCGAACATCGTCTACTGCCGTTCAGTTTTTCGTCTTTACGAAGCATTTGTTGTCGTTTACGTCATAATTATTTGTTGCATCCGTTGTTTTTGAGCTGGCAGTGGCCAGACATCAAAAAATTGTAGTATGTAAAAGAAAACTATCTTTTAAAATGTTGAATTTTGATTATGAAAACACAGGAATTATTTATATTATTGGTTAGCTCTTCTAACTGGTTTTACTCACTCTTGCATAGTTATGAAATTATTACAATCAAGTCTTGCAATACAATAAAATGTCACAATGTTATTCAGCCAAAATATACACATACACTGTAAGCTTCAGATACAAACACACCTCAAAAGAACAAATTTAAAACCACTAAAATAAACCTAAAATCTCCAAACAAATTGACATTTACTTTACAAAGTTTAAATGTATGTAAAACCTTTCATCGCGGCCTCTCAAGTCAAAGCTTGTGACCCGATTCGGCTTGTCTTTTGACCCTTGCTCAACATTATACAAATCCTTCTTACATCCACTCTCGGAGATCTCTCTCTCTATTTATTTGCGTGTCTTGACCTACAATTTTATACGATATCTTAGGGATATCTTAGTATATGTACATAAATTTAGTACAAGCCCCGCTTCGAGAAATGCGACTGAACTGGAGTTAGAGAACTGAATCTTGAGTTCATTTTAGATTTTTGTGACTGGAAATGTGTAAATAGGGCAGATGTTTATATTGGGCAGTAGGGTAACATTATGTATGATGATAATAAAATACTAGATGATATTATTTCCATGAGTTTCACAAAAAGAAAAGCATGTTCTGACAAACACCTAAACGTTAGCGTTAACTAGCGTAAACATTAGCAAGACTTCATTCAAATCATGTTCAGTCATGCTAATACTAACTAAGATCTCAAATAACTAAACTAAAACAGAACTAATTAATCCAAGCATATCCAACAACTTCTCAACTTCCAATAATCAGCTAACTAATAGTGTAGCTACACACGACACCGACCCCCCCATATTGTACATACGAGAAAGTCTACACAATAATTACGTAATCCAACTGACATGTAATTAAGCGCTGCAAGCGCTAACTACATCAATTATCACGTGGATGACTGCTTCATTATTACAAACTACGAAACACTACGCATAGGACATGACGACTTGTAATTAATTGGCAATTACGTCTGACCTTTAAGCGATGTGCAAATTACGACGTTTTAGTTCGAACGCACTGAACGGAACTTGGTAACGAGGTCAGAAGGTCGAAAAAATTAAGAATCCGAACAAATTGCACTTAAATTTTTTTTTATGGATTTTTTAGAATTTGGAACAATTTATGAGGCTACTGTTACAACAAACTAAACAACACTAATAAACTAATTGAATGATTCTGTGAATGATGTGACACTTGTACGAGTACCTATATAAGTCACCATCATCATCTGCCTAGCCTTTTCCCAACTATGTTGGGGTCGGCTTCCAGTCTAACCGAATGCAGCTGAGTACCTATATAAGACCGGTGTCGAATAGTGTCAAAAGTTAAAAAAAAAAAAAAAAACAAACGTAATTCAGAAAACATAAAGAAATAAAATATACTACAGTAAACTACTTTATACTCACAATGTATTCATTAAGAAAGTACTTACAAGTACACTCCTATAGATAGAACCTTACATAAGATCTAATCTGTATAACTACATCTATTCAGACATCGTAAAACACCCCTGTTACTAATACCGCCGTAAACATATACAGTGTGTACATAGAGGCCTTCAATACTGTAGATTGTAATTATTGGGCCTTAATTGATTTGCTTTGTATGTGGATTACCAATTAATTAGCGTATAATGTTAGACAAGGGCATCCGGCAACCGAGTGTTACATAGCCACATATATCATTATGAATAGAGAGAAAAGTATCGATGACATGTAAGATTTTGGAGATGTTGATTTTGAAACAGTCAAAACGGCGTTTTTCTATAATGCGTTTGAATTTCGTGATAGTTTTGAGTTTAAGATTGAAACAAAATACTTCACCGAAGAGCTTATTAATACTGTAGAAAGTAATTCAATCCGTCTACATTTTGAAATTTCCGTCAGACCCTAATCATTCCCTAAAGGCACAATCAGATATGAACATCAACATTCCTAAACAATTCACGAGCACCTTTCACTTCCAATCCCTAAATAATAATCTGATATTCCAAACTCATAATTCAGGAAACCGAGCCTGATCCGACCAGTCCACTTAACAACGTTTTGTGAACCAATCACTTTACTATCTGAATTATATATCAGGATGTCTTCGGCGGCCAGTATTCCGTCGCTAATTGTAACTCCGTGAATGCAAATCCAATTTCTCAACTGGTGAGGTGCAAGACACCTCGGGCGGGTGGTTAATTTAGACAACCCTACCGGATCCAATCAACCGTTGGATCTTCATTGGAATTGTAACAATATTGTTTTAGGGTCGTCTACTTACAAAAACCAGGGGATAGAAAAAAATTGGCTCCTGTGGTCATCTGAAATAATTTGAGTTTTTCTACGATTGGTATTTTTAAACTGATTTTTTTGAGTTGAATCGAAATTCTAATCTTTGAAATGATTTATCACCAAGTTTGGAACAAGGGAGTAAACAATAGTCAGCAATGTTCAACTGTAGATAATGATGTAGTTTTGAACAATAACCGGCCTCGCAAACTCACATAACAGTGCAATACTCAAAGAGTACTGCTCCATGAACCCACACACATTTACAAAAGGCTTAAATCAAAGGGACCTTCCATACGAAATACCCTCACACCAGCTTTGCAAAATATTCGATATTCCCAAATATGACGTGTACATCAAAAATATCACTGCCCGGGCCTGCTTTTGTTTTACAGATACAATGTTATATCGGATTCCGAGTAATATTTTTGTATCCGACTATTGTCCATCGGTTCACAGAATATTACTGTACGTTCGTGTATGGAAATATTAAAAATTATTATATCGAATTCGAACCTACATAACAAATTCCATTCAGTACGTACCTCGAAATTGGTTTCGAAAATAATCCAGCACTCGTTATTGTTCAAAACGTTCGGGATTCCATAGAAAGCATGGGTTTCATTCATTGATACAGGTACGGAGTTAAAATTTGTGCTTTCATATGAGTTGAACTGTAAGGCGATTTCGGAGCACGTGACGCATTTCCCAACGACACACAATTATAAAATATATCGTATTACGTTCATATTGAAACACAGTGTTTTTTGCATGACAATTGTACCGCATGAAAAGAAGTTGAACTTTTGTGTTGGATCTTTTACATATTGTTACGTTCTTTTCTTGCAAAAAGAGCAGTCTACTAACTTGTGTATGCATCCATGTGGTATTAACATATTTAATCTAAGTTAAGTATATGTATGTTGAAGCAGTGGTACCCCAGTGATAATGGCCGCGACTTGTAGGACGAGTAGTAGGTCGTAGGGTCGAACTCAGACTAGCGCTTTACTTGTGTAATTTATTTTATCACCACTGCTCTCAAAACGGTGAAGGAAAAGTTCGTGAGGAAACCGAATGTCCTAGAACTAAAAATTCGAAGACATATGACATCGACCAACCCGCACTCAGCCCGCGTATTGGATGGCGGCCCACTCCCTCACACCGAGAGGAAGCCTGTGTCCCTGCAATGGGAAAATTATAGGCAGCAGCACTTTTAGTACTTGAGTAGCCGATTCGTAATCTGCACACACACTGTAACACATAATAGAAAACATCTTTTACTTGTCAGTATCCATTTTGTCTAACATGTCCATATTCACAAAATTGTTTGCTCATTACTGCCTAAAAGCGAGTATACCTTTACAAGCTACAGTCTCGGTACTGCAGTAACTCGAACTTAATTTTAGGATCTCATACAACTATTCAGCGAGTTTGTCCCAGTTCCCGTCTCCCATCACGACTTGTTTCGTAAACTCAAAGTATGTTTTTAATACGTTCGCCGTATTCATGCAAACAACTCAGATGAAAATGTGAATAGAATTATTCCGTGTTGGGTATTAAAAACTTGGTGAACATAAGCGGCCACAGTTCGTTGGGTTCCGTCGCAATGTGTCGATGTTTGTCATCGAGGACATTGTTCGAACGTGAGAAACGGACAGCGTGTCCGTTTGTCTTGTTTTAAATCTTTCGCATTTATTTATTTCCATACGTGTTTTGTTAAAGGAATTATTAAACTGTTTTTGTTTCGTTTCATATACAGGCTTATTGCGAAGTAGGAATTTATTCATACTTTTATACTAATATTAGAAAGAGAAAAGATTTATCGTATGTTTGTTTGTTACGCTTTAACGCTAAAACGGCTGAACGGATTTGAATGAAATTTGGCATATAGAAAAACCATCTAGAAAGGTATAAACTACTCCTCAACCTGGATTGTAGACCGAAGTCGTGAGCAACAGCTAGTGTGTTAATAAATGAATAAATCTAGACAATGAAAAGCCCACATAGCTTATGAAACAGTTCAATGAAATAATGAAGTTTACAAGGCTTCTCTACTCTACTCTTCTACATACATCAAAAGTGTCTAGGGATCAAGTACGTATTAGAGTATCGCCGCAATTGAGGATTATTATTTTAACTTTTTTGGACCGTTATTGATTCTTTTGAGTTAATTTCACTATTTGAATAAAGAATTTCCTTAAATTTTCATTAAAAATATAAAATCAACTGTCAATCAGGATTCATATAAATGTGTGTAATAGCGTTTTTTCAAAAACCATTACAATGTTTGCATCCGAAATGAAAAAAAAATGCTATGGAGCGACGACATCATTTGACAGGAGAAGACATGATAAGCGCCGTCGGAATGTAGTAAGCTGGTTCCAGGCAACGTACTGTCGCTCTCGCTCTTGGCACTACACAGAGCATCATAAGCCGCCTCTGGACATGCTATCGTATCACGGGTAGCGTAGCCGAGTAACATGAAGGACGATCTTGCATCACCACTCGCAGACAGGACCGGTACATCCAAAATACTGCTCGAAGGAATCGTACCATGACCGCCATGATGTTGGCTACGAGGCTCCACAGCTCTTCAGGCTTGCTGATAAGCGACCAAACCATCCGAAAACGTTTACGTGAAGTAGGTCTGCGTTCCCGAAGGCCACTGAGAGTTCCACCTATAGCACCCCGCAGTCGTAGGACCCGTTTACAATGGGCTCGCGAACACAGAAATTGGGAGGTAGAAGACTCGGCGTTGTGTTTGCTTTTCCGATGAATTTCGTTTCGGTATGAGGACGGATACAAGACGTAGTCGAGTTTGGAGGACCTCTGGACGTCAAGAACGTTTGAAATTTTGTCAGGAAGTTCATTCATATGGAGGGGGAGCAATAATGATTTGGGCCGGTATTTGGATCGCCACACACGGCTAGAGTCGTAACACGCACTCTTGCCGATGCTCGCATCAACGTTCTGCCGTGGCCTACTCAATCGCCAGACCTCAACTCAATTGAGCACGCATGGGATATGCTCCAAAGAAGAGCTTTGCCGAGCATGGATGTCCTGCATACCCCACAACAACTTTTTGACTTATTAGAAAAAACGTGGTCGGCCATTCCTCAAAGTGATTTTGATGAACTGATTATAAGCATGCCAAAACGCTGTGATTGTGTGATTCGTGTCAATGGTGGAAACACAGATTATTATTCGTTTTATCTTCACAATAAAAATTTTAAAAATCCTCATTTTTGCCATTTAATTGACGACATTAATATGGGTTAATTTCCCACAATTTGCAAAAATTGCAATTTTCCTAATTTTTTCAAAATATCGGGATAAGTTGTTAACTTAAACATAGGAATTAAAGTAAGAAG
This sequence comes from Apamea monoglypha, assembly GCA_911387795.2. Lineage (NCBI taxonomy): Eukaryota > Metazoa > Arthropoda > Insecta > Lepidoptera > Noctuidae > Apamea > Apamea monoglypha. Next base: position 2,578,925 of record OU426920.1, read on the forward strand.
CCAGTCTGGAAAACTAGATTTGGTAATATTAATTGGATAATTTTTTATAGTAAAAAATGTACTTGATCCCTAGACACTTTTGATGTGTGTGTAAATAAAAAAGTTGTAGAGGAGTAATAGTATTGTAAAATAAGAAATACTGAAGAAAAGGTGGGAGTAAAGAATGTGAGTGACCTATGTGGGTACTAGACAAAACTGAAAATAGCCACACTACAAAATTTATGCGTGTTTTAAATATAAGTAGTAGATAATAGATTCTATTAAATAAAATTACTGTGAATTCTCTGAAGTTAGCTTGTTTGAAAATTGATTTCGACGTATGTCTACGTAATATCTTCGCTCACAATCATATTGTTGATTTCGCCCGCGTGGTGTGTCGATAAAAAGTATATAGCCAATGTCCTTTCCCAGGCTTCAAAGTATGCCCATACCGAATTTGATAAAAAAATCGTCCAGCTGTTTCGGAATTTAGCCGGAACAAACACATAGGAAAATAATGTTAAAAAAAAATTGTTATATGTATATACTTTCACATGCCTATACTATACCTAGTAAAAACATTGCCATCTACGGTAGTCGAACCATTATGTACCATACAGTGTTTTCGTAAACCTAGCTCACAAAAAACCCCAACTGCATCAACAATCAACCACTATCTCCCTTTAGATTTATCAGTAAGAAAATCTCGGGACGTTACTTCCAATGAATGGAAGCCAAGACTTCGAAGCCACTAATCCAACGAGGCGTCAACATGATTAGATTGCGAGTAATTTTATAGCAAATTCGCGCTCCAAGAACCACGGCGGGGCGAAGACGGCATTGCCATGAATTTTACATGAATCTATCCGTGTGACAAGCTTCGTCATTCATTTTCTGGGGGTGGTAAATGTTGTTTGTGAGCCGATTGTTTAGGTGAGGAAAACATGTTTTAGGTGGTGCAGGGTTTAGTGCTATGCATGTTCTTCGAAATAAAACAAAGAGAAAGAATGAAAATACATTTATTCAGCACAGACTAAAAAGACACACCATACACCAGAGGGGCAATTCTCGTAATTTTAAGAACGTTCACAGTCTGATCTCAGTCTCAATCTGTCAAAAATACCTCTAATTTCCCTATATTTTGACAAGTTTTTGACATTTCTTTGTCGCCGAGATGAGACTGTGACTAAGTTTTGATCTTTTTAAATTACGAGAATTTGCTTGCTGATAGCAACAAATGAAAATCAAATAGAAAGCGTAAAGTCCGATGTAAGAAAATTGCAGGAAAGTGTGCCTAGATTTTAACTAAATTTTTTTTCAGATTTGTGTTGTACATAAGGTTTACCTTAACTTAGGTCAAATATTTTCTTTCTATCTTGTATGATATATCTGGCACATTGATGCCTGAGGACTTCCTCTTGGTATTATAATTGTTCTGATTCATAATTTCCTTCTCTCATGGCTACACAAAAGAAAACGTCATCTTATTATTTAACTTTATACTGTTAAGATAGGTTTATCTATACCTAAATATACTTATACAATATACAAGTAAATAAAATTGTAGTGTCTGTTTGTAATGTTAAAACAACAGCTTTTAACTAAATGCATATGAAAGTATATACATTTTTTTGTCTGTTTGTCTTTTGTTCCGGCTAAACTCCGGAACGGCTGCACCAACTAGGCTTTCACTGGCAGATAGCTGATGTTAGAAGGAGTAATAAAGCCTTTTGTCGCAGAAGCATGTTCCCGTGGGATAATTTCAGACAACCACGCGAGCGAAGCCGCGGGCCGAAGCTAGTATAATATCTATAATATTAAGTTAGATGACGCATCTGAATGTCATTTGAAATTATTTACGACTGACGAGTTCGTCTGGAAAGCATTTCTCATAATAAAAATCTCTTTCTCGGTCCTTAAGTACCGGTATATTTAAGAGTAATACCGGTATCTTTCTTACACCCGTAAATACCTTATGCATTCCATTTCACACGATCTTCTTGGTTTTTCCTGCAACTCGATTTCTTTGTTACAGGTGATTTATGCTGATACTTAAGCATTTTCCAGTATTCAACATTACTCATTCTTTCTTTGGAGCTCATTCAAATTCTCGCTCAGTTTTTATAAAGGAACTTTATAAAAATTGCAGTCGTGGATACCAAACAAAAGATGCACGAAAATAGCTAAAGACTGTTGTTTATTCGTTCGAGTTGTCATAAAACGAGCTAACTGATTGTACCTAAAGTAAATAAAAATGAAGTCAATAACTTTATAAAGCCAGCTACAATTTCTTTAGTGGTAAACACTCCATATAATTTCGTTTCACTTAATTTTAAATTTCTCGGCTAAATAGCTAAAACAAAGGCGTCAAAAATTTGGCAGTTACAAAAAGTTTGCTCGCTAATTAAAAATTAACGAGCCGAATCAAATTACTCTGACCATTTTTATCAAATAACTGTCTACAGACGTTTTTAGAGTCCACGTTCCGGATAAATTCTTAATAAACTTTATAGGGAACATTCACATTCCGAGCGAAATATTAAAATTTCATAAGAAAAAACCTACTCGGCTCATTTATATTTTATTTTGCCTAGAAAAAAGAAGTGGAATCAAAAAGCGGGGTAAATTCTTTAATTTTCTTAAGAAATTCCTTTTTGGAGGAAGTTCGAATTATTCGTTAATAAAGTCTCGGTACTAGGCGTCGGGGGTGAGAATTCCTTTGATGCGAATGAAATATTGCCAACTAGGTGGCAGGGACCAATTCTCGCGCGCATGACGGGCAAAATCCGAGCCTACAAATAAAATGAATTGCCCCGGAGCAACAGTAGAAAATTGGAAATGTCATTTTCGCCCTTTTTTTAATGTTTGCGGTGGCATGGCGGGGCACCCGACGCGATAGGATTACCGGCGGCACGGCTCGCCCCTAGCGACGCGAGCATACCGAGTTTTACCTGCCACACTCGTTTGACACAAATCGATTGTCGAAAATAACGTAGCAATTGGTAATTTTTGAGAAATACGCCATGTACGAGGATTGCACAGATTTTTCTGTTTGGTCTTGGGGTGCGTTATCTATCTATCCATAAAGGGTTTAGCCGTCCTTCCATAAGCAAACTGCCCCCGATAGGAACCTATATCGTAACCTATGTTATATTGTAGAGGGTACTAATAGTAGTTCATCGCGTAGATATTAGCTCTATATCTTAGGTAATTGAGGAGCTATTTGAAAAAAAGTGTCCGGAGACGACTTTTTTTCAAAGTGATATATCTCTGTTGATTTCAAAGCTAGAAAAATAAAACCAATTCCAGTGTTTATGGTACACTTTACAGTTTATTTTATATAAATTTTCATGAGCCAAGCTTAATTAAAAATATTAAAAAAATGCAAATAATTTTTTTTATTATTGATTTCTATCAGATCGAATTGAATTACCACTTTGAAAAAAATATGTAATAATTGTCTATACCTTGCCTAACATCATGCCAAGTTTCATTAAAATCCATAAGGTGCAACATGATGAAAAAAAAAAAGTAAGTGGACCACCTTATGATCACTTTGTTGATGCTTTTAACTTTTAATTTTTCAATTATCTAGTATTTAATTAAATCGTATTACATATTTGATTTTTCAATATTGGGCATGAAAGGTTTAAAAGAAAACGGAAGGATATTTTCTCAGTAATAGTTAAATCCATATTAATAAAAAATAGCTTTTATTAGTCATCGTCACTATTTTCATTAATTACAACGTGATCTTTATTTATAGAAAAAACACTGGATAATATTTCTGCTGGGCGAACTATATGCGATTTATATCTTGCATTTGAGAAATAATATATAATTGCTGCCACGTGAGAGCAACACCCAACTGTTCGATTTCCATTTGCACAGTTACAGCAATAACGCTGAATATCTTCGTGGCTTTTTCCATTGGAGTTGTAGTCAATGTAACATCTCTAGGTTTTGTGGTGTCTTTAGCCTATCACAATATTTTGTCGATCTACTTTTATAGTGACTAGATTATCAAAGTACTCGCGCGTGCATGTTCCTACATGATCACAGTGCATAGTCGTGGTACGCTTTCGCTGTTATTATTTGCGCAGTTTTACAAATTCCTAATTCAGGGACGTATTGTTTGTTCATGTTTAAAAAAATATATATAATAACAAGTGAATGCAGTGAATAAACCAGTGACCTAAAAATATATCGGCTATGTCTGGGAAATGTAATAATTGTGGCTTTATATTTTACGACTATGCACTGTGATCATGTAGGAACATGCACGCGCGAGTACTTTGATAATCTAGTCACTATAAAAGTAGATCGACAAAATATTGTGATAGGCTAAAGACACCACAAAACCTACAGATGTTACATTGACTACAACTCCAATGGAAAAAGCCACGAAGATATTCAGCGTTATTGCTGTAACTGTGCAAATGGAAATCGAACAGTTGGGTGTTGCTCTCACGTGGCAGCAATTATATATTATTTCTCAAATGCAAGATATAAATCGCATATAGTTCGCCCAGCAAAAATATTATCCAGTGTTTTTTCTATAAATAAAGATCACGTTGTAATTAATGAAAATAGTGACGATGACTAATAAAAGCTATTTTTTATTAATATGGATTTAACTATTACTGAGAAAATATCCTTCCGTTTTCTTTTAAACCTTTCATGCCCAATATTGAAAAATCAAATATGTAATACGATTTAATTAAATACTAGATAATTGAAAAATTAAAAGTTAAAAGCATCAACAAAGTGGTCATAAGGTGGTCCACTTACTTTTTTTTTTTTTTTCATCGTTTTGCACCTTATGGATTTTAATGAAACTTGGCATGCTGTTAGGCAAGGTATAGACAATTATTATATATTTTTTTCAAAGTGGTAATTCAATTCGATCTGATAGAAATCAATAATAAAAAAAATTATTTGCATTTTTTTTATATTTTTATTTAAGCTTGGCTCATGAAAATTTATATAAAATAAACTGTAAAGTGTACCATAAACACTGGAATTGGTTTTATTTTTCTAGCTTTGAAATCAACAGAGATATATCACTTTGAAAAAAAGTCGTCTCCGGACACTTTTTTTCAAATAGCTCCTCAATTACCTAAAATATAGAGCTAATATCTACGCGATGAACTACTATTAGTACCCTCTACAATATAACATAGGTTACGATATAGGTTCCTATCGGGGGCAGTTTGCTTATGGAAGGACGGCTAAACCCTTTCTAAGTCATATTTTTACAAGATACTTCCTGGACTGCTGGTATGCGTATTTTACATCTAAAAACCTACGTATCTGCCTCTCAATGTAAAACTATTTAACACTTATATAAATTTTATATCAGATTATTAGCCGACCCCAACATAGTTGGGAAAAGGCTAAGCAGATGATGTAACCAATAAAGTGGCTACTACGATACCAACGTAATGCTGCGCGTCGCGGCACGATCTCCACATCATAATATGTCCCGAACACAAGCAAAATTTCACATCCTTCCGTTCTAGATCAGTCGGTACAAAACAGAGCCACTCCGGAGCTCTCTCACTACAGTTTATTCGAAACGAGGACGTACACAAAGCAAATCCAATTCAATATTTCACCGGAACAAAATTATTATTCTTTATTACGCTCATCAAAGTATTCCGTTCCATCACACGGTCTCACCGCAAGAGTGAAAGAGACGATGCATATTCCTTCCAATGCAAAGAGGAAGTGCATCGCAACGGAAACGGGATGGGAACGGTGGAAGCGGCAATTTGCGGAGTCTCCGGGTAATGTTGTGACTCGCCGGTGATGTATGAGAACAACTTCGCTCATTGAAATACCTTCGCGCTGGATGTTAATTTATTTCATGTAATAAGGCAAAATAGTACCTAAAAAGCCCCACTAGGCATACCTTTTAAATTGCTCCTTAAAATTGGTAGGTTTGAAAGCGCTTTCTCTTAGTAAGTACATTTCGTTGTTACGAATCTCTGAGAGCGAAACGTTTTCGTTCTGAACAACGTCTGCGTTTAAGTGTTTATCTAATTCGTTATTATTTGTTAGCTACTATTGTTGTTTGGGCTAAGCAAACCTGCAAATACTTTCATTACCTTATTTTTCTTCAGAATCAATTGCAGTGGTATACTCTTTACTTATAACTAACCCTATTTTTTGTATTGTTTCAGGTACGTCATCATCTTCACTCTCAACCTTACCTCCAATATCTTTATCATCTTTAATCATATTACCAAATACACTAATATTAAAACCACAAGTCACCATGAGAACCGTTTTTAGAGTCTTCCTCGATTTCCCCAAAAAATTGTCCACTCATACACCAGTAAAGTGAACGAAATTGATCGTGGCAAGATAGCTGAGCGGTTTGGCCAAGGAAAACACTCTGCCAGACTTAGGGTCTCGTATCAGAGCAACAGGTTCTTACGTTAGAAAAATATTTTTATCCGCCTGTAATGTATCACTTCGAACCAAGGCGTGAGACCGATTTTTTGTGAGGGTAATTTGTAGGTGAATATATCGAAGATGAGGTCAGGGTTGGTGCGTCTGTAAATAATATGCTGAGAAAAGGTAAAACAATAATTTTTTTGTAAATCATAGCTTTAAATAAATAGCCTATTTAAAGCTATGATTTACAAAATAATAATCCAACATTATTCATCATCATCATTAATTTCAGCCGAAACACGTCCACTGCTGGGTACAGGCCTCCCCAAGCACCGCCACTTAAACCGGTTCTGTGCTTCTCACATCCAGCTGATTCCTGATTTTTTTATTCTATTCTTGTTTTTGATAAAATTGCAAACACTAATTCAGCTCAACGATTTCAAATCAAGAAAAAGTACTTCTTACCAAATATCAATAAACATAAACAGGCATAGACAAGAAGCAAATATTAAAAGCAAACAAACGTAGACATATCCCAAACAATAAGAACAAGAACATACCCCACAAATTCTGCACCATTCATCATATTTTTCCGAATCCAGAAATTCACGCCAACGAATCCGCCTTCAAAAGCTAGTTACAAATATTCCTGTTATTTATGTCTCGCGTTTGGCTGTGATATAAGGATTTTATTCGCCTACCCCCTATCTGTTACCTCTCGTTTTAATTGAATCGTTAAGTTTGATTGGTCGGTCCGAGCGAGCCCCTGATTTGCAAGCGATTTTTAGGCTCCTTTTAAGAATGCGAATCTTGCAATTAGTGGAATTTGTTGATTGAGGGTGTTACTTTAATTTATTAGGGAGAACTGCGAAGGTGAGTTTCTTTTATCGTAAGTTATTAATGTGAGAATGGCGTATTTAATTTTGTGACTTTGCTTAGTATTTTTAAACCACTATTGCATCTTCTAAATGTTTAAAATAAGGCTTTTAACGTTGTCTTCAACACTATTATTACTTGTAAGAAACATTACGACAGCATGACAATGTTGGTGTTGTATTAGATTATAGTTGCCTCTCAATTAAATCCCCTATTTCTCTCTTACCACATTTACGAAAAAAAAAGGAAAAAGCCGCCTCGGTAACTACATAGCAACCCACAACAACCAAGCTCAACTATAATATTTATCTCCTATCTCTATCGATAAAATCACAACACTAGAGCGAAGGGCACTATTACGAATGAGATTTCTACTACACATCTTATTCGCAAATGTTGCGACTCATTCTATTATTATATTTGAACAAAGAGAACAAACCATGTGCATGTGTGAGAGACTCGGGCCATATGCCGCAGATTTGGCTTACGTCACGCCAATATATTGAACCTGAATGGGGAAGTGTGTTCTTTCTTATTATGATTGTGATTTTTTGAGAGTGTGTGAAGAATTAGGGGAGGGTTGAAGATGCTTGACTTTTGTTGGTAGTGTGGGGAAAGACAGTGGTGTAAATGGAATGCGTTGCTATCCTGTTCAAATCAGTTTATTGTTAAATTAGCTCATGTTACGGCCCAATGCGGGGCATAAGCTAACTTCTTCTAAATTCTGCGCAATCTATACCTATGTTTATGTTCTAACTATGTACCTATGCCCTTCAAACAGAGGGGTAATTGTGTAACACACTATCAGTAGCAATGGCTTTAATTTTGTCAGTTCAACAACAGTCATTGCGCTATTTACGTTGTTGAGCAGAATTTTTTTTTCGAACATATTTATGGAGCAATGGATTAGTGATATCATTCAAAATGATTCCGATTGAGATTTATAGTACGAGTATATTACGCAATTAGGGTGCAAAAATAGATCTAAATACATAGTTACATGTGCCACGAATCACTAGTAATTGCGATAACGCATATTGAATGTCATGGCCTCATCAACTCCACATTCCATTCCCCACCTAAATTACAATTACAAACACAAGAACCTAATCAAGCCATAAATATTACACGTGTATCAAGTTATCAATTAATTAATCACTATTGCGATGAAACATAATTTCGTTTTCATAATTTTCGATGAGCGTTCGTGTAGGGGTTGCGTCCAAAGTTATTAAAGCTCTAGGTGCTTAGGACTAGTTGTATCGCACGGAGCGATCTACATGCTCCATTGGAATTAATATTAACGAACTTGTATGGTGTATTTTGTTCAGTTAAATACTTTACAAGAGATTTGAACTTCTATGTTCAGCTTTACGCAATCTCATCATGGATGACTTTCTTATGCATATTTTTATAAAATATGCATATAAATATAATATGCATAATTTTTAAGCTAAGGGCTTTTGGCTAAGTAATACTCGTAACAGCCGCACGGGTCGATCGATCAGGTTAAGCTACGCTCGCCGCGGTTGGTCCGTGGATGTGTGACTATCCTTACATACCAAGACCCCTCCGTGCCTCGGAAAGCACGTTAAGCCGTTGGTCCCGGCTGTCATTCGATGATCTATGACAGTTGTTACGGGTCGTCAGAAGCCTGAAAGTCTGACAACCAGTCTTGCCAAGGGGTATCGTATTACCCAGTAACTGGGTTGCGGAGGTCAGATAGGCAGTCGCTCCATGTAAAATGCTGGCATTCAGCTGCATCCGGTTAGACTGGAAGCCGACCCCGACATAGTTGGGAAAAGGCTAGGCAGATGATGATGATGATGATTTTTATAAAATAAAAATATAGTATCGGAGAGGCCCGTGGTTAAATAATAACAGCCGCATAGGCCGATCGATCAGGTTAAGCTACGCTTGCCGCGGTTGGTCTGTGGATGGGTGACCACCTTTACATACCGAGACCCTTCCGTACGTCGGAAAACACGTTAAGTCGCTAGTTCCGGCTGTCATTTGTAGATCTTTGACAGTCGCTACGGGTAGTCCGAAGCCCGAAACTCTGACAACCAGTCTTACCAAGGGGTTTCGTATTACCCAGTAACTAGGTTGTGGAGGTCAAATAGGTAGTCGCTCCATTTAAAATACCGGTATTCAGCTGCATCCGGTTACACTGGAAGCCGACCTAAACATAGTTGGCAAAAGGCTAGGCAGATGATGATGGGCCTCCTCTTGACCTCGATCACGCCTGATGGGAAGCGATGGATGAGATCTATGATGGAACGTGCGTGCGTACGTCTTGTTACTGGTTTTCTCATACTACGGAACAAGATATTTCAAACTTTTACATATACAATAACTTAATAAAGTCAACAGTTCCAGTAGCTGCTGTTGTCCCTGTACCCTTGAAAGTTAATAGTAATGCTTGAGTGACGAAAAAAGATTCGAAAGAGTTTTCGAAGTCTGTTTTGCTTAAATAAACTTGAAAATATTTTGAATAGGATCATTTTGTTTCAGATGGTAAGCAGTGAATAAAATGCAGAGTAGAAGACAGGCTGACCTAGTAAGATCAAGTAGGACAGATATTTTTAGATGCTGGGAACATAGGTTGCTTCGTTCCTTCGTGTTGGTATCTAGTGGCTCCTTTACATCAGGAGACTCGATGTTCTTTTAAGAGGAACCGGCACCACCCCATGTGCGGATAGTGATCACCGGGGTGGTTTTAGTGAGGTAAAAATCCCACACTCCCTGACCTCACTCCCAGGAGGTCGTAGAGTGAGGCCCGATCTCATTCCCCGACCTCGGTCGGGTGCCTTTTGAAGGTATTCCCCCGAAAATAAAAACAAAAAAAAAACACTCGATGTACCTAATGGAGAAAGGGAAACTATGATTGTTGTGTCGTAAAAAGTTGATGACTAAAAAATTAATAGTGTGAAAATCTAGGTACACTAACCCAGATTAACTACAAGAATACTAAACAAATATAAATCAGCCTATCGCAGTCTACTACTGACACAGGCCTCTATCTATCGAGCTAATCGCACATCGATTCAACTCGATTCTCGGCTACTCTCGTCCACCCGCTGCCAACCAATTTGCCAGCGAAGATCATATTATTTAAAGAATAAAATCATAAGCATAATCCGCCTATAATGCTCCCACTACTGGGAGCACACAGGCCTCCTCTCGAAGAGAACGAGTTGGCTATAATCTAGCACGCGGGCCCAGTGCGGGTTTGTGGATGTCACATGTCTTCGAATTTTCGGTTCTAGAACATACCGGTTACCAGCAGCCAACAAAGCAGTTGTGATGAAATTATTTACATAAAGTAATAAAACGCCTGCCTGGGTTCGATCCCACGACCTGCAACTCGTACGTCTGGGCCACCTTTGCTCTACGAGTAAAATAACAAGCAATAAAAAGGTACCAGACCAATGAAATACAAACGGACAATACCTTTGACAATTCAAAATTGCTTGTAATACACTAATTGAACTGTAAAAATGCGTCTGGATAAAAACTTTGTGTTTTCTTTTTTAACTCTGTGCCCTTTGATGGTTGGACTATACGAAATAAATCGCTTTTTTCATTCGTGAATTGTGAGCCTTTTAATTTGATTGACACTGCTTTGCCACGGGAACTCGGTACGTATTGCTATTTTTAATCCCCATGTTTCAGGTATCAATATCTAAATTGGTATTGCCCCGAGCACTATTTGCAATATAGCGAGCAATAAAGGTAGGTTAATGAATTAAGCTAATGCAATCAAATACGACTAAGATATTTGTAATGAGTTTAAGCAGATTAGTATCCAGCGGCCGATACTGGTTTCGAGCTCATGTATAAGAAGTTATGATAATATTTTTACTGACTTTGACTAAGATATCAGAGGTAAATAATACGCTAAAAAAATTTGTTGAAAAGGATTCCCAAAAAGCTTCAGAGCTTAGGTAAAAACACAATAATATTCTTTCAAAAAGTTCGATTAACATCAAAGACCTCTTCCCCTAACAGTTCCCACCTTTACACATGAAACCTGAACCACCTCCTGTATCTATCTCATCACCTACTTACCTCGCAATTGAATACAAATCCAACAACACAATACCTTATTAAACTCCCCCAGATCCCCTTGTGATTTGAGCTTTCAAAATTATTAAAGCCTCATTTTACACAAAAAGAAATGAACTCCACCATTGAGTGAGTGTAAAATGACTCAATCCGAGGGCTGGGCTCAGATTAAAAGTGAAAACGGAAACGAAACGCAAACACTGAAATACCATTAAGTCATTGGACGCCAGACGGCGTTAACTTTTAATTTTACCAGAATAATACTGTCAAGTTTAAATCTTTGGATTTCAGTGGGAACGGGCGGCTTTGTAAAAGAATTTTGATTCAAAGAGAAAAGAGTTGATTAAAAAATGTTTAACTAGACTTATTTAGTGGAGTTTTATAAGGTTTCTCGCGGTTTGGTATAAAGCGGCAATTTTGCCGAAATGAATCATAATAATTTGACTTTTTGGCAATTGGCAGAATAATAAAGATTTCCTTAACCGACCCTTCAAATCTTCATGAACAAATATTGTACTAGTCAGATGATGGTGCATCATTTTCGGGACGAATTCTAAAGCAAATAAGCAACAGACACTTTTGAGTATCTCGACATTCTGTACTGAGTAATCACTTGTGCATTTCTCTCGTATGTTCTATGTTTGAGAGAAGAATCAAGGTAAGAAGGCACTATACTATACAGAAAAGAAATAACCAAAGCGCTAACTGTAACAATGAATTCAGCATATAATTCTAGACGCCCTAGCGTAGAAATTTTTCGTCGGTTATTAAAAAAATATTAATTGTTCCATACATTTTGATCGAGGTATTGGCTTTTCTTTGAAGCAGTAGATTTTTGTTTTATTTTATTTAAAATGTCCACGCTAGGGGGTCTAGAATCATATTATGCTGAATTCATGGTTAAAGTTAGGGCACTGATTAAAAAAAATCCCTGTATTTTTAATTCACTATTCAGACATATTTCTTTATACACCCAGAAAAAAATATTCAGTGTTTAATAGACCACTAGCTCAAACCCTAATAAACTGTCCAAAAATCTCATAAAGAAACTTGGCACACCTCTATTAACTACTCACACGGGTACAGGTAAGAACAAAAAACATAATTATACATAATTATGTAGTACCAGCTCAGTTAAAAAGGATCAAGAATCGAATAAAGAAATAGTGACGTGACTAATGAGTTGACCTTTTTGATGGACATAGAGGAAAAAGTGGAAGCGAACGAAATTACTGACGCTTTTGTTGGTAGAATTGTTACGTCGAGGGTAGTTTTGCCACCAAAACTACCCTCAACGTAAAAAGAAACAATTTCAAACGATAATCCCGCGATTATCGTTTGAAATTGTTTCTTTTTTCGTGTGACATTGTGGTTAATAGTGTGGTCAAAAATTAAGGCTGCTTAGGAATTCTTTATTTAGCAAATATTTTAAAAACTCCCAAAATAACATCGTCCGATTTTCTCTTCAAGAAGCGTCTAAAATCTTTCATATTTAAGTAATGGTAGAAAAATACTTGCTGTAGTAAAGTTAATAACATTTTCCCGCTAACTTTCAACCTGCAACATCACAAAATCCCGCTGCATTTACCCCGATATTATCATTACCCCGATCACCATTAACATCATTAAAATCTAGCGCGACATAAAAATCTAATTAAAAAAATCCCCCGCACGAGAGCCGATTGAATTTGTGGCGCTCGATTACATTAACAAGTAGTAAAGAACATTTCTGGACGGAACCGGTCTAGAGCGGTCTTAACCGGTTTAGAGCGGACGAAGCCGGCTCGCGTAGGTTCTATAGTTTGTTGTAATAGCGTTGTGTTGGAGTAGACTTAATCGCGTTCCGTGGTTTCAGAAACGTGGTGCCGAAACGTGGTCCTGAGATCCAATGGCGTACTATGGGATATTACTGTTTGTTTTCGCAAATAAGTGTCGGTATGCTTTTAGTCATTCTTGAATAAAGTATCAGTATGCTGTTCTGTTTAACTTAGACGTCTACTACTCCGGAATTACATAAACTTTAATGTACATAGAGTATCGAAAGAATAGGTATGATCATGGGACAACAATCACTCTTGAATGAAAGGAACGGGTTAAAGCCACTGAAGAAGAAATTACAAAGAAATAAAAGAAAAAAATATGAAAAAAAATCCCCTACATAAAATGCCTACACTAAGCCGGCACTAAGTCCGCCTCTGAACATTTATGTGCTTGAAGTATTAAATAAATTTGTATATTACGAATTTTAAAGAAACCTTACTACGAGTATAACTTAAACGAATCATCTTTACAGTGTTTATTCTAGCGTAACATTCACAATAATCCTTTATTATGAAGGCAGTAAATAATACATAAGTAGTATAATCATAACAATTTGATAGCCAGCTAACATTAATAAAACACATAATAAGCTCATCCGCATAAACAATCATCAAAACGTTTTAATACAAAATCAAAATAATTTAACATCAGAATTTAATAAACGCATCGTATGCACGCACACGTTTAAGTATAAACAATTAAATGGGCATACATTCCCACTTAATTGTACATTACACTCGATTGCAATAAAACACACCGCATAATAATTATACTGAAGCGCGACTTCAATAAACACACGTCACATGTGATACACATATGTAGGTGCACGTTAACACGGCATGTAGTAATGAAGGCCAACCTAGTTAGTGGGCACGCCAGCCGGAACAATTGCATCTTCGCACCGACCGATACGCCAGATGATACGCGCCGCTGTTTAGTTTACTTGCACTACAGTATACGATAAGGTTTTGTTCGGTTATTAACACGTTGACGGACAGTACTATCCCACTAGTTTTGGCTGTTAAGACGGTACTCATTTCCATACATTGCCTAGAGGCGTAGTGTCATATCGCGTGGTTAAAAAAACATGTCTTATGACAGAATGGATAATTGCGAAGTCTAAGGGCGAAGTGTGCGTATGGAGGGAACAATTAAAATGTGTATGTGTGCGTGGAGGTACTTTCTTTGGACGAGTTTTTACCAATGTGTTGTGCCAGTACGATGGTCGTTTTTGTACCTTTGGTGACAGTAGGAAATGCCATGCCTTATGATAGTATGAAAAATCGACCGTCGTGGAACGTACCGATTTTACACAAGTCAAAATTTTAACGTCGACAAACGTACTGTCGTATAACTTTTAACGACTTGACGCCTGTCGGCGGTACTGTCCGTCAACGTGTTAAAAACTAGCTTATGCCCGCGACTTGGTCAGAGTGTAATTTCTTATTTTAGCATTTAATATATACTATGACACTGGGCAATAATGTAGCTTCCTATGAGTGAGAGAATTTTCAGAATCGGATCAGTAATCATTCCGGAGAGTACGAACATACCTCTTTATAATATTATATATATAATAGAATAAAGTCCTCCAGACCATATTTCGGCCACGGCGACCAATTTCAACAGAGGCTAGCCTTCGGGTGGTAGATAGCACACACACAGGTGCCCTCTCTCTTCCTTCACTGTCATAGACCGCGGGAACGCCAATCAGACACGACCGGAGAGATATCAGGCGAACGACCAACCGCTAACGTGCTTTCCGAGGCACGGGGCTATCGCATCGCCAACTTACAAACTCCGGCTGTTACTAAAAAAATCTTAATTGAATAACCCAATAACACTTTGCGTGACCCTGGAAACCTGGGAATATTAATAGTAGTATTTTTTTAAATGATATAAACTAGTGCTTGACTGCGATCCCGCCTGATGGAAAGCAGTGATTCAATCGTTAATGGTAAAGCGCACTAATTTATTATGAGCCTATTCACTCTAGCCTTGGAGACACTTAAATTATAATCGGACGGGAAAACCGCTGCAGACAAATTGTTCCAGTCCTTCGATGTTCGCGGTATAAACGACGAGACGAAACGTTTCGTCCGGATCGTAGCAGTTTCAACAACGTAAGGGTGGAAACTCGCCGTCCGACGGGTTGTCCGATGACGGAACGGTGATGGCGGAATTAAGTCATGTAATTCCCGCGCACACTCTTCAGAATGCATCCTATAGAATACCGAAAGGCTGGCAACCCACACCAGTATAGATAAGAACTGATTTTTTAACTTCTCGTAGTTCCGAGAGCTTAATTTTAATGAGGTACCCGTTGTACTCCTTTCTGGACAGTGCCTAGATACAGCAGATTATTTGTCGCACAAGAGGATTAATATATTACAGACTTAACACAATATATTTTCGAAATAATTGAACATTTATAGCTTCGTTCCATGAGATAAATCGTGTATTTTTCGTTCACAATCATATATGAAATTGTTAATAAATTGAAATAAAGCCGATTTAAGAGCTTTATAGAACTTACGATCACTTGATTAAATTCGTTATGCGTCTACAGATTTATTGCTGTAAATATAAAATAGTCGCAAAAAAACCTTAAAGACTTTTTCTGAAAAACTCAATTCAACTTGAAAACATATTACTGTGATTCAGTCAGCCATTTTTTATATTTATTTCTTAATATAACTTACATACATAGCAGCAAATTGAATACTTCTACAACTAAATTCTATTTATAACTACTTTTCATAAGAGCTCTCAGTTACGAAGAAACTTTGAATTGGAAGGGCAAATCTGCCGTTCTGACTGCCTCATTGGTCTAGTGCTGGTGAGAAATACTGATGAGCATGGTACTGGGTTGCATCCTCTGGTCGGGTAAAGTGTTATTGGGTTTTTCATCAGGAATTTCTCAGTTTGGAGTCTGGATTTATACCCGGTTGTTGGCAATAGGCTCGCCCCCAAACATAACTGGCCAAATCACTTCTGCCTAACTCTTCAGCGAAAAAAATAAATCCAGATTATAAATCCAGATTTATAACATCACACCTGTTTTCGCTTTACAATATAAAATAAACAAAACGTATTTCTTAACCCTCCAAATGCAACAGTACACAAACCCAATACAATTCTAAATCGGAACATCTTCAACAGTCAATAAGACAGCATTGCATACGATATTGTGTACTTAAAAATCCAGTATGCCCGTTTTATTTACATCCAACAGTACCTCAGTACATGTGATTTAACGCAATATATCCGACCGGATTCCGGAGGTCCCGTGCGGAATCAATTTTGTACGCTCACTCAAGCGTTTTAACTTTATCGGGTTACTGTACTGCTACTATCTAAGTTTCGAAGAATGCATTAAGTGGGGAAATTTTAGGTATATGCTTGTGTGTTGTTTAAGAATATTGAGGGAAGTCGAAGGATATTGCTTTTGGGATTTGAAATTGAGTAGAAAATGGTGTAAGACGTGAATTTTCAACCTATGAGACGTATTTCTGTAGTCGTTTATTACTATCATACTATATGGATATGCTCGCCCCATAGGAAGCAACAGAAAGAAATGTGGGTGTACTCTAAGTACACCTCTGCTGAACCCATCGGGGATAACAGGCTTGATGTTTGTTATGCTATATGGACAGTAAATATTTTAGAAAGAAAACTAGTAACTTAAAAAGAAAAATACAGATGGTAAAGACAAAGGGCTTTGAAGTTCCGCGTCATAACTCCTTGGCCGTCATTTGGAAAACAAAATGGCAGGTAGCTATGCTAGGCTCCATATAAAATCTTCAATCCTATTTGATTAAAACATACTAGCGACCGTTTTTCCGCCACAGTAGCTTAGCCACCATGCACAAACAAACAATAAAACTAGACAGAAACCTACCTGGAAAACTAAAACCCCAAATATATTCCCGCAAAATCCACCCAGATACAAGCCAGCCAGGTCAAAACAATTTTGTCTGGACGCAGTAAGATCGGCCATGATTCTATTACAAGGCCCGCTAAGCAAATTTTCAGAGAGGACTGAAATTCGTAAATTCCCGAGCAGAAATCAGCAGCATCACGGGGTTGAGTTTAGTGGATTAAAGACACATATTTTGGTGTTGGGTGACGTCACTGTTCATAACTTGATAGGCAACGTTGGTCAGATATTCTGGGAACTAGATTTTAGGTCGGAAGTGGACTGTACTCATAATTTTAAAGGGTTGTTGATGGCGGATGTTAAATGGTTATACTTTATTTGACTGACCATTTTTGTAGGTACATACATATAAACAGACAAGAATAAAAAAATAAAACCCGTTGGTTATTTTGTAGTGTTTAATGTATTTTTATGTTATGTATTTGTGTGGTGTACATATATATAAATAAATAAACAAATAAAATTGTATAAAAATACGTACAAAAATGATGTTTATTAGTAAAGAAATCTCTTCCAGCATACCTGCGATAGAAAAGTACCGTGTGAGTATAAGAAGTGAAAATAAAACATATATAAAAAGAAAAAAATATTTAAACATATATGAGAATATACTTACACTATTATATACATACATATTCTTAATTCTACTACTGTAGATTATTGCTTTCTTTTTCTATCATTTGTAACATCCATCATAATCATAAAATATTTCACTCAGTCCCATCTTATAGTTTTAATATCAATAAAGATTGAACAAAACTTCCTTAAAACCGACACGCCTGCTCTCACAAAAACATGTTACACATCCATAAAACAGCACTTACATATCATAATAAAAATTACATCGTCACACGACAAAAACAATAACCTACCTGGCGCATCACGCCAAAAAAAATGTAATATAGCTCCAACATTAGCGACATAATAATAAAACCGTTCTTTCTGTGCAACACAGTCTGATTCCCGCTTCCTTTATTAGCAGACATCCAGCTTTACAGTGACGACCTTTTTATTTCTGGCTATCCGTCCCCTGGCGGCGTTTTTGCGACATTTTTTAAACACACCTCGCTCGGCGTAAAATAATTTTCCACGTAAACATTTTAGGGTTAATAAAGATGCGGCTGCGTTCGGAAGGTTGACGTAATTATGTGATGTAGGCTATTGGATGGGGGTTTGAAGTTTTTTAAAAGCGCTAGCAAGTTATTAGATACATTTTTAAAACACGTGTCTAACACTGATATTTTAGGGCTCCCGCAGTCAGACGCGTCTCGATTCTAGTAGGACTCATTCCACGGAGTTTTCATAGAAATTGTTGTACTAGTGTCGCGTCACGCTTGTCTGTGGGAGCCTTTATGGGCGACAAGATATTCCTTAGTGGAGCATCAACTACTCACACCTAAACAAACTTTATTATAGAGGTCACTGAGTCCATCAATAACGACTTAATAATACACTAATATATCCCTCATAAACGCCGATCTTCATCCCTTCATCATAACATCATTATCATACGTTATCATTGTGAATAGTTCCTCTCTTCCCAAACATCCCCTTCTTAATATCAAGATGCGAGATATCTCACTGCAGGTAGGTTTATATCTCATAGGTACTCCTACATATTAATGGGTAGAATGCAAAGGGCTTTGTCGAATGCAACATAAGGTCATCAAGTGAACAGGCAGTTTCCACGACAACTGATATCGTTGGCTTGACGTCATCCCCAATTATCCTAATATCAATGCGAGATAACTCACTGCAGGTAGGTGTATATCTCACAGGTAGGTGTACGTGATATCTCACTGCATCTTAATTGGCAGAATACAAAGGATGGTGCCAAAAGCAACATAAGGGTATCAAGTTAACAGGCAGTGTTCATGACAACTGATATATGACGTCATCCCCAATTAACGTAATAACTAGATGCGATATAACTCACTGCAGGGAGATCTATAACTCACAGGTAGGTGTAAATATCTCACTGCATCTTATTGAGTAGAATACAAAGGGCTTTGTCGAATGCAACATAAGGTTATCAAGTTAACAGGCAGTGTCCACGACAACTGATATCGTTGACTTGACGTCATCCCCAATTAACGTAATATCAAGATGCGAGATAACTCCCTGCAGATAGCTCCCTGCAGATAGGTGTATATCTCACTGCATCTTAATGGGTAGAATATAAAGGGCTTTGTCGAAAGCAACACAAGGCTATCAAGTTTACAGGCAGTATCCACGACAACTGATATCGTTGACTTGACGTCATCCCCAATTAATTCAGTATGGTCATTGATTTCTGTAAAGACTTAAGTCATTTTTGTATGGAATTAGCAGATATAAAAAAAAGAATCGTACCCTAGAATATGATTCATGAATTTAGCCAATAAGACATCATTAAAAATAATGTGGAAAACATCAACTCAATAAATTTGAGAATCAAAATGCAAAAGTCTACAGAAACATTTAATCACTGATAAGTAATTAGTTATTTGCAAGCTGAAAGTAAACGTAACTTTAATGATATTTGAATAATGTAATTTAAACAACGGTTACTATGCGGGTTTTCATCGTAACGAGTCTTTTGAAACACCATCTACTTTTTTTGGAAGGAACACATAATCCTATATTTTATGTTTGTTTTTAATTTTGTTCAAATGTCTGACCTGAAAAAAAATAAGTAACACATGCTGCTTGCATGCAGTACCTACTGAACTAAGTAGACATTTTAAAAATATTGTGGAAAACATCAACTCAATAAATCTGAAAATCAAACGCACAAGTCGAACACTGCAGCAAGATTTGATCACTGAATATTAAACTAAGACTAAAAATAAACTTTCAACCTTATCTGACTAAAAGAAATCCAAGTCCTCTGAACTGCCTATGCACTGCACAAGTTGTAAAGCCTACTTTGACAACGGATTATCTAATGGTACTTTAAAGTCCCGAAGTAACTTTTCACTACTTACACGATTGCAGTTTGAGATTCTGATGTTCTTTTCTTGAGGACGTTGAGCAGTGATTTCAAACTGGCTGGTTTGAAACAATTTTGAGTTTTGTAACTTTTTCTATAGCTTGAAATAAGTTAACTTCAAGAATGACGTGACGTAGACTTTAGTAACTGCCCTTTTGTTCCTTCAGTTTTTTGGATACGATATAAATGGTGAAACTGCAGTTTTAGTTACCGAGCCCTCACTTTTTCTCGATTACATAGCATGGCATAATCAGCCTATAATGTTCCCACTGCTGGGACACAGGCCTCCTCTCTTCGAGAGGGAGTGGGCAGTAATCTACCATGCGAGCCCAAGGGGGTTGGTAGATGTCGCATGTCTTCCAATTTTTGGTTCTAGGACATACCGGTTTCCTCACGATGTTTTTGGTGATTTTCTCGATTATTGTGAGATATACACGTTCAAAAGTAGAGGCGGGATATAATAAATAATCAATAAGGCAGTAATTACAACATTTCGGGAGATATAGCATAGTCAGCCTATAATGTTCCCACTGCTGGGACACAGGCCTCCTCCGGGTGAGAGGGAGTGGGCCGTAATCCACCACGCGGGTCCAGTGCGGTTAGGTTTATATTCATGAAAATAATGTTATTCTTTTTAGCATATTCTCAGACACAAACAAACAAAAAGAAAATATGACTTTTTCAATCACAACTTATTAAAATCTCCGTACCGCAAAACTCTGGTATCCTCGACGCATCTCAATAAAAGGGAGAGTATGCCACAAAACGACGGATGCCCTTAAATTATCATCTTCATTGAAGAAGTGCTGACTGTACTTTGCCAAATGCTTCGGGACGCAGCAGAAAATGAACCATAACTCTGAAATCTTGTGGCGTTTCATTGCCTTCATAAAAGTATTTACGGAAAATGCGTAGGTACGGTAATACTAACGCCTATTCCCGCGATGTGACTATGAGTAGTGATGTAGGCTTGAAAATCGAATCGATAATTTAATTTCGAATTTAGAGGCTTTTTTGAATAGGGTTTTTTTGAAGAACATTGAACGACTCGTTACCTTCTAACATAAAATAAATACATTTTACGTTTGTTTTTTAATAAAAAAACGACGAAACGTTTGTTTTATAATAAATACTTCAGTTGTATTTAGAGAAACATAATATTTGTAAAACCGTTGAGATTTGTTTGGTAGTCATAAAGCCGAGTTTCTATTAGTCCTATATATTTTTTATGTTGGTTGTAGATACCTAAATAAAAATAACGGTTAAAGAGGTCATATTGTATTCACAAACTTTAATTTAAGTGTCATACGTTCTTTAATTAAATAAAACTTTGTGTGGCAATGTATGTAAAGACTTCTTTTCTCTTTATAAAATAGACTGTTACTTTGGAAATTTTAATATACCTTTGGTTGTTTTTGTTTTGTATAATTGACACAAAACCTTTTACAAAATTCAACTATATTACTTACGCACTGAAACATTGTTGTTTTGGTTTTATTATATATTCTTCACTTAATAAAACAATGAAAGGTTATTTTCATATAGACTTCCGTTTGTTTGTTCGACTAAAAAGTATCGATTAAATCCTAAATCGATACTTTAACAGCACTATTCAAAATCAATTTCACAACGAGTTATTGGCCGTAATTGTACGTACTCAAAAGGAACGTAAAGTTTGTCGGACGCCTGTGATTGCTACATAAAAGACCCGCTAAAGCCCTGAAGGTAACGTTTCTTTGGAAGAGAATTTTGGAAACGATTCTACCTTTGTACTGGTTTACAATAGCTATTTGTAGAACTGGGTTAAAGGCGATTATTTTGAGCACTAACGAAGCATACATAATTGAAAGATAATTCATTGGAAGCTATGATTTAGTTATTTTTATTTATGTTTATTTATTGCCTTTAAATGATTATATAGCATGATTAAATCATAAGTACTATCCCAAATTAGTATACAAATGTAATTATTTTTTTTATTTTTCAACAATTAAGAATTGCAGTCAGCTGGTTGAAAGAATATCAAAGGCAAAAAATATTTTTGATAATTATTTTATTTATATATATTATTTGAATTCACTCCCGTCCTCGATAATCGTCATAAAATAACATCACGCCACGCAAATGAAATACCAGTTACGTAATATATTGCAGGTAATTAGATAGAAGATAGAATACTCTTTATTGTACACCATACAATTTATAAAACATAAATATACAAATTTTACTAATATTATAAACGCGAAAGTTTGCACGGATGGATGGAGGGATGTTTGTTACTCTTTCACGCAAAAACTACTGAACGGATTTGGATTTGAACTTTTCAAGGAGCTTAAACTGTACATTGCCAGCACTGTACATTTTGGAAGTGGCACTGTTTATAAAACAAAATGTAAGTTATTTGACAAAGTCTCTACAGTACGAGAAGTTCCCCTTCGTACCCAAAACAAAAATAAATTATGCACTGTGAAATGCGAAACAGCATTAATGGAAAAAAGTATTCTTGGTATGGCACTGGCACCTCGTATCTTTAATAAGATTCCAGATAATTTTAAGGAAATAACTTATGTAAAATTAAAAAAAAAAAACCTGACTAATTTATTTCTAGAAAGATGGTATTATACTGTTGACGTATTTCTAAATGACTTGACAATTTGATGTGACTTTTTATATTTATTGTGATTTTTTATGAATTTAAATACAATTTAAATACGTTTGTTTTATAATAAATATTTCAGTTGTATTTAGAGAAACATAATATTTGTAAAACCGTTGAGATTTGTTGTTGTAGTAGTAAAATAAAATTAAAATGGTTAAAATAACAAAATGTCATAAAAAGTAAAATAGACTGCCTATTTTACTTTTTATGACATTTTGTATTTTTTTTTTTTTAATTGCTCAAAACCATTTTATTTTAACCATTTTAATTTTATATCACTACTAATGTTGTATTTCAATTGAGTATGATTGTAATTTTAAATAATAGTTATGTTAAAATATTTGTATAACATGGCGACCTATATAAATATGTAATGCAAGAACCCAATGTACCTATGTTTGACAAATAAAATTCTGATTCTGATTCTGATGAAAGGAGATAGTTTCTTTTTGTTCGGCGATTAGTCCCACCAAAAATACTACTACTATACTTTTTATCCTGATATTCCCACGGGATCGAAACATATGCGGGTGAAAAGCGGGGCGCAGCTAGTAATAATAATATTTAAAGTACAGTATAGTAGCAAACTATTTCCAATATGTAGCAACTTCCTGTTTAATGTATAAGTTTTTAGGCTTCTCATAAATGGAGCACGTTTACTTGGAGAAAGGCGGTTCTCTGGCTTCCACCCGCTTTGAGGTCCGAACTTAGTTTTCTAGTTTATCAGCATAATGTTGTAGCTTATTTGCAAGTTGAAAGTAAACGGAACTATAATGATATTTGAATAGGGTTGTAAGGGTCCAAGGTCTTGGGCACGCCACAATTGCGGCGATAAGTCCCCTCTTTGAGGAGTGGCTGGAGAGGCGCCATGGCGCCCTCACCTTCCGCCTGACGCAGGTCCTCACCGGACACGGTTGTTTCGGGAGGTTCCTGTTCAGGATAAGGCGGGAGGAAACGCCAGGGTGTGGATCGCCCGGAGGACACGGTGGGGCATACGGTGGAGGTCTGCCCGGCTTGGGCGGAGCACCGCCGCGTCCTCGTGGCGGCGATCGGCGGCGGCGATCTCTCGCGTCCGGCCCTGGTCCAGGCCATGGTACGGAGCGAGAGTGCATGGGAAGCCGTCACATCCTTCTGCGAAGCATGCATGAGGCAATCTCTGCGCCCTCACGCCCCTAGTCGTCGCAGGAGACGCCCTGGACGTCGGGAGTCACCAGCCGACTCCCGGCCACCGTAGGCGCGGGCTTGCGGTCGGCGAGCAATGGGCAGCTCGCCACCCGACAAGGACCAGGCCCGAGTCGACGGCGCGTTGTGTTCCACGCGCGCCTCAAAGAGATGTCAGCACAAACTGACGGGGTCCGCTAGGGCCGATGCCTGCCAGGGCCGCGGGTTGTTCGAAAGAGATACCGTGGTCCCGTGGTTTTAGTCAGTAAAAGTCTGACACGCCCTCCTGCTCCGCCCAGAGCGGGAGAAGTCATATGATGATTTCCAACCCAGAAAAAAAAAAAAAAAAAAAAAAATGGTCCAAGGTCTGTTACTATACGGGCTGTCATAGTAACCAGTCTTTTAAAACACCATAATATTTTTTTTCGAGGCACACATTATCCTATATTTTTATTTTATATTAGATTTTCAGTTTGTACAGAAGGGCATTTCCCGTATTTTTAAGAACTTTCGCATTCTAACCTCAGTCACAGTCTGTCAAAATACATAAATACATACATTTTTGACATTGATTGTCGCTGAGATGAGATTGTGACTTGAATTTAAACGCTTTTTATGTACGAAAATTCTGATGTATGTTCCTAGCATGCAGTACCTACTGTGCCAAATAGACATCTTTCATTTCTTTTACATGAAAAATGAAAATGACATAGTAACTATTCTTCCCGTTCTTGCTATGTAAAATTGTTACAGTAATTTGGATATAATTAGGCATCAAGAGACATTGACGTTTAAGTTTTAATATCAGGACACTGAGACCAGCTACACGAAAGATTAGAGACAAATTCAAGCCATCGCCAGCAAATTAAATACTTACAACTACATAGAATAAAGAACTCCTACAACACAGCCTTCAAACCCAAAATTACATCAACCCAAACCCAACAAGCCCGCACAATCAAATCGCTATATTGAAATCTTGTACCACAAACTAAGATCAGGGATCCCCGAATAAGGTCGGCAGTTAGATCCACTCTGGCTGGATTACCATAATTGATATTAATGTACTTGGGTAGGTTTAATTATACCGGACAAAGTAAGATGCGAGCAATCGTAAATTCGCTTGAGCACTACTTGGAGCATTTCGCACGTCCCTAAACGGCTTTTATTTTAGTTTATATTGCGGTACAAGATTTTGTGGCTCCGGTGGTGAAAAAATTTAGATTGATTTGGTTGTAATTAGCTGTGTGGGATTTGCTTTGCCGCGATTTCTTTCTCGGGTTCATCGCCTTGGCTTATTGGTTGATTTGCACGAATGTACATGCCCTGCTGAATAAAATATAAACTTGTTACATTTTTTTATTGCATAAAATTCAAAATGTGCCAATTCTCCAATACGAATTTCTGGAACTGTCGATTCGCCCACAAACATATTTACTTTGTGCGAATCGCGTACAGAAAAAAAAAATTTAAAAGTGTCGATTCGCCCGTTTCGGGCGAGTAAATTAGTGCGAATCAACCAACAAGCCGTCGCCTTTGGTAATGGATTATCAATATAAGAAACGGTCTTGTACGAAGAAAAAGTAGCACAACACAGCCTCAGTAATGTCTATCTTTTCCAACTGTTTATTCCATGAATATGTCTCTAATTGGAATGGTCTTGCTATTAGAAATGGAATTTGTAAAAAACTTTCATCCAAAACACAGGCATGTTACTATAAACTATAATTCTCAATTGGTTGGATATCCCTGCACAGTGGTAATACGACGTTCCATTGTTTTGTTCTATCGCGCTATGATATTGAAATGGCAGAAGGTAATTTGTATTCTTACAAGCAACTAGTTTATTATCCATAGTTTTGGACCTCTTTATATTATTATTATAGATCAAGAATCTCCACATATCCATTGCCTTACAACAAAATGACTGAAGAACATTTTGATGTATTTCTAACACTGACAAAGAATAAAGACATGAACACACTAACTCTATAAAATAGTAATACCGTAATGTAGATAAATAGTAGCGTAGTACGAATTCACTCTATTTCGTGTATCTGAAGCCCAAGATAAAGAATTACTCAAGACCCACGTTATATTTCTGCCCTTAAATCAAATTTATGAAGACATAAGTTTTTTCTTCTCGCCCTCCGACACTCTCAGGGGTCAACACTTAGTTAATTTCTTGGAAAAAAATAACAAAACAAGTGAGGTTAAGTGTGAGCATAAGCTATTATTTTTAACTTTTGTTACAGCATGAGTATTTTTTTAAACAATTTTAGTAATGACCTTGTTTTCCCTGGAAATATTCAATAAAATTTTAAATAATTTAGTAGTCCAGCCAAAAACCCACATTTGCGTTTATTGCATTGATTGGTTATTTTGAAGTTTATTCTATTGCACACTAAAATGAATCCTCACTCAGTAAAACCATATCCAAAGAATCACTTCTCAGAACGATACTTATCCCAAAACCAATCCCAAACTAACAACCAACTTTAAAATCAAAGAGAAAAATTCAATAAAAACTTACTTATAAACAATACAGCAGACTGAACGGTAAACTAAAGGGAATCGAGCGAGTTTTTCCGATGGCCACGTATCGCACGGCCGTCACGTTCGTTCGCAACAATTAAATCTTCGTGTAACCGTGTGAGGCACGGATCGCTCGGACCGACCGACATGGCATCCATGATAAAATTCCACGCGGTTACACCTACGATTTGAGGCTGAATAATGAAGTGGTGAAGTTTTTTTTTTGTAGTGTATTTTTTGTTTATTGCAGTTTTTTTTTTTTTTGCAAGGTGCGGGCAGGGTTCAAATTGATGTTTATTTTAGGCCAGTAACTATTGTAATTTAGTTCTTTTAACGGTAGAAACCTATTTACGTATATTAACATAATTTAAAAAGCTAATAGTCTTAAAATATGAATAATAATATGTACAAGTATATAAAAAGATGGAGAAATAATTCGTCGTCGAGCATCAAATAATTCGTCCGTATCGCTGTCAATAGGAAAAGTGCCCAAAAGTGATCAAAAGTGCAACGTTGTATGGCAATGCTGATAATTTGACCAAAAAAATAGGCCAGCCCTCAGATGTCTATTCCACAAATATATTCTTAAAATTAACACAGAAGGCATTGTCCTGGAGAATGCAGATTTCATAGTCTTCACCCTCCTGCCCTTATGGCAATTTATTTGGAGTCGGCGCATTATGTCTTCTTCTACGTCTCTATTTTCCGTAACGATTCTTAGGTTTTAAAATACCAATTTTACTAGTCTGTGAGCGTAGAGATTATTATTATGCTGCTGTACATCCAGTTACGTAATATACAACTGGAAAAAATAATGAACTGATCCGGGAGAGGAAAATGCAACAACTTGTTTACTTTCAACAACTACAACAAATAGTTTAATTATCTAGTAATAATTCCTCCTATTTTATTTTCGTGTAGGTATTTGTTCTACACGGTCCAGAGGTCATGTCCTCATATAATTGCACTAATGTGCCATTGGGGATATCTAACCGAACTATTGCAGAGAGGTGCGACATGTGTACACACATATTTTAGTTTACACTTGAATTAGAAGTTTTTGTTTGGGCATGGATTTATTTTAATGACACACAGTGGTGAAACGAAATAAATGTTTAGTTTTGTTGATAATTGTTAGGAGTTTGGAGAATTGCACTTGAAACAATACTGTGTAGCCAATAATTTTGATTACATAGACATTATCTCCTTTATCTCCTTTAAATACCTACAAATTACATTTTTAAATATTTTTATAAACAAAAAGATAAAAAAAAACATTTAAAAATATAAAAAATAGTAGCCCACCGGTATCGGGAACAGGGTCCAAGCTACCGGCGGTCAGGGCTCCAGAGAGAGGAACTTTCTGACAATGCGAGCCGTGTCCAGAAGTACCGCTTTCTGAATCAAGCCCTTGATCCAGCTGCCCAACGAGAGCCTCCTCAGGTGTTGGTCGAGGCTCTTGGCTATTAACCCATTGGCTGTCACGACTATCGGCACAATGATTGCTGATTCCACATGCCACATGTCGACAACCTCGCGAGCCAAGTCAAGATACTTGATTTGTTTTTCTTAGACATTATTATTAACTAACAGCACCCCGCGGTTTCACCCGCTTAAGTGTCGATCCCGTGGGAATATCGGGGTAAAATGTATCCGTTCAATAGTTTTTGCGTGAAAGAGTTACAAACATCCATCCATCCATCCGTCCAACCATCACCAACTTTCGCGTTCCACTTTGCATACGTATTCAAAATACTTCCCCTTAAAACGTTATTCTCTTTTTTAAATTTCTTTTATTCGGCAGGCAAATAGCCTTTCACAAGAGCTTAGGTTTACTATTTGTTCTAGTTCAACCAACTCGGCTAGTAAACAAACTGCCATGATGGGCTCCACCGGAAGTTAAATTTCCTTGGTTGCTGTAACGAACTCTATTAAAAGAAAAATAATAGGTACAGGAAGAGGAACTTCCTTCCTACATAATAGGGAAATTGGAACTTTCTAAAGCAAAGAGCCTCGATAGTAATCTTATTAAAATGTCGATACATCGCTGTGTATTGATGGCTGTCACTAAACAGGATGCCCTTACCTTTATTAATAACTAGTTGCGCCCCGCGGTTTCACCCGCATAAGTTTCGATCCCGTGGGAATATCGGGATAAAAAGTATCCTATGTGTTAATTCTGATTATAAACTATCTGTGTGCCAAATTTCATCCAAATCTGTTTAGTAGTTTTGGCGTGAAAGAGTAACAAACATCCACCCATACATCCATCCATACATCCATCCATACAAACTTTCACGTTTATAATATTAGTAGGATTATTATAATATTATAGTACTGGTTATAAACGATCTGTGTGCCACATTTCATCCAAATCTGTTCAATAGTTTTGGCGTGAAAGAGTAACAAACATCCATCCATCCATCGATACATTCATACAAACTTTCGCATTTATAATATTAGTAGGAAGTAGGATAGTAGGATATTAGTAGGATTAGTAGGATAGAATAGGATTGGATTAGTAGAATAAACAAAAATAATACATCCAATAAAAAGGAGAAAAATAAGGTAAAAGGTAGGTTAATTATTATTAATTTCAGTAAAAAAAAGAATGCACGCAAGTTTAAAATCGTTACATGTTCCGTTCAATCTTAATGCAAACAGTATACCTGTAAATTATGACAGTGACCGATGTTTATATTACGCCCCGAGTTAATAACCAATATACTCGTAATTGCATTAACTCCACACGAAAGTACCTTCAGTAAAAGTACCCCACTTTTCCTTCGTACAAAACTACGCTCCATCTCTTTATTACACTATCCTGAACTATAAAGTAAGAGTAGGGACTATGCAGCCATTTTCGTCTATACGAGAAGGTACGGCAAAAGGTGAATTGGTTAACCCCACAAATGCCGCTGGCGGATATATGCGTCAAATAAAAATGAAGTTGATATGCGATGTCATATAAATGCGTCAGGCAAAAAAGTTTTATTTGCTACCCACTTTTTTGGGACGGACTGTCTAGCAGGCGCGAGTAATATGACTGTATTTCTTTTGTTTGAGGATTAGGAGAAAATGTTACAATTTTATCCGGCTTCAAAAAAGAGGGAGGTTTTGTTTTGAGAATGCGAATAAATTGCACTTTAGTAGATAACGCGAAAGCCGCTTCAGAGCTAACGAACGAACTTTCAAAGCATGTTTACAATTTTGAAACGAGTTATCGTTCGAAAAAAGCGTAAACGTACAAAAAAGCACACAAAAAGTCGTTGTGCAGTCGTTGTAAGTTGTTGTGTTTCAAATACTATCAAGAAAAAATTAAAACAAGTTTTAACTCCTAATTAAGTTAGCTGCAAAATGTTTCGCGAACTTGTGCGAGCAACAATAATACAAGTTTCCAAGTGGCGCTTCTTGATTTTCTATCTTGTTGATTTTCGTTGGAAAAAGTTTTATTACAAAACAATAATTACATTTAAAATAACATATTTTCTGTTGTTGTTATTATAGTCCACCACCTATAAGTTTAGTGTCAAGAATGAGTTCAGGTATAGTAATAATTTGATTTCATATGAATTGGTTGGGTTTACATATTTACTGTACTTCACTACAGTGGCAATATGGCAGCTATTTTTAATTAATATTTTGGTTAATAATCACTTGCCTAATTAAACCAAAAACTTACCTGCATTTAAATAAATACTCTACTTAGCATACGTAAGAATTAACTTGCGGACGGTTCGTTTAGCTGCAATTCAACCTTTAAATGGACACTATCCAAAATCAAATCAGACAACTTCAACATCACAAAAGTACATCTCCCTAACTACTCTCATGCTACTGCAATTTCAAAGTCCAAAGACTAATGCCAATCCTTCAGAAACATTCTAACAGGGGCGCGCCATAATTGGTGTAATAAGCCAAGCGACAGTGATATGCAATCCTCCGCAGGGCAGGGCGGTGCAAATGACCGGCCGTCTGAGGGCTAATGCCCCTCTGAGGGAGCCAGTCAACAGTGAAAATGATTCTTGTCACTGTGCTGATGTTTTGATTTTCATATGCTAGAGTGAGATGATGCGTGAGTGTAGATGTGTAGAACAATTTTGTATTTAAGCAGGAATTTTTATTTTTGCCATATTGTATTGGTTAATTTATCTAGCGTATAAATGTGGGTGTAGTAAATTTCTGCCTAAGCCTTCGGTGAAAGCAGGCATACTGTTATGTTATATTGTATCAGTATCATGTTGGGGAACTTACCACAACTACGCGTCTTTGTTCTCACCAAAGAAACAAAACGTTACCCTATTTATTTATTTTACCATTTATCTACACACATATATAAATACATAGACAAGAAAAAAAAAACAGAACAGAAAAGTAGGTACAGACGCCAGCACATCAAGCTACTACAATCAGACAAATCTATTTAATAGATTTTCAACTTTATCGCTAAAGCATTAAGGTTCAAGGTTGATTGGAAAAATTTGACAGTTTCGGGTAGCTTGACCTGCTGGCGTCTGTACAAAAGTGATGCTTATTTCATAAGAAATCTCTTCCAGCATACCAGCGATAGAACAATAGATAGAGAGGTGTAGATAGAAAAATGTAAACCCACCCACTTCATGTAAAATCAAATGATTAGTATACCTTAACCATATCAGATCATCACTAATTTAAATATCAACAATGCCACAGTAACCTGAATCAAAACAGACAAACGTCCTTACGTTCACAGCCTCACAGTAACACAATCACAGGCCGGAAGGCACTAGTTTTTTCCCTCTTATTCGAAGGCTCGCCCGGGAAGCACTTATATATTACGTTTCCTGCCGTTTGAAATATGTCTCTATTGATATCTGAGGGCTTTTATTTTGCAGTTGCATTGTTTGTACGGATTTTGATAGTTTATGTTTTCATATGTAGGTTCGAGTGCGGTTCGTTAAAATGGGCAGCGTTGCTTTGTTTTGAATAATTGTTTTGGGAGTTCTTTTCTGTTTTTGTAAATAAATATTCTATATTTTTAATATTTTTTGTTACTGGTGAAACGGTGTACTACGTACACCTTTGGCTAACCCTTCGGGGAAAATAGGTGTTTTATATGTTTATTTATTTTATTTTATGCTCTTCGGGAAACTTACAACTAATATAAACAGTATTCGTAAACAATGTGCAACTTGAGGTCATTTACAAGTTTCCACCGATAAACACTAAAAACAAAAAAGGTACGGTAAAGGTACCTACGACATAAATTAGGAAATAAGAACACACGATCGACTAATACCAACTAAAAATCATTAATACAAAAACAATTACTTTTCTGAAAAGAAGCTTTTCACCAAAAATTGCTTAAGCCGAGAAACACCATGTTATTTTTATACATGTGGTTGATTCAGTCTTTTATTTTGAAAAGTATAAGCATAGCAACCATAATTAGAATTCTCAAGAAAAAAATACCTGCACACTCATTCTACTTAAATATTTCTGATCTGATATATTTAAACCATATAACAATACTGACCTCATAACACAAAACATACCTATCTACCATACATAATGTAATAACTTAGTTTATTAGCAAGAATTACATCGTCCACCGTCTACCGGTTGGGTCGACCGCAATGATCGGCCCAGTTTCTGAGTAATTCAGTGCCCGGTCTACCTTTCTATCCCGTCTTGTAAAAAACCAGCTTTTCAATTTGTTCCGCCGGAAGAAAACATTCAGATGTCCGCTACTCAAGATATATTTCTTTTTATTTTCGCATTGCTTGCTTCAAACGTCTTATGATTTTTCTTCGTAGCGGTCTACGGCTACGGCGTAGCATGCTACGAGTTCGTAGCGCTACGAGAAATTATTGCTTGATTAAAAGTGCTTGCTTGAGTAAAATCAATGTTTATTTTGATTTTAACATTTCACATGCAAATATTTAAGTATTTACGTATTATGTAAAATAAAATAGTAAAGTAAGTAATGTCTTTTGTTACTTTTTATTTTGTTATTTGATATAGGCAAGTTATACATTGCATAAATAAGGATTCCTTAATACTGATTTTTCTATGAGTATAATCATTATATCTATAAGCAGAATGTCTACCTAAAACCACTGCTAAACGCGCCACTTAAAACTTAAACATCCATAATTGCAAAACATAAAAATCCACAGACAACATTTATAAAAATACATTTCGTATCGTTGCCGACAACATGTGACATAATAAAACGGGTTTACCTTTAAAATATACGGTGAAGAGCGTTTCATTTCAGATGCAGTCGATATCCAATCCAGGGCGGAAACTAGCTCGCAGATTTCTTTGACATACAGGAAATCATCTTTTCAAGCACAAGGAGATACAGTTTGTTTTTGATTTGTTATAATCTTACTTTGCTCTTCTGTTTTTGTAAGTTTTAGATGGATGTTCTTTGAGATGGATTGGTTAGGTAATTGGCTGGTTCAAGTGCGGCTTTTTTTTTGTTCGGATCAAAGAGAACTGGATTGGATTTTAGATTGCGAGCTGAAATAATACTTTTAGTTTGATTTTGCAAATGTCATTTCGTGGTAGTACCAAAGGGTGGATAGTCAGACTAGCGTTCGTGTTAGTTAAAAAGTCTGATGATTTCTTCAAAGTAATTTAACGCTAAGTATTATGGTTATTAATTTGAATTTTCCTTCTTTTATCCTAATCATTTTGTAATATCAAATATATCATGTAATATTCATATTTATTTATTTGCGTTAAACATGGTATACAAAGGTGTTACATGAGTTAAGGATAAGATCATACATGTTTTGCTTAAGACTAAAGCATGCAAATTGGTTAACACAACTTATGTTCAAAGTATTCCTTATTGCTATAAAAATTATTATCATTTAGCCATTTAAACAAGTGGATTTTAAACAGTCTGCCATTTAGTAATTTAAGTTTACATGGCAATTTATTATATAAACGTACAGTCATAGCTAAACAGCTTTTACTATATTTTGTTGATCGAGGGAATTCGTCTAACACAAGTCTAAATTTGTCACGCCGATTCCTAGAGCTTACATCTGCTGCTGTTCTGAATAGGTATTTGTGTTTCCGTAGAAACATACATGTTTCATATACATATAGTGAGTGTAGTAGTAGCAGACCGAGTTTTTTAAATAATAATTACTGTTTTCCATCCCTCATGAATATTTATTACAACTGTAATTCTATATTTACGTCCACAACAAACACATCTCATTCTCACGACACAACTCACCAGCAATGCACGGAACACACGAGAAAAAACCAATTACAATAGGTCGCACGTAACAGATTGATTGTCAAAAGTTGCTCTCGAAATACGAACGAGTTTCATAGGAGACGAGTGGTGGAATAAAATCATGTGAACGCTCCTCCGGGCCTAAGGGACCGCTTACTGGCCTAGCCAGGGTTAATGCATAAGTAATGGTGGCGTGCCGGATTAGGCCTTGGGTACATTAGGACAGTGGAAAGGTTTCGAGTGCAGTACTGTAAATATTCATAGGCTAAAACGTTGAATTAAGCAGAGTGTCTTTTTTGTAACATTAAAATGAGGGTAATTTACTTTAAAAATCTAACTGTCTCAAAATAATAATATGTACAAGTATATAAAAAGGGGAGGGGGGCTAATAATTAATTTTTAAATTAGATTTTAAATACACCACTGCGGTAAAGTACTTTTTTTTCAAAATATGCATTTGTAACTTTAATTTTTTATAGATTGAACTTTGAGGAGCATCTTTTTTACGACAAAACATAAGGGCGATTTAATTTTATATTAGCTGTATTGTTGACACACAATTCACGTTTTTAAGTATGCTTTTCCGTAAAATAAAAAAAATACATATCTGTTTCATGAATTTTATTATTGGAATTTTATTCAGGAAAATTACTAATAAAGGTAAGGGCAGCCTGGTTAGTGGCAGCACAGCGATGTATCGACATTTTAATCAGATTACTATCGAGGCTCTTTGCTTTAGAAAGTTCCAATTTCCCTATTATGTTGAAAGGAAGTTCCTCTTCCTGTACCTATTATTTTTCTTTTAATTGAGTTCGTTACAGCAACCAAGAAAATTTAACTTCCTGTGGAGCTCATCATGCCATGGCATGGTTTGTTTACTAGCCGAGTTGGTTGTACTAGAACAAATAGTAGACCTAAGCTCTAGTAAGTCGCCTTTTGCCTGCCGAATAATTGAAATTTAAAAAAGAGAATAACATTCTAAGGGGAAGTATTTTGAATACGTATACAATGTGGAGACAACAAAACGACGATAAATGAAAATACTGGCAATATTTATGCATGGAGGAGTATTTTGAAAATATCAAATAAATCCTAACATCGATTTTCAAAAAGAGATTTTTTCAAACAATCTAAATATTTAGTAGTGATGAGTTTTGCCAATCTTTGACTAGCTATACTATTAAATATATTTTTGTATGCAGACTGAAAACGTCATTAGATTTACGAAGTTTAACTTATTGTCGTCTCCACTTCGTTACCTCGAAGAAGAAGAGTTACCTTTGATACCTTTTGCTTAACTTTCAACCAGTATGTCCCACACCTACGCTTCTAAAGTAAACTAGACCTTATGAGCAACCTTTTAAGGAAATTTTCCCCTAGCTGAAGTCTCGTTTCGACCATAAATGCTTTCTTCGTGTGGTTCAATTACATTATGATAGATTGGGCGGTCTCTTACGGAATAGTCTAGTTTTTTCTGAAAGTTTTGTAATTATGTCCCGTTTGTGGGACGCGTCAGTTATGGATAAAGTTTGTGATTGGGTTTTATTTTGGATGGATAGAGAAAATAAAATAATAGATAGTAAGGAAAGGTGGGTGGTAAAATGCTGAGCAAAAAATATCTGATCTGGTTTTTTTTCCTTATATTTTTTTCAGACTGGAAATTACTGTTGTTTGATTAAGAACTTGCTGCCAATTCTTATTTCTCTTTTGCTGTATTTTCCTGTGAGATGCCCAAATCCCTCAATGGGAATTAAATAAGACGAAAACCCAAGATAATCATTAATTTGTAAACGGAAAACCTACCGATTTCCGAGGTCCAGTCTGTACGAAATCAGTTCAAATATTTAATTATATAAAACACCACGTGTTTTCCGTGACACCCACGTCAGGTATAAACACCACACTTGTGCATAAATAACAACATACTACCACAAACTAAACCTTTTAGACACTCACGGAAGTTTCAGTTTACAACGAAATTTTAACATCAGTCTTTGTTGGGACGTACATGTGTCGTATTGAAAATACCTGCCGTACTTTTAACAAAAATAGTCAATAATAGATATAGGGAGATCGAATGTAACTCTTTAAATTACGCTTTTTTACAAGAATTTATTGAAAAATACGATATCAAGTAAATCTAGAAGCTATCAGCGTTGTGCCTCACAAACACGTTGGATAGAACTTTAATCGATTCATACTCTATCTCAATAAAATAGTAGCCAACAAGTCGTTATTTATTTATTTACACAACAATATGCACAACATTACAGACCCAGATCCAAGTTATTGCACACTAAAATTTCAATAATAACAGACATATCCTACTAATATTATAAACGTGAAAGTTTGTATGGATGGATGGATGGATGTTTGTTACTCTTTCACGCAAAAACTACTGAAGGGATTTGTATGATATTTGGCACACAGATGGTTTATAACCAGGATTAACATATAGGATACTTTTTATCCCGATATTTTTATGGGATCGAAACTTACGCGGGTGAAACCGCGGGGCGCAGCTAGTATTTACAATTAGGAAGGAATAACAATAAGAAATAATACAAACAAATAACTAACAAACAACAATCAAATAATATTGGCACAAAAAATATACTCAGTATTATTTTTTTACTTGTTTTATATATGTTATTATAATATATAAATAGACAAAGTTATTTCCGATATGTTACCAAAACATGACTTTATAAACAAACTATATGTCACATGCCAGAACTTATCCTTTTACAAAACTTTAAACTTCAACCCTCAACTGCTAGAGTTTTGCATCAATCTGTATTCGGACTCACATCACGCACAGGAATGTGACACACCATTATAAATCTCATTGAAGATACACAGCCATCCATCACTGAAAGGAAATGAAACCGGGAGCGAATGCCGGCTGCTGTCGCGTGAAGCCGCGTGGCAGACACTGGTGTTGGCAATGTGTAAAAATGTTGTGTCAGTAAATTATGTCGCGGTTTTTTGAAGGTTAAGACCGAGAGAACAATGGTCAGTAATAAAGTACGGTTTATTAAACAAAACATTAATGTAATCTGACATAATGTCAGTGAACTACAAAGTACAAATTAAGCGCTGCAGATAACAGAGGGGCAATTCTCGTAATTTTAAGAACGTTCACATTCTGATCTCAGTCTCAATGTGTAAAAATACCTCAAATTTCCCATTACTACATTTTGACAAGTTTTTGACATTTGTTTCTCGCCGAGATGACCCTGCGACTAGATTTTGAATGTTCTAAATTACGAGAATTGGCCTTCAGATTTCATGCTAATCTCAAATGAAATCCGGATTTGAACCGAGATTCAGGAACGTTCTATACTGCATCGTTCTATAGTTGGAAGGTATTGATTATGACCTTTGACCCTTGGTTCCTAAAATCATAATTAGTTTTCAAATCTAGTATTATTTAACGAATAATATCATTTTTCCAATATCGTTTTATAAACTACAACCTTCTGCCCGCGACTTCGTTCGAGTGAAATTTCACTGTGTTAGGAATAGAAGTCTTTATATCGAAATCAACACGTTTAATTAGAGGTATGTTCTACCCATCAAAACACATGGAATACGTTCGTCACTCATAGAGAAGGGGGGCCGACTCGGTCACGGGCGCACACCGCGGTCAACTTTGAGTGACGTCACGAGGCTGCCTGCTCGGACGAGCCCATGCTGCTAACACCGTATCCTAACGCCTGCCTGCGCTATTACTTTGTTTTTGCTTAACGTTCTTTTTTACTTTTTTTCTTCTTGCTCAATTTTTGAGGGTCGTAACGTGATTTTACCTACCTAATAACCTATAGCCTTCCTCATAAATCGGGCTATCAAATGCCAAGTCACCTTTGATAGTCGGTTACGGGTCGTCAGAAGCCCGAAAGTCTGACATCCAGTCTTACCAAGGGGTATCGTGTTCAAAGTCAAAGTCAAAGCATTTATTTCAAATAGGCACATAAAAAGCACTTTTGAACGTCAAACGTCGTGTTACCCAATAACTGGGTTGCGGAGGTCAGACAGGCAGTCGCTCCATGTAAAATACTGGTATTCAGATGCATCCGGTTAGGCTGGAAACCGACCCCAACATAGTTGGGAAAAGGCTAGGCAGATTGACTATTTGTGACACGGCTAGATTACATTATTAAATTGTATACAATACTAAGACAAAAGCCTTTCCTCCTTACTAAGACAAGTGTCAACTCACGTCAACATCAAGTTAGATGACCTCTATACATCACTGACGTCATCCATGCAACGTACCATACACGTGCCACTACCGAACAATACCGTCAACCTACACACAAAGTCGAACCTTATAATCCATCAGATAAGTACTTTCCTTTATTATTACCGGCCATCAAATCAATAGACCGACACAATAAGTAGCATACATAGGTACCTATATTTATACAACATAGGTAATTGTTTCACTATACATTTTTACCGCAAGATGCTCGGTGGGTAAGTCAAAACATTAATTTTCTTAATGGAGTAAGGCTCTCGGTAAGCTCGGCGACAGAAAACGAATGTCGGCGGAAAGTCACGAGGTGTCTCCGTGCGTAAACACTGACTGTTGCTCTACTCTTGTAGGGTTACCAACTACTAAAAAAAAACTGCTACTGCCTAATGGTAGCAAAATGACTGTGTATTTTTTTGATAATATCTATATATGTATGTATTATGTATAGCTATAGGTCACCAAAATCAAAATATTTGATTTCACTTAAGCCTACATGAGCACTTATGAAACGTCAGACGTTTCCTATGGACCCGGCAAGAAACACCACGGTTACTCTTTTAAAAATGTTGTTTACAGTGTTAACAGGTATGATGTGTCATTACTATAATTAAATAATAATATTGATGGCTACTATACGCATTCATCATCATAATTATTTCAGCCGAAAGTTGTTCACTGCTGGACATAGGTCTCCCCCAAGCACCAACACGCACGCGCATAATTGACATCTTATTTTTACACTGAAAATATTCTCATCTAGATCCAGCTTAACTTAATTAGTTCAATTATAGTCACATCTGCATTACCATAAAGCCAATACAAACACGACCAAAGGCATACACTCCTACAGTCCAAAAAGAAACCATCAAATATCTTAAGACTCCTTCAAAGGTAGGCAGCCCTACACCCCCATGCCCCCCTTCCGAAGCCCCTCACTTAATTAATTAAAATGCAGACCGCAGACTATAGTGAGTTTAATTCATCTCTCCGTGTACTTACGATTGCCACTTTTGATTCGTATTTACAGAAGACAGATTAGATATTTTTTTTATAAACTTTTTTTTTAATGTGATGAGGCAAAGGCAATACTTTTGCTTTTATTTGCAGCCAGCTAGTCTTTCTCGGCCTCGTTCCAGTTCTCATTTTGTATTCTGCATTTCTTCAGTTCAGTTCCTTTAAAGCTTATGGAATGGTATTAACTAATTGGATTCATTACGTTGTGAGAATTCTTATTACGTTTCAAAGCAAATATATACGGCGTAATTAAAAATCAAACATTGCTTATCTTGCTTCTTTTTAATATATATAATTTTCTATAGGCAGGATGGAGCAAAATAGACTTAATCCCTATACAAAAAAATACCAGCTACAATTCGAATGACAATTATTTTTCTCCAAGGTACAGTGGCAAAGATAACTCAGATCTCAAACTAAAACCACTCCAAGTCACCACCCTCTTAGAGCGACAAAGCACCAACAAACACATTTATAATTCCATCTCAAAGCTCAAAGAAATAATGTCGCCGAGATCCGTGGCGCAAACACTAAACGCTCTGAAATCAGTACATAATGAACCACGTATCCGAGTTACCGCACTATGTAATGTGGGACAGAAGGCTCACCTCTAGGCTGTGGTAAGGAGAAGTATATTTATTTAGAAGTTGCTACAGGTTATATGGAAAGCCACAGACAACTAGTAGGTACTGTTGAGTTATAACTGTTGCAAATTGTGAGGGGTTTAGCAGAAGGGGACTTCAAAAAAAATGCTGCTATGATGTTAAGGTATAATAATAACAAATGATTAGGATATTATGAAGGCTTCAACGAAGGTCACAAGTTGAATAATTAGGTGAAGATTTAGGTATAAGTTTATAATTTATTAAGAAAACTTTTTTTTCGGTCAGCGGTTGTCGATAACTACGAATAGCTAGTAGCTAGTTTTTTTTTTAACCCCCGACGCAAAAACGACTTGATGTTATAAGTTTGACGTGTCTGTGTGTGTGTGTGTGTCTTTGTGTCTGTCTGTCTGTGGCATCGTAGCTTCGAACGGAGGAACCGATTTTGATTTTGTTTTTTTTTGTTTGAAAGTTGAATTAGTCGGGAGTGTTCTTAGCTATGTTTGATGACAATCAGTCCATGATGGCCGACGCCACAAAATGGCGGATTACATTTTGTTTTTTCACATCTCCCTCAATATGGGTATCAAATGAAAGGGCTTGACTAGTAGAATAATGTACACTATATTGAAAGGGAATGAGGAAATTTGAAAAACTCCCGACACAAAATAATAAAAATAGTATGAATGTAAAAAGCATAAAACCAGTTAAAAAAAACTATGAAAATAGAACAAAAAAGGTATAAACATGAAACCCTATAAAAAGAAAAAAATAACCTTGAAATTATGACCCTACGTAAGTACGTATGAATTTTTTTATAAAATTTATTATCATTATTCCTCTCAACCAAAGCACCTGCCATCCAATCTCTTCACCACCCTTGGTTGACTGGTTGTGCGAAAAGTTTAAATAAATAAATAGCCCATGCAGGTATACTGAATTCGGTAGATTCTAAAATATCACTGATCTATTATCTCGTGTGAAACA
The DNA here is from genome assembly GCA_911387795.2 of Apamea monoglypha. NCBI lineage: Eukaryota > Metazoa > Arthropoda > Insecta > Lepidoptera > Noctuidae > Apamea > Apamea monoglypha. The sequence goes on from OU426920.1 coordinate 2,619,438, forward strand.
GATCTTCTGTATCTCTTTATTTAGTGATTTGCATCAGAAATGCGTACTAAGTTGAAGGCGCCTTGCTTCTGCGCAAATTGTATCCTCTATGCTTCTCGTTCCAACGGCGTTTGTCAAAAGAATGAGTCTTTTTACCTGTGACGTGGATTTAAGGGTGACTGGAAATGAATAAAATACAGCAATACGATATTGATTTCAGGCGCGTTGGTGTAGGATACACAAAGATATCCTACTAATATTATAAACGTGAAAGTTTGAGAGTGAGTGTGTGTGTGTGTGTGTGTGTGTGAGGGTGAGTTTGTATGTTTGTTACTTTTTCACGCTCAAACCGCTGGACCAATTTTGGTGAAATTTGGTATAGACGTAACTGACACCCTGGATTAACACATAGGATACTTTTTATCCATATATCCAACGGGATCGAAACTTATGCGGGTGAAACCGCGGGGTGTAGCTAGTTCAATATAATTTGTATAGGTATATTATTGATCTTATACTAGCTACGGCAAGCACAGGCACACAAGCACAGGTAGTTCACATAGGTATGTCATGAAACACTTCATGAAAATAATGATGAGTCGAAATATTACCTATTTTTACATTTAAACGAAACTTCTAAATAAACTCTAAAAATATATTTTTAGATCTTTATTTTCGTGTGCTTGGATTTATAACCTGTTTTCACTGTACGGCGAACTGCAAGTTCTTAAAGCAAATTGCTTTCTTGTACACTCTTCAAGTACTTGGTCTTTATAAACCATCTTCTTCCATTGATACCTCATCTAGCATCTATAATTCGGCAGCATCCGCAAAGCACGGAACCGGCACCGGAAAGCGACATACTTAAACGAAACGCCTACGAAGTTGCCAGTACTAGGAGCAGGGAAACAGAAATCTTGAAGAGTTGTGGCTTTTTTTGTGGCAAATATTCAAGTGGCGACGCTTCGGGATAACAATGCAAGAATGGTTGCAGTATCATAGCCGTATTTCTTGTAACCTATAAAGCACTTTGTCCATAATATTTTAAGTACAGACGCTAGCACATAAAGCTACTACAATCTGTCAAGTTTCTTTAATAGATTTTCAACTTTATCGCTAAAAATTTTCCTAATCAATATTGATTAGGAAAATTTTACAGTTTTAGGTAGCTTGATGTGCTGGCGTCTGTACGGACGCCAGCACATCAAGTTACTACAATCTGTCAAATTTCTTTAATAGATTTTCAACTTTATCACTAAATCATTAAGGTTCAAGGTTGATTGGGAAAATTTGACAGTTTCGTGTAGCTTGACCTGCTGGCGTCTGTACATGCATCTTTCTATGACCATGTCAAGTTTTGGCTGATAAATTATATCCTTGAACGAATCTAGGTTCGACGACGCCATCTTCGTTCACGTCCACGTACATTACATACGTTTTCTTCCTCATCCTAACATGGTTTTCACATCATAAAACTGGTAAACTTAACATCAATTTACCAGCAAGCAATAAACGTCTTTCACTTAGGTTCAAGTAAAAATAATTTTAACTTTGGGAGCTCAAATTACACTCTCATGCTCAAAAATGTTCACCTCTAATTTGGACGAAATACACAACACACTCACCCCATAAAAGATCTTTGTATGATATACCCAGACGTTTAAAGTGACGTAAAATCTTTTCCAACGTCAGCCTGAACAAAGTCTGGGTAACAATCATGACCAGTGACAGCTATTGTGAGACCAACACAGTTAGAAGTAGGAGTGCAAAATAAAGCTTGTGGGGTAATGTCGTAAATGCAAGCCGGTAGAGACGGGGCAGCCATTTCCTTTAAGTTGTGTTTGTAGTGAGGTAGGTAGCGGAATTTGTGGATGAGAGAGGATATAGTGGGAGGAGCGGTTGAGAAAAATGTGGTGGTGAGTCTTTCTCAGCTTAAAGTACAAGTGATCCTTACAAAAGTTGCTGAAAAAGCAATGAAAACAACAATCAACATGAAAAAAAGTGTTCATGATTGAGCCCACTTAGAGTAAAATACCGCATTACAATCTTTGAAACAATTTCAATCGAACTTCAATAAAAAATCTTTTTATATTTGTTGTTTTAATAAACAACAATTAACAACACCAATCAGTAGTCTATTCCAATTTCGCCCTACAATATTCGTTTCGCATTCAGCTTGGCCAATAAATCAATCATTTTTAGATTGGTCGTCTTTATTACAGTTCTTTTTTAGCACTTTTCTTAATTTTTTTAAACAGGGACTGCAACGACAATTTAAAACTTTTAAATTAGTTACGTAAATGTGTTTTGAGAACGATTACGTTTAGATTTTAATATTTATACACTCAAATCTACCTCATTTATCTATTTCCGCTTCCACCCCCGCTCCGCTCGCCACCAAGCGCACACGCACTTATGCACGCTCGCCGCCGGAGAGAGCGAAGATTTGTAACAGCAAATGCGTTTAATAGATAAAAAGGCTCGCTTTATTCCACCCCTATATTTTATTCAAACCGCCACGAGTGCCATGAGAAACGTTCCCTAATGATTTTTTTGAAGGTGCCTTAAAACGATACGCTTAGGATCCGAATTACTTTCTAAATGTTCGCTCCTTTGTTTGTTTGTGAAATGTGTGGGATAAGGTGGTCTGCATTATGTATTCCTGGTGCACGTATGGATAAGTGATTGTTGTCGGTTTTCTCAGCAGAAACGTTTACTTTTTCCTTTCTCTAAATTCAGGAAAGTTTTTAACTGATTTTCACATAGATAAAGGTACATAAGGATAGGCCACACCATCTACAGAAAACTAAATGTTTATTAAAATGGACATTTCGCAACTAGTGTTTAAATTCCTGTTTCTTTTTTTTTCAACCTTTTACTGTGGTCTGGTTTACCACACTATATCCGTCTTTCTTTGTCGACTTGTCTCCTACGGTAAACCTATATTTATATTACAGTTTTAATTCATCTATTTTAGTACCACATTCATTATCAAACAGACCAATACCATTATCAATAATGTTGGCACTATCACCGCCTATCCTATTCGGTTGAAAGCCCCATTTCAATACAGCATAAAACTATAAAGCTCGAGCTGTTTTTAATCCACTAACGTATAAATAGTGAGAGACAGCTGTCAGAGGCTGTTAGGCTGTCCATTACGTACTGGACACTGGGACCCAATACATGGACTGGTCCGAATCTGTGAGCCAATAAACCAAATCCAATTGGAGTTAACAACTTGATGCGAGTATCCAGGTTTGCTTTCAGATCACGAGGGAGACTAATTGGATATTCTCCTTAATGAATAAACGAATTCGAGGAGATGAGCGCAAAAATGTTCACTAATCTGCTGTGGAGCTGCTTTCCATGTAGGAGACACATAAATTAACACTGGCCATGTCTGTTGCAAGGTGACTGTTAATTTGTAATGGCTGGACATATTTTGTACTTTGATTTTGATGGTACATTTTATATTAAAAGGAAATGAAAATGTTTATTCTCAAAATAAGATATCGGTATCACTTTTACACGTCGTATTATAAAAATAATAAGCTAGCTGAGATCAGCGTTTCCTATCTGACTACTCTGAGAAAAGAGGCCAAAACAAACTCAGAGAACACAGTCTCTTTTAAAGTCCAGACATAATCTTGACCTCATCATGTGAAGACCATGTAGATGGTCTTTCGAGGAAAATACCACCATTGCAAAGTAGAACATCACAAACAGAATGGAGTCAGAGTATTTTATACAGTTCTTGTAAAACTACACTCAACAAAACCCGCCCTTTCCTAGAAATGGAAGCATCTCTTACTCATCACCACTTCCATATAATCATAACAGAAAAGTGCTAGCAATTTAAATAAAATCTAAAGAAAACAAGAACCCAGCAGCCTTTTAGCTCCACAAATACTCGTCTAAATAGAAATAATTTCCACTTTGTAGTGCTTGAAACAATTTACAGCGCAGTGCCAACACCATGTATGTAATATTCTGTGGTGCAAAGCTTTCGTCTGATTAGATATTTGTTTTGCACTATTTTCCTGTAGCCTCCGTTGTTTGTGGTTGCAAAAAGTACAAGTAGTGTTAGTTTTAGATTTGATTAAATTGTAGGTGCGTTTTAATATTGTTGTACCTGGTTGAGAAAAAGGGTGAGCTTGTAAAGGGACTTACCAGAGTCGTTGAGTACTGAGAATTTTCTGTTAGTTGTAGTTTATTTTATAGAAAATGTAGAATACACGTTAGTAGTACTACTGTAGCAGCAGATACTGCTTGATTTTTGCGTCCAATTTTATAGCGAATAAAATATATTCTAAATAGTTGTTTAACATTTATCTATCATGGATGTGACAGTCAGTCGCCGCATCCAAGGGAGAATCCAAAGTTATAGCATATAAAAGTTGTAAAATAAAACTTATAATTGACTCATTTCATACCGCGCCAAAACCTTATGGGACGGTTTTTAGGACCATCACCAAGCTCAAAAAAAATACTCAGCTGCACAGAAGTGGGGGGCGGGGGGGATATACCATCATTATTGCTATAGGACACCAAGAAAAACTATTTTTGGTATGATTTTCAGCCGGTACAAAATTACTTTTTCAAACTAACGTACTAAATTAAATTTTTAATTAAATAAAAAAAAAAATATTTCGGACCCAGTAGTGTAGAAAATTATGACCAATTAAGTTTTATTTAAATAGGAATTAAGTATTTACATTATATAAGCTAAAATTTAAAATAATGATATGTACATGAAAAAAAAAAAAAAATAAGCAAAATAATCATAGGGCATCAAAAAATTCGTCCGCATCGCTGTCAACAGGAACAGTGCCCAAAAGGCTGGCAGCATTGCCACGTTGTATGGCGATGCTAATTCTTTGGCCAAGAAACAGGCCAGCCCTCTGGTCACGTGAAGAGTCGATTAACCGCTTGGCGATATCTCGAAAAACCAAGTGGGCACTCGGACCCCATGGCCCTAGTGTTTCAACCCCAAACGGCTCGAACATATAACTCCCAATCAGGTTGGAATATTTTCGCCGTTTGAGGTTTTCTGCACCAGCAGCAGCCGCTCCAGCACAGCCCACCGTGCTAGGAAGATGGGATGGCGCAAGGGTGTCGACACACGTTGCATCCCACACCAAAGGTCTACCTAACTTCCAGGGCATTATGGTCATTCCGTCTGGTCTCTTCCCATCGTCGCGTGCCAGGCCGATGGGTTCTAAAACAGCTGGCACCCCGGCGGTAACAAGAGCACGACGGATGATGTCATTAATGCTGGCGTGCCGTGCTATCCGACCTGCGCTCCTACTGCAGGATAGGCCATGGTGTCCGAGGCAGTCGACAGCTTCACCGCACTGACAGCGATGCGGAGCCCCACAAGGAGCGCCCAAAGAAAGATAAGATAAGTGTAGATAAGTGTAGTCCATTCGGTTAGTATACACACGACTTAGGAACAAGTGTTAGTACTTACTACCAGAAAAACAACACAAACTATTCATTAATACACCACGGTGGCATATAGGCGAACCCAATGTCCCAGTATGGGGCTGTCCCACCTATCAGAGGGGCAATTCTCGTAATTTTAAGAACGTTCACAGTCTGATCTCAGTCTCAATCTGTCAAAAAAACCTTTAATTTCTCTACACTTTGACAAGTTTTTGAAATTTGTTTGTCGCCGAGATGAGACTGCGACTAGATTTTGAACGTTTTAAATTACGAGAATTGGCCTTCTGTTATAGTTTTCAGGGTGCTGTTGGGACTAGCGCGTACAGTGCGGATAATAGAAGCGCAACGCTTGCGCATGATAGCGTAAAAGCTATCTATTCTTGTCTCTGTTAATATGCCAAAAGCACTGCAGTAGCGCGGCAACCACATCAACACCCTGAAAGCATTATTAAGTAAACCATCAACATTTTTGCCATAAAGAACAGAAAACTGTGGCCCTGACTCCAGCACTAGGTTAGAGTAACTGTATTTCAGGAGCCAGTCTGTCAACAAATGTAGTGTACGGAACACACAAACAAAGTCCGTCTATGGTTAATTTTAAGTTAATTTCAAAAGAAGGACAAGAGACATAATCATTAATATTTCCTACAAGGTCATTAAGTACTGAAGGAACATTATAACATACTAGCTGTGCCCCACGGTTTCACCCGCCTAAGTTTTGATCCCGTTGGAATATCGGAAATAAAGTATTCTACGCGTTAATTCTGTTTATAAACTATCTGAGAGCCAAATTTCATCCAAATCCGTTCAGTAGTTTTGGCGTGAAAGAGTAACAAACATCCATCCATTCATCGATCCATAAAAACTTTCGCGTTTATAATATTAATATGATAATGCAGCTAAGTACTATCTTTTTATAGTATTTGTATCAATTAGGAGTTTTATCATGTGTGATCTCATCAAAAAACAATAAATATGCATAAGAAGATTGTAAGTAAGCAACAAAACAGACTCTGTTTACGTCTCTACTTAACTAAAGGAGCCTAAAATATATCCCTCAATAGATACAGCGCATTTCGATTACATCGCAGCTCATTTTAAAACAATATCTTACAAGCAACAAAAGCGCTTCGGGCAGCCATTCAGCGGGTCCTAATAAATTAGCTTCCGCTGTGAAGTTCTTTACGGGGTCGCTTGAAGCGGTGTAGGGGTATAAAGGCGGGTATGCCTGTAAGGCTCGATCTTAATTATGTCACGTACGGAGGATTTAGCCAACTTTCAACTAAGCTCAGCCTATATGGGGAGGGCGCAAACATCACGCGCTCGTTTCTTTCAAAGATATGCGTTAAGCCCCCCTCAACAACTACGGGTAATCCCAAGACGCTTGTTTGATGCTCGATATATTAAAACTTGAAGTTTCATAGTCATTTGAGGATAATGTTTGGATTGTGTGTTCGCGACAGAGGTGATATTGACGTTTGGAGGTTATTTTAAGGTCATTTGTTAAACTTAGGTACTGTTATGTTTGGACGTCCATCAAACGTTATTCAAAGTGTATGAAGGGGAATTATAAAAGAGAACTATACATGTTTAATGCGACTGGTATTTTCCATCAAATCAGACTGAAATAACGCGTTAGTTAGTGCCGTACGTATGTATCTTTAACGATGATAGGAAATTAATTTAGTTGATGTTTAATGTTGGAGTTATTGTATGTTATATTGTACCAATATTAAAAAAAAATGCTTATCTCAGTACTGTTATATGACAGACTACTCAAAACTCAATGTAAATGTAATATGAATAAACCTGGGTTTAGTATGCAGTAAGACAGTTTTTGGGTCTAGAACACGACGGTATATTTTTTGTAGTGTAATAATAATTATCAAAATTAATTAATAATTATTAAAATAATAATTATAAAGATCAATACAACCCTCTAAGTACAACCCTATTGATTGATATTTCATGGAATAGCAATTCAACAACAGGGATGGTAGTAATAATAGTAATTTAATTTTAGGGTTGATGATTGTAATTCAGTAATTACATACTTGCTACTATTAGGGATGAAACGATACGAGTATATATTAGAAGTACTTTATCGATACTTTTCTTTCGATATCAAATACTTTTGGCATCGAGACTTTAGAATTGAGTAACAAGTAGTATCGTGAAGTGAGTACAAACGCACATCAAGCTATTACAGTCTGTCAAATTTCTTTAATAGATTTTCAACTTTATCGCTAAATCATTAGGTTCAAGGTTGATTGGGAAAATTTTACAGTTTCGGGTAGCTTGATGTGCTGGCGTCTGTACTTGAATCGAGTGATAAGTTATCAAAAAAGGCGTGTGCACAAGAGATTGTTTGCTCTATGATAGGGTGTCCAGTTTGAATTTTTGTTTCGAACGCATCTTTTCTACTGCTCAGTTGGCAGCCTTGCTCGTAGATAGAATAGACGCAGACGCCATTATGATGATTTTGTTTTGTTTGCGATTTTGGTAAATCACTCATCGCGTGAGGCTTGCGTTGTTATTTGTTATCTGTGACTGAACAAATCAGTGAAAATGGGTCCACAAAAGTTAGAGCTGTGGCTAAGTATATTTTACAAAAAAAAAACATGAGAAAACAGCCACGTGCAAGAATACTTAAAAAACTTTAATAAATTTCAATAAATACTACTATTTCAATAATACTACGAAAAAACTGTCCGATAAAAGTAAGCATCGATATTTTTCATTCGATACGGTATTGAGTAAAAGTATCGATACCTAGACGGTATCGTTGCATCCCTAGTTACGGTCGCGAATAATATTTTGTTCTACATACAACCGGACATAGGCCTGCAAATTGCAAAAAACGAAAGATTGAAGATTGAAAGATTTGTATTTAGAGGGAAACCACGGAGCTTCCTTAAAAAAAATTCTCTCCTCGCATTCCGTCAACCGTTTCCAAATCTCCACCACATTTTCCTTTACAACCTAAGTCCAGTAATTGTTTCCGATAAAACAACATGTATAACATGCCAGGTACATTATTTGGCATCTACCCCCCTCTTGCCCCCCTCGTCCACCCCTCTAGCCCTCGTCAACGCTTTGTTATTTGCCGTCACGTTGTTAGCAAGTTGTTCGCCGATGACAGGGTGACACCTTTTTATTTCCAATTTTATTTGTGTAACTCGTTATACTAACGAAAACAATAAGTTGATGGACGGTGGCTTGGTTGTGGGTTAGTTGATTTGGATATTTGTTGTTTGGTATGGTTGTCCAGTTTGGTTATAAGAAAATTATTTAAAAACTAATTAATTTAATGGCTGATTTTTCCATCGTCAAATAACTTTCGTTCGAGGAAAATAATTGACGTTTGACAGTTTTTGTATGAAATAACTGTCAACATTTCAAAATTATTCCTCGATTAAAGTTATCAGATGATTGAAAAATCAGCCCTTAATCTTGGTAGTATGACAAACAAAAGAGGATAGACTGCCCTGATTGCAAAAAGAAAAGATCCGTTTAACATTGTACTAATAATCTCAGTGTTATTTTTACTTATTCTTCTTTCTTATTTTTTCTTAAATGTAACGAACATAGCATAATTATTTTTTATATAATAGTAAACGTGGAGTTTCTTACCGGCTCTTCTCAATGTGAAACGACCAATTAGAACCATGCACCTAGCTTATAACATTTCATAAATGCCCATGTAGGTTTATGTAAAATAATATATTATTTTTAATTTAAATATACCCATTTCTAAAATTCCATTACCTACCCGAAAGTTTACCAGTCTAAACTGATTTTATTTATGAACAAAACATTTAAAACCACTTTCAAACATCCAAGACTACACTAACCCTAAACATTAACGAGCATAACATCCAATCTCATCCAAGGGCTTCATTCATCCATTAGATGATTCGGGCATGTCATTTGTCGCCCCCAGAGGGCAGCACTATCCAACCGTTAGTCTCCGTAACTTTAAATTGACGATTACATTCCCAAGAGCAAACATCATTGGTAATTACTGATGTTGTTTGGTAATGGACCTTTGAAATGATCTTGTTTCTATTTGTGGGATAAATAAATTAGTGGGGTCTTAGTAATTTAATAGTATGTTAACTCAATATATATGACGGGGTAGACTTATAGTATAATAGGAAAATGAATACCAGTATTTTACATGAAGCGGGAGACGAACGGCTTAGCGTGCTTTCCGAGGCACGGAAGGGTCTCGATATGTAATGGATGGTCACTCACATACGAACCGACCTCAGCATGCGTAGCTTAAACTGTGATCGACCCGTGTGGCTGTTATTATTTAGTCACGAGCCCCTCAATATCACATCACACATGTTTTATTATTTTATCATATTTTTTTTTTTCTCATTCGTCCCACCGCAGGGCAAAAGCCTACCTTCTCTTCTTGCACCTGAAGCCAGTCATCCTTCTATCTTCTTCTGGTTCTGCGTACTTTTATATCTGCAAAGATATATGAAGATTCTCAATCGAGTGAAGCGCTAGGCATTATTGGGCAAAAATCCAAAGTACGAGGTATTGTTGGATGATAAGCGCCGGACTGGTATTCTTTACAACACTGGTATGCATGGACGAGGTTGCATCAGCCCTACTTGTATCTGAGGAGCTGGAATCTTCCATGTCCCCAATAAAACAAAACAGTAAGAAGTTCATATTCAAGTGTGAAATGTGAGTGAGTGTGTGTGTGTGTGTGTATGTGATGAATGTGTGTGTGTGTGTGTGTGTGTGTGTGTGTGTGTGTGTGTGTGAGTGTGTGTGAGTGTGTGTGAGTGTGTGTGTGAGTGTTCAAGTTCATATTTTTGATTTCGAAAGTACCACAGACTTTTGGTAAAGGAATCATCGTCAATTGTTACTACGCAGTGAGCTAGTGTCGATCAATTTTCGACCTTCTACCCGCCCTTTGTCCTGCAGTAGCTTAATAACGAGCTGGTATTGTGAAAGGATAAAGGGAAAACAGATTATTCAGGAGGCCTTTGTCCAGCTATAAAGTGGTATAGGCTGAATTTTGTAGTTTAGCGTAGCCGGTAGCCTTCTGGTATCGGCCCCGATTTGTAGGCCGTGACGAGTTATAGGTCGAGTTCGAAACCAGGCTGGAACTTTACTTTGTGAATTTAATTTCACTAACAAAAAGTCGTAGATGCGACGTCCATGCCTTGCGACAGGCTTAAATCGTGTTAAGTCTATTTTTAATTAATACTAAACCCTCGCACACACTCAATGTCTAACAAAGTATTAATTACAATCGAAAACCAACCTTAAATATACTTACTAAGGCTGGTTTTTACGAATAAATAGGCTGGGGTACTGCCCAGCCTATTTATTCTTCTTAAATTGACCTTTAAAATTTTAATGAAACAACCCTCTTTGATTTTCTTTTACCCAGCCAACGCGTAAATTACAGATGCACGAGTAAACCGTATTTACATGGCAATCCAGCGAACCCGAAAACTGATTTTATTGTAAATAAAATGCCACTTAAATTGTAATAAAAGGCAGGATTTAATGAAGTGCCTACCGCGCAGTACCGAACCTATTAACATTTAATAATTGTTTCCCATTTTGTTTTACTTGAGAACAAAATGATTTCATTAACGGCTCCCCGATCTGTTTGACGAATACTTGGTATTATTTCTTTAGTGCACGCTTCGCTCGGCGAGTTTGTTCAGTCAATTTTAATTTAAGGTAATACTAGGAAGTGAAGAGTTTAAGTTGTTGCGTAATACTGGCCGTCGGAAACTGGAGTTGAGAGACGCTTATTATGTTCTTTTCTCATATCGTTTGACTTGCTACACTGAGTTTATAATCATAGCTTTTATTTATATCAGTTTTTGCGACGACACAAAACATACTTTGGTTACTTATATACTTTTACACTGGTATTACTTACATACTTTTACATCTTTTCCATTTTAATAATATCGTATTGCTTTTGATTCACCACCATGAATAGTTTTTTCCTTCTGTCGGTATGAGTGATAGCTCTCCTGACGAAACAACAAAACTAACACAATCATTAATCAATTAATAAACTCTATCAGGTTTCCATTAAAAACTGCAGCTCTTCCACCGCGACCACTCACCAACAATATCGATCACGGCCGGAAAACCCGCCGAAAATTCACATGCCTACACATGCTTTTAAAGAATGAAAGATAGTATAAAATTGGCGCGTAATCTAGTTACTTTGTCGCTGTAATGTCAAATTGTGAATCAGTCTGCGTCAAAGAGGCCCGGTATGGACACACAAATCCAATTTGCCTGTTTCGACTTTCACAGGCTAAATGCTTGTGCCAATTAAGCGATGCGTAAAGTGCGTTCGGTGCCCTTTTCAACCCTTTTTTGATCAGCAATATCGTGGCTCCGTGTGGTCGGGGGGACAACTATTTGGGTCCACTGAACAGGATGAAAGTGGACCGGAATGCCGACTTCGGAGCTTAATTACGTGCCACAGGTTTGTGTAATATTCGTTTGATATGAGATGGATGTGTCGATGTATTTGAGTGGTATGTTTGGGACTTCACAAAAATTAATTTGAGATATTTTGAAAGGTCCATGACGAGTTTTTGTGGATATCTTTTGAAGTAACTTTACAATTTAAGAAACATTTAGGATGAAAACATTTCGCTACTCAAATTCCAACTCGTGTTTTAACACAACGATGCGTGAAACTAGGTCCGTTCACACCTACTAGATTCATATTACTTGCCTCCACGTTCTGGCTCACATGCATCGAGCGAGCGAGCGTCCTACAAATAATGAGTTCTAATTACTATTTCCTGCTACACCACTACACTCTCTATAGACTGACCTACATCCCAGTTATTATGCGAGCGAAATTGAGCATTAGTTTCAAACGTATCTGCAGACTGAGTTTTATTCAAATATTGAACGGGATAAACTAACGCTCGACTATAGGTAATGTTGATTGACTCGGTTAAGTTCAACAAAGGGGATCACCCAATTAAATCTGTCGGTGCCGAAACGATTCGGATGCTGCCGTTTGATTGGCTAATTGTCGGAGATAACTTTGTTTTCAAAAAGTTTGGTGCCGAACTATGCTGGTGTAGTGGGATTGTTGTCGAAGATTGACTAGAGTGGAATAGAACAGTATCTATTTGTCACGAGCTCTTCAATTAATTATCTGGAACAGTTCAGAAGATTATTATTATCTTAGAGAGAAATCATAAGAGGCGTACTATAAAATTCGGTTCTTTTGAACCAAGGATTTTTCATTTCTATCTATAATCGATTTTAAAGGATTGCCAACTAAACCGTTCGCCAAAATCCAGCTAATCCCCATTAATTTCCAAATCATTAGCTCCCACCTTTTCCACGTCACAAAATGACTTTCATTAACGTGTGCGTGTTCCGCAGCGACGCGTCCGATGCGTTGCGGCCGGGCGGTGCAAACGGGTGCAACCTCGCACCCACTGTGCGCAACCACTAGTTTACACAGCGAGCACGGTGCACACTGTTGTTCAACGGTGCGGGTCACACCACTGTTCTATTAAAGAACGGAGTTCATGGCTCTTTTAGCAGTGCGATTTTTAATTTGCATCCGCGTTCGATGTTTACTCTGCGTTAATTCACCTTTGATGTTGCTGTTGCGGAATTCCTGTGACTTTATTAACAAAATGTTTTTGTTTTGTTTCAGGTATGCATCGTTTTATGGATACGAAGTACATTGTGATGACTTAAATGAAGTGTCTGGGTTTGTAAAAGCATAGATAGATGAAGCGTTACTATCATGAATTGTCATCTCAAAATATTTGAGACTGTTTTAAAAAATTAACTAACTTTCGAAGACATTTTTCGCACCCTATAAACTTGTAAAACAAACTCCGTAATTCATGAATAAAAAGACATTAAATAAAACGATTACATTAATATGAAAACCCTACAGTCAGTCGAATCGCGCCGCGAATGCTGGAAAACGATACTAAATCATTACGGAGAACTCCCCTCATAAAGAGAGAAACAATTATTGCTTGTTAAAGAGCCTCCCGAGGTACGGGAAATAATAAAGAAATTGTTCCCTCACTATCGGGAGCGTCTCGATCGCTTTATTACTACCATATAAAAGCGATTGTTTTTCGCAAGGTATTAAAATTGAATGTTCGGTGGCAAAGTTCTGAATTTTAAAGGGGTTTTAGTGCTACAATGACCTTGGTTGGAGAAACTTAGGGTGAATGTCTTTAAATGGTTGCTAAATGTGGCCATTGTCCTTTTAGCATGAAAGTGGTTGCGATAGATAAGACATACGGACGTAGTTATCACATATCAACATCGGTAGTCAATGTAATGAAAATGAAATCATTTTTTTTTTTTGCAAGCATGGGTAATGGATCCTCCATGTTCTACCGTCACATGGGCATGCAAATCATATTTATTTACCTACGTTACGTTTTTGTATCATTGTAGTAAATAACATTTTCGTAATTTAAATTAACGGCTCTCCTGCACACAGATAAAGCCTGAGAGGTTTTCATTACGTGACCTAAAAAAAAAACGTTATTTTTTTTTTCATAAATAATAATAAAAATACAAATTAAAAACTGTAACTTAACTAAACTAACTAACCTGCTATGACTCACATTTCCTTGTGTTAAAATTTAAATACTTCACAATAAAAATCAAATGTTGTATCTTCGGGAAGAAAATGACAACGTTAATCTTGTCTTCCGACAGACAATGTTTTTGATGTCCCATCTTCCTTTCGCATAAATGTGTTTGACATTATATAACAATTATTTACTTATTTAGAAAACTCATTTCCGTCCAACGATCTAACCGTCTTTATATTAAACTCAATCTATAGACAATAAAGACCCTTTGTGAACCAATAGCCGTCAACTACCTTCAATAAAGTTAATAACAGAATATCGCTTTAAAAAATATTATGACAAAATAGGTAGAATGGTTGGTCCTGACAATTTCATTATGGCTCAGTAAAAGCAGCTTCATGCAAACGACGTTTATGATTAAAAATAAGTTTGCGATCAGCTAGTGCCGCCAAAGGTTGCAAAAGCGAAGCTCGCCCTAATAATTTCCTATTTGTGAGTTGGTCAAAGAGGTAGACGAAAGCGGGGGCGTCTTTCTAAGGCCGAGATATCGATAAACGTTACTCTGCACGTTCTTTGACCTAGACCGGTCAATTCTGTAAAAATCTCACCCTGAAAACTTAAGTGAAGTGTGCTTGAAGTGAGCTGTCATTCCACCTGATACTAAGGATTGACATTATTGACAGCTCACTTTCTATTTTGCACTGGTAATTTGACAGTTGTGCCACAGTGACAGGAATAAAGCTTAAACAAAGTACGTGCTGAGTAACGTTTATAGATCTCGGTCTAAGACTTTTAAATGGCAGGGTTGGTCAGGATTCCTATGACGTCACTGCTCTACTCATTATAAGATAGAAAAAATACTAATCACCTGATAGTGTTTAATCCTCCATGTGATGACCTGAAGTTTTGTTTTATATCAACACTGATAAATTTTATTTTGTAAGTAAGTTTGTACAAACAATTTTACACGTCAATCATATTTTAAAACTAGATGAGGTCGGCGTTTCCTATCTGACTAGTCTGAGAAGAAAGGCTGAAACAAACTCAGAGGTCACAGAACACGAATACGAATACACAGAAATAAGACTAGTTAGTTCACAGTCAGGTATAATTGTTAACTCCTAGTCACTAACAAATTACTTTTTTAGAACTACAAAATAAAAACAATTTGCACAACCAATTTGGAAACTTTTAACAACTCGCCAGCCATTACAACTTGCACCAGCCCACTTGGTAGGATGGTGTTTTGACAGCGGACCCTAATCCGACCCGCTCCGCAGGGCGGCACAGTGCGCATGACGTTTTTCAATTATAACCATTTACTATGTAACACTTTTGCGACTACCTGTACTGTTCCAAAGAAATCCGAATTTTCACGAATTATTCCGAATTTTCACGAATTAATTTTGTTCCCTGAAAGAAGTACAGAAAAAGCATTGAAAATTGGACAGACTCTTCTGTCCAATTTTTAATGCTTTTTCTGTACTTTTGTCGATCGTGTGTAGTTCTGTTTCCAATTTGTCGATAAAAAGGAACAAATCGTGGAACTGGAACATGTTTCGAACTGACATAGTTAGTTATTGTGTATTTGTGTGAGCTCAGTTCAAAGTGAAGTAAACATATTGAAATGGTATTGGAGATTTTAAAATCAATGTTAGATAAGATTTCAAAGGTGAACCCCACGCTCATGTCAGTGTTTGCTGACCTATCACGATATACGAGAACTAACATGAGGCATAATCTGAGACCGGTAAACTTCAATAAACAGAGTTATAAATTAGGTCATGTTTGATAGACTGACGATACAAACATTTTTTCTAAGTCTACCTAATTATTAATATGGCACAATTAGCCTATATTATTCAAGGCTGCGTGCCATAGTCCGCAAAGCTGGCCCAGTGCAGATTGGTAGAAGTTCCACGTCATCGACTTTTCGTTCTAGGACTTGGCGGTTTCCTCATGATGTTTTCCATCACCGTTGTTGAGTGCAGTGGTGATGAAATAATTTACACAAAGTAAAGCGCCTGTCTGGGTTCAAACCTACAACTCGTAAGTCGAAGCCAAGTAATAAGTTTATTTCAAAAATAAAATTGTACAAAATGATCACAAATGTCTTATAGGCTATATTTACCTTTTACAAATGAGTTAGTCATCTGTAACCGATCTAGGCAAAAGCCTGTATTTCAACTATCAGCGCCAAACCCCTGAAATAATAAACACTTAAAAATAAATATCAAGCAGAAATGTTTATATTTATAGTTTTTTTTTTTTTAACAGATAGTAAATAACTTAATAATTCGATACAATAAAATAATATAATCATTTTTTTTCTTTTGCTGTTTTTACTACTTTATTTATTTTTTCTTATCTATTATGATTATAAATTATTATTTATCATTAGTGTTACCTGGTATCACGCTATAAAAATGCGTTATTTTCATCCTATAAAAATATACCAACAAAGTAAAGTTATTCGTACCGCTGTCATCTAACATTACCCACAACACCTCACCTCCTGTCAGCATTCAAGGCTCCATACAGTTCTATACGATATTACTATAAGTAGGTATATATGTACTTGGTGGAGACGAACCGAACTCTCGGTACACTTTGGATCAATTTCCGAAGTTTTACTTCGATCTTTACTTTCGTGGGGCATGTGTACACTGGAGGGGAATTGTTCCCAATTACGGAAGCAGAGAATTGAACCGTGATATAACGTTGTTTAATGTTTATATTGATTTTGGAATTTTATTATGTATATTTTATTTTATGTTTGTGATTTAATTTGATATGAGGGTAGATGTGTTTTTCTGCTTTTCCTTTTAATCGTAATAGAGCTTCATCCTTAATTCGAAAGGTACTTGGTAATATTAAATTCTACACTCAAACAATCAATCTGCCTAGCATTTTCCCAACGACTGCATATCTGAACTCCACGCACCAGTTACGACTGTCAAAGATCCACGAATGACAGCCGAAACCAATGGCTTAACGTGCTTTCCGAGGCACAGAGGGGTCTTGGTATATAAAGATGGTCACCCACCCACAGACAAAGGTAGCTTAACCTGATCGATCGACCCGTGCGGCTGTTATTACTTAACCACGAGCTCCTCCACAGTCAAACAATATCATACTAAAATACATATGTTACGTGAAACATGCCTATGGTTCACATAAAAAGTTTACTGACCGTAATTGAACACTACAAACCTGAATCAACCAACCAATTAGCGACGTTAGGCATACACCTACTAGTAGGTACTGACTCATTCTGACGTATTCAATTCAGGGCCTACGTGACAATGCACTTAACCTACTATTTCAGCGGGACGGCTAGACAAAATTACAGTCTGCCTACAAAGACTTAACTTCCAAATGAAAACAGACCTAATTTATTTAATTACTGAAATGGCTAACAGATCTAATTCAGATAAACTTGATGAAATAAATTCAATTGAACAAGTTTCAGTGAACTTTTATTGGAAAAACGTTCTTGTAATAAACTGTTTTCTATTTCATTTGCATGCATTATTTGGATAAATAAAAGAGTTGGAAATCTGTCTACTATCTTTAATGTTTTTTTATACGTTGAAAAAAAATTACTTAACTCAACATGTTTAAATCTCTACTAATTAAAAAATAAAACGTGCATTCAACAACAATTATCACCTTTATTAAAATAAAATATTTTCTAAACATTGACATTATAATATTAAACTTGATAACCAATCTTGTCACGCTGTCTTTGAACCAGGTTCGACGTGCTACACTACAGTGTAGCCCCAGCTTTATACTCTAACGTTGAGCCTGTACGGAACTTAACCATCCACTTTATTAGCAAACTTGGCTATGAGTACAGTCTTTCAGTAATTAGACTGAATTATTTTCGGCCGACTGCGCCACAAACTTGTTTACAAGTCATGAGAATATTACACCAAATATATTTTTTATTTTGCATTTGATACTTTCCAATTTGTTGACTTTGAAAGTTATTTTAATCTCGCTGCTGTTGAATGTTTCGTTAAAACATTTTCTTTTGGTTGTGTATTGGATTTTAAATTACAATATTGGCTTAGGGCGCTTTTAGCATTTTATAAAAAATGTAGAATCTTTTTTGATATAATTTGTAACATTTTTCGTTTTGTGTTTCTCTTTTCAAACATTTAAACAGTCATGTTTTAATAAAGTTAGCAACTGTCACTCTAAAAATTTAATTATAAAATTCAAGTGACAATACATTTCTCATAATCATCATACAAGCTCAAGCCATAACACCAGTTTACCTAATATCAACAATAGATTATGATAATTTATTTACCGTAAAATAAATTATGTCTCCGCACCTTCGAGGTGACAGCGTGACAATGGTTACAATAGGCCGCCGTCAGATAGGTCTATGTCATCCCTTTTTTAAGGGCTTTGTGATACAAGCGATGATTAATGTTTGAAAACTGAGTGGAAAATATGAACAGTAAACGGCGGATATTATAGAAGTGAGTTATTTTTCTTTGCTGTTTTATTACTGTTATAGAGGCATGAGGAACAGGCTGTAAAGTTATCTCATACTCTATAGAAAAGGGAGGATCCTCCGACCAAACGGGTGTTGTGTTTGGCGGGCAACTGCCCAACGATTGATGTTGGGAAGTTTTGTATATATGCTAATTGCACGGTAAACTTTGCTTGCAAGATGCAGGATTTGCGTGACGTCAGTATGACGCGTTGTTCGCATGTGGCGTTGTAGATACCGCTATACTGTTGTTTCTTGTTTATAAATGTTTTATTTACTGTTCGATGTTCTCACTTTATATTTTGTATGAAAAAAGCGACGCAGATAAATAATAAATCATGCTTCCAATTCAATCAATCAACTCAGCCTATCGCAGTCCACTGCTGGACATAGGCCTCTCCCAGGCTGCGCCACAACACCCTGTCCTCCGCCTTCCGCATCCAGTCCGTCCCAGCAACCTTCTTTAGGTCGTCCGTCCATCTGGCTGGGGGTCGTCCCACACTATGCTTGCCGATACGCGGTTTCCACTCCAGGAATCGTCTGCTCCACCTTCGGTCCTTCGACAAACATGGCCAGCCCACTGCCACTTCAGTTTGCTTACTTTGCGCGCTATGTCGGTAACTCCGGTTCTTTTCCGGATAATTTCATTCCTCATTTTATCCTTCAAAGAGACTCCGAGCATAGCTCGCTCCATGCTCCATGCTCCATGCTCCATGCTTCCATGATTATTAAATTCATACATAAACTAGCAAGTTTATGTATGAATTCTGATCAAATGCTGAACGTCACCGTTAGATACCTAGAAATCTAAAATTCCATCAATAATCCCCGAAACCGAATACTCAAACAACGTCAAAATAATTTCATCCTGTAATCAACTTATTTATATTCAGACGACATTAAATTATACATGAATCAAATCGGAATACATAAAAGTGTGAAAATGTCGCATCGTGAGCGTGTATTGTGCGATATTTCACGGCATGGAGAGACGTGTCGCGCGCACGCCTCGCGCGAGTGTGCACGAGGGCTTAGCAAACACGTCGCCGTGCGATACAGCATCGAGTGTTTCTCGATACGTGTGCACCTACCCTAATACATGACGGGCAAACACCGAATTTGATAGCTGAAGAGAGATGGTTTATTTTCGGGATTTTCAAAGTATAGGTACGGCGAGCAAGCCTCCTGTATATACCAAGAAGACTGCTCTCACCGCTTCAAAGGCAGCATAGAAGTTAGATTAAAAGATGTGAATTTGCATGATAACTGCCGACGTCGGGTAACAAGCACGTATGACCATAATAACCCATTTTCTTCAACTATCCATTCGGTTTTACAACCTGGTACTAAAAGGCAGCTGATATTATAATACTTCTGCCGTAGCTTTCACGCTGTTCAGAGTCTTAAAGAAAACAGATAGGCAAATCTTGTGAAATTCCTAACAAGACATTACAAATGTGACGAGCAGGGAGGAACGCTAACACCTGAAGGCCAATTGTCGTAATTTAAAACGATCAAAATCTAGTCGCCGTCTCATCTCGGCGACAAACAAATGGCAAAATGTAGGGAAATTTGACGTATTTTTGACAGATTGAGACAGATCAGACTGTGAACGTTCTTAAATTTACCATAATTGCCCCTCTGAGATACAGAACATGTCCTAGTTTGGGTGTCAGGAGTTTCACATATCGAATTAATTAAGAAATTTCTTTTTGTTAGGCTATTCTGTCCCACTCCTGAGCAAAGGCCTCCGCCAAATCCTTTCAGGAATGTATACTTCCTTATTTTATTAGGCTTACAATTTTTTTTTTTTTTTACTCATGACCCTGGGGTCGCGGACCTTTGGAAAGCGTACCAGTGGTCGAAGCCAACTCGCAGAGTTTAGCTTAGTTAATTTTAAATGAAGTGGAGACACTAACCAACGATACTGTATATAAAAGTGCACCCAAGGACAACCCCCGGTTGGTGCAGGACTATTGCAGAACATTAATTATTACTACTTACTAAAGAAAATAATGACACGTGAACAAATACGTAAGCGGGCTTGTCACAGCAATATTATTCCTACTAGCCAGTATCCAGTATAGCTAATGTTTAATCAGCTTTTGACCCTCAACCTCTATGCTAAATGTAATCCAAAAATAATATCCAAAAACCAATCCAATCCTTAATTTTAATCCATCCAAAGGTTGTCTTTAAAAGATCGCTCTTAGCGATAAGACCGCCCATTGTGTCATCCTTTGTAAAATGTTATATATTTATGTTCTATAACTTGTATGGTGTACAATAAAGAGTATTCTATTCTATTGCGCTGCGTGTCGCGGGTTCGATTCCCGCACGGAACAAATATTTGTATGACCTACATGTATTTGTTCCGTGTCTGGGTGTTTTTCTATCTATAATATGTATGTATTTACAAAAAAAAAAAAAATTGTATATAAGTAGTTTATCAGCCATCTTGTTACCATAACACAAGCATTAGGTTGCTTAGCTTGGGACAAATGGTGCTGTGTAAAATGTCCAGGGATTTATTTATTATTTATTTATTATTATTATTATTATTTATTCAATTCTAAATGTGATTTCAAGCTCCATATTGACTGCAAATCCGTTAACCCGTAAATAGAATAGAATGGAATATTAATTTATTTACTCAGAATTTAGGTATATACAATAAGGTGACTACAATAATATGAAAGAATCCTTGTACATTCTACCAGTTTGGCATGCAAACATTGATGCAGTTCATCATCAAACATACAAACATTGATAAAGTCTTTACTTTATCAATGTCTGTATGTGAGTGACCTTTTGATCACAGGCGCATTATTGCAAATACCATATACGCGGAACTGTTTGTTTAAAGGGGTATTCGCTGTATTTAGTGCACATCAAAGTGGATTCAACGGGGTTGTGCGCTGATTTGTCACATTATATTATAGCCCCGGGCCGTATACAGCCCCTGTGCAACGTCCTGCCGTCTAAATTGGCTTGTGCCACCGGTCAGTTTGCACAGCCTTGATATTAATTGATCAGTACAGTAGCTAGGATTTGTACTTCGGGAATTATCCAATGGTAATTTATTAAAAGCATTCGATGGTCATCCGACAGCGATGCGATGAATTTGATTGTTAAGCCCCTGTCTGCATATGCCAAGGGCGAAAGAAAGCTTTTAAAATCATTGCGACAGTGGTCATGCATAAAAAAAATACTCTTAGTAGGTATTTGAATATTGTTGACTTCCGGTGACGTAGTTTTTTAAGAATTTCTCTTCAGTCATTGGCATACAAGTAAAGGCTGATCGTTTTCGAGGTTCCTAACTTTTTTTTTAACACACAAATTATTACAATATCTTAATTATTTTTTCTTTAATCGAATATTTAGTGTTATTCATTAATGATGGAAAATTATGTCATGGTCAGGTTATCATGCGCCTATAGCGCTCACCGTTGGCAGTTACTGTCTGACCTTCAGCATTTTCGCGCTGAGCAACAATTTTGTAAATTTATTGTTACAAACTAACATTTGACGACTGAAACACGCGCCATTACTAACAGCTGTCAAAATTACAGTGTTGCCAATATAAGCACCTCGAATTGGATCACACTTTATTTCGAAGCGTCATAAAAAGTCAAGTAATCAAATAGTAATGGCAGGTTATTCTACGCTAACGGTCACCAAGACCTGTGACGGGTGAACACCTTCATTCATTGACCTATAGGGCCTCATCGTGTTTTTGAGAAAACGTTGTTTCTCAGTCTGTTCCCTTGAAAGTTGTTGTGGCGATTTAGAAACTAGAAAATCTGACAACCGCAGTTCTAATATTGGGATCTTTTCAGTAATTGGGTTTTGAAAGTCAGATGACGGCGACGGTCAGTAAAATTGATTTTCAGTCGTATTTTTATAAGTTGGAAGCCTAGTTGTCTCTCTGTACATAGTTGTAGAAAAGGCTAGACAGATGATAACTAGCATATTGTCAGTAGCGATAGACTTGTCAAACTAACCCTCACCTCAAAGAAAACTAATTTTTTTTGCTAAAGTGACTAAAACCAAAACTGCGATGTAACAGCCGTGTCTATTGTGTGCTTAGGTATTGAATTTGTTGAATATTTCGGCTCGTTCCGACCAACTTTGCTGGCTCCTAACTCCGTACCAAGTTTTATTAGGATACTTGTAAAATTTCCGCCTATTTTATTGGAAGTGCTTTCGCCTGATTAAATAAGATGAATTTATTGACTTAGACACGGCCGAAAGTGCCCAAGAATTCTGATGTCTGTGTGTATAGGTAAGTTTTTCGTGTTTTTCAGTTCTGTTGGTTCTGTGAGTTTGTCCGGAATTTTAATTAAATTCTGTTTTGTTGCTTTAATTTGGTGTTTTCGGGTGTTGTTAATGAGTTATAATTTACTTGGAGATAGTAAAGTATTTGTTGCTTTAATGCAACTCAATTTATATTGCCATCGAACTCTTTGGCATCAGTAAGATCGTATTGTGTCTACTTCTCGACTATCTTAAACCATTGCAGTCCGAACACATTATGCCAAGCCGAATTTGCCCCCACAACGTGCAAGCAACGCGCCTTCAAGACCCACTAAATACAAGCCAAACTAAACACTAATTAATAATGACGTTTACTAAATATTAAGCACACATGCACCACAGCTCAGAAACTTGCAGAACACTAAGTTCAAAGAAGATTTGCATGACGCTCGGATCGTTCGAGTGCCCCTCTAACAGATCCCTGCTCGTAGATCTACACCACTAAACAGACGAATACAGAATGTTTAAGGAAACAACGTATTCTCTAAGTAAACTATTTATCATTTAGATTTCAAGTCAATTGCACGGGTTTTAAACCCTGGAAGGGCTTACGTTCGACATTCTGAAGCCTAACTAAAATTAAATCTTGTAAAATAATGGAAGTTGACCTTGCTTGGGTAGTCACATTCCTACCTAGCAGATTGAGCTATTCTATTACAGAACAGGATCGGAATAATAGGCTACTAATACCAGTTTGTTTAGTCTAAATCTTGCTCAGTGATTCTTTGCTAAAGATCGTTAGGTACTGCAGTTAACTTGTGGATAGGGGTTAGTAAAAAAAGCGTTAATAAAATTTTGATATCAATGTGTGACTATATTAGTGGCAAAGTTTTGGGAAAACAAGATTTAAAATACAGTCGTGCCAGCGACATGAAGAAGAAGAATCGATACCCTGGTCAAACCACCATTTTCACCTGCGACCTCTAGAGTTCTTAACCCTCCATACTTTCTGGCGTACAACCGGAACTTCTGTAAGTTTTTATTTCCTGCCTAAGCTCCGGTATAACCGGCCATTATGCGCAATACCCTCCGCTGGCCATTTTGATATTCCATTCAATTGTGCCGATGCAAATGGCGAAATATTTTGAGATAACCGCGTATTGTGGACCAAGCTAATGTATTATGATGTGCATCCTTATTTATACTTTTAAATTCTAACACTTAAATCAGGAGTTTTAAGGAAAATCTTATTTTCGGATTCGAATTTTTTAACGGTAAATACTGGGTCAAATTAAATTAGCTAGCCATATACGGTGGTTTTGTAACCATAGGCTAAGCAGAAAAATCATAGTTACAGCTCACAGACTGAGATCTGGACACATGCTGCTCAATAGTTTTGGATGCTTAATGAAAAGTGGAAGACGTTATACATTTACTGACGGAGTGTGTCAGATTTCAGTCTGCAAGAGAGGATCTAGTTAGAGAGCTCAAAATAAATATGAACGATGTTTGTATGTTCCATCATATTTTGTCGACACCTAACTCCGGATCTGCTTATACATAGTTTAGTTAAGTTTGTATTATTACATTGTGCGTTATAAGGTCCCTTTATTATTAGTTTTATTACGTTATAAGGTCCGATGGGACTGCCATGTACAATTGTATAAATGTCCCTAATAATGATTTATTTATGTACATATATACTTTATTGTACACCACAAAAATACATAAGATAAAACATACATTAAACACTACAAAATATACAATGGGCGGCCTTATCGTATTTCTGCGATCTCTTCCAGGCAACCTTAGAATGGACAGTGATTTTCCTGGACATAAAATGGGACTGTCGTTGGTGCAAATATTATGTATACAATACACTAAAATAGATACACAAATATATACATATCCAAAATTATAAATACATACACATTATAAAGCAACGAAAAATAAAAGAACTATAGATAATTGCAGTTAGGACAACACGATCACAACGACAAGTAGTGTTCCTTTACGAGTCTTCCTGTAACGACTGCGCGCGTTTTATTTCAACTGGCAATGCATTCCACAAACTAGCGGCCTGGACAGTAAAGGAGTTATTAAGGAAAGTTGTGGAATGCATAGGCATTTTGAGCTTCAAGTTAACTGATGACCTTAACAATTTCGTGTGGGAGTCGCAAAGAAACTGAAAACGTTTCTTGAGATAGAGAGGGGTGGAAGGGGAAAAGAGCACATTAAACAGAAGGGAAAGAATATGAGCATTCCGGCGAAGGCGAATTGGTAACCACTTGAGCTTCACACCGAATTCGGAAACATGGTAATATTTGCGCAAACCGAATATATAAAATTGAAAAAAATTTATATAAATAATAACCTTATACAAAAATTAATAAAAACAAAAAAAACTTAAAAAAAATAGCTAGCGAAACTTTGCAGGCTTGATGGGTATCGATATCTTAACTTACCTCGTAATCGCTCGAAATGTCAGTTTAAATATTATTCTGTTTATTTTTGGTTAATTTTTACCGATATCTCAAAACGATAAAACAAAAGAAACCCGATTTTCTCAACTCATACTTCAAGTAAAAACAGTTGTCGTTGATCCCAAAAAAAACATTAAATCTATTTTATCGTGTTTATATATCAATAATCATCGCATCTGCAGAGTTACGCTAGCTAATTTAATTTGAAACACGTAGAGGAAATAAAGTTATAACTTTATTTAAATAAAGTTATACTTTATTTCCTCCACGTGTTTCCAAAACGTTAAAAAAGTCAAAGGGAGCCGTTTTATTAAATACCTAAATAATCATTTCATACTAAAAAGATATGACAAGAGGCCGATTTACAAAATTTATTCATTAAAAAGTTGTGCCGGAGGAGATGAAAAAAAAACTTTCTAATTGTACGAATGAGGTACTAATTATTCAAACAATTACGTTAGCAAGTTAGGTTGGGCAAGTTAACATTTTTTTCGGCTTCATTTGCCAACGGCCCCAAGAAAACTCTTAATCACGGAACTTAGATAACAAATGCCTTTCAACTTAAAGCCAAACAGTTTTTTTGTTGCTTTGATGAAAGTAAGGAATTGTGTATTTAAAATTCTGAGGAGTTATTTTTTTTATTTTATAAGTAACTTATTTGCATTCTGGTTTGTAATTAAAGAAGCTAACGAATCCCAAGGGCGGTCGGAAAGTGGGTGAACCGACTTGCCTGCCGCGAGATTGGTTCGTGAAAGAATTGTAACTTCAAGTTTTTTTTTTTAATTTTGTCTTTTTCAAAAGTTTTGTTTTAGATTTGGTCCTTTTAAACAGAGAATCTTTGTTTCTTCTTTCCTACTTTCTTGAATCAATCATGCCTTAAAATAACTTTAAAGTTTATAAACCATTGAAAAAGTAGGTAACATTTCGTTTCGAACCTGGAAATACCTGGTGCTACACAAATTCGCTAACGTATGAAAAACTCATAATGCCCTTTACCCAAATAGCTATTATGCAGGTAAATCTGAAAATATATTTCCAGTATTAGTGTAAACACTTCAAACCCTACTTCCTATTTCAGCAAGATAATTTCCATAGATGGGGTAGAGAAATTCATACCCGCGTCGGAAGCGAGCGTATGAAATAATGAAATTAATGTCTTAATCTTTGAAATTTATTCATTGCAACCGCCGCGTTGCTCGCTGCTCGGTGTAATGCACTACTCTATGTGCTTTTTACTTGTAGGCAATTTGCTTTAAGATGTGTTGTGCTTATATTAACTTTTGTGAGTTATTGTGTGTGTAAGAGAGTGTAAGCTCTGATTAAATGTTATATTTATTCATTCACTAGCCCTGCTTAGGCTACTTAATTGTTACTGAGGATACTCTATTATCCAAAAAATACAAAGCTATTCGTATCAGAAGAACACGAAAAGGTATTGTGTGAATTGCATTCATAAATTAATTGGGGTTAACCTAATCGCTTTCATCAAAATTTTTAGGAATTTTGTCTTACAGATCACAAAAAAAAGAAAATTACGAAATGCAGTTCCGTTGATTACATAAATAGCTACAACTTCCTCACAGACACAAGCTTCGTACGTGTAACATAACCACTTTAAGCCGAAGCTTGTCGTCAAAACCGCTCATACTTCGTGGCTATTTTTACCGGCGTGTCAATAAGAAACCTTGGCATAAATAGGGAAGGAGCAGCTTCGTCCAGTAAGTAATGAGGGAGCACTGTAAACATATAGTGTAACCAGGGCGTGCCGTTAATTGATTGCCTGCCGCGCCCGCCATACAGTGCGACCATCGCTTTAGAAGCATTGCTTTTCTGAAGTGTCTCGAGGAATTGCTGGATTTGCATGGACTGGTTATTTTGTTTGGTGACGTGACTGTGTTTTGAGGAATGGGTCCGTTAACCTATCCTAAGGATAGATAGAAGTAAGTATTGTAAAGGTTTACAATATTTTTATCTAAACTATACATATAATATTAATAATATTATAAAGAGAAAAGATTTGATTCTTATTGTATGTTTGAATGAAATTTGACACATTTGACCATGACCTGGATTAGGATGTTTAATACTTTTTATCCCGATTTTCCCACGGGATCAAGACTTGTGCGGATGAAACCGCAGGTAGTTGATACTTTCGAAGCAATCAACATTCAAATTAATTATAAGAGTATGAATCATTTCAGGCTATCAATCAGCCTGTAACAATCTTGGAATTTCCTTTCTACTAGACCGACAAAAACCTGCAAGTCTATTAGTCTGTTATAGTCTGTTAGTCTGTAAGTCTGTTATAGTGTTCTTGCCATATTCGGCGTACGTGGAAAGTGCATTGGAGATAGTGGCTTCACCTATACAGACCATAGTATCTAGTGGAATGGATGGACAGAATCCATTCTACAGCAATATTAAATCCTTCTGTGTATCTACCAATTATTACTGTACAACATAGGCGGATGCAAGGGTTTCAAAGGCTTAAGTTTGCACCATAAACCAATGGAGCGTAATTTTTCGCGTCTATATTTGAGTGCCGAGTCTATAGGTCAGAGGATAGATGCACTCAGGTCCATTAGCAAGTGTAACGTAGCTTAAAGTTTTGAACCATCACTTACATAGAAGATTATAATCCCTTGCCCACTATGGACGCTAATAGTGCATGTAGAACTTTTTCAAAAGCTCCGTTTGGTTGCAATTTTTTAACAGATTTTTGACAAAAATGAATAAATATTTTTGTTTTCGTTAAGGGTTATTTTGTTATTTTCTAACTGCTGAAACCAGCACACAGTTTTCCACTTAAATTCTGATTAGCTTTCGATGAAACTAAACTTGATTCTTGGAAAGCAACATTGGTATTTTGTTTCCCAGAAAATTCAAAAATTCGCTCACGGGTGGGGTATTACATAATATGAATATTCTATTCATCATCTGCCTCGCCTTATCTCAACTATATTGGGGTCGGCTTCACCTATGAATATTCTATTATTGGGAATATAAATGCCATAACTGTAATGTTTCTAACAACTACGTATAAAGGTCAAATCTATTTATTTATTATTAGCATTAACATCCCACTTCCGGGCAAAGGCCTCCCTACTCTCTTTCCACCTCTCTCTGCCCAGAGCTGCCAAGGACCAATCTTCAATATAGGAGTCCAGCTGATCCCGCCTCTGGGCCATCTGGGACATCTGGGCCTGCCGCGATGTCGTATCTGCGAAAATTGTCTTAGCATGAATGGCTGTAGTTTTAACAGTACTTCAGTATTCACTCTGTAATTAATTAAATACGAAATACGAATATAAAGGTCAAATTAAGAAGAAATGAAAGCAAGACAACGTATTAAAACAGATCATAATCTAATAACTCTTCAATAAGTCTCTAAATACCCACCAATGGTCGGATGATGACGAATCATATAACTTCGCTCAAATACAGGGACAAAGAAGAATTTCACGCAACATCGCCCCCACTGCGAACTGAAACTGAAGCACAATAGCAGCATAGAACTTAATCCTCATCGGCTCTCTGCAGTCACGTTGTGGAAACAATGTTGCACGGTCTTAGGCTCAGGCCGCGGAATAGGCGATGCGATGTGGACTGGCCTGATAGTGGAAGTATTTGCGTTGTTGGGGAAGGAATTAGTACCGTGACAGGCTTAGAATTGCATTTAATTGTGTACTGGCTAGATTTTATCTGGATTGATAAATAGGAATAGAGATGGAAATTGAAAATTATCAAGTACTACTACTACTAACTTTTTTTCTGTGGATTTGTATGTACAGACGCCAGCACATCAAGCTACTACAATCTGTCAAATTTCTTTAATAGATTTTTAACTTTATTGATAAAGTATTAAGGTTTAAGGTTGATTGGAAAAAATTTACAGTTTCGGGTAGCTTGACCTGCTGGCGTCTGTACTAACAATAGTTTTTTAAGGTTTTTTGTGTTACTAACAGTATATGGACTTCGTCTGAAATAAATTTCTTATTATTATTATATATTATTATTACTAACCCGGAACGATACATTTGAGTGGATTAATGGTTAATTTCGCAGCATTCAGCAGCATATAAAATATAATTATGCCAAATTGCAGATGAATATTTATTCAAACTACAGTCACAATCATCCCAAATTGCCATTATTTGTGATTCATCGTGTGAATCAATCAAAACAATCATAATAGGCTGTCATGTAGTCAAAAGTGAAATTTGTCAAATGTATCACCGCAGTCCACTCCCGGCCTTTTTATTTGCAAGCTATTTTATAACTGACATTTAACAAGGACATACTTCAAGCCTAACCTAAGCCTAAATAATTAAAATTAGAAAATTTCGTCAGTCGCTATCCTTATGGCCACACAGACCGCAGGCTGATGATCATGATCCAAACGCGTTGGGTGCCTGGCGTGAATGGGCCCGGCCTATTCGAACCAAATTATATGCAGGTCAACCATGACATTTGCATAATTGGCTAATTAGTAATGATATCCTTGATCTGATAAACATTATTATTGTATTTAGACTGGAGTCTTTAAAAAATTAAGGGCATTTTTTTCGACTAAAACAATTGATATTATTCAGACTGGAGTCATTAAAATTTGATTTAGGGGCAGTTTTTCGGCCTACCTGAGTATTATCTCAGGCTGCTTAAAACTGTAAATATGGCGTGTTGTTTCCAACCTATTGATACCTATAAAAAAGTCGGATTTTCTAAAAATAGTACCCACCTACCTAGGTGGGTCCGATTTTTGTTTTTTTTTTTTTTTGTTTTCCCACACAAACTGGGATAGCTTTATGAATAATTACAAGGATGACACTGCATGAGAAACAAATCATGATGAGACATCTGAGGGGCAATTCTTGTAATTTTAAGAACGTTTACAGTCTGATCTCAGTCTCATTCTGTCAAAAATACCTCTAATTTCCCTACATTTTTGACGTTTTTGACATCGATTGTCGTTAAGACGAAATTGCGACTGGATTTTGAACGATATAATTACGGCAATTGCCCTTCTCGTCTGTTCATAGTTAGTGATACAAAATCAAGTTAATAGGCTACCTATATTCAACCAACGCGACCAGAACCTCAGTCCAAAACTTTATTTTACTACATACATATTCTCGTTGTCGTCTCCAAGGCCATCTTTCAGATCCCCTAAGTAGTACGTCAGCAGGTTTACGATTCAACATGTGTTACGTGTCACAAGGAGGCCTAAGTGAATCAGATTATATACCGATGGACTATCCAATTTGCATAATTCACTAATTGATAGTGGCAGCTTGAATAGTGATGTTTATTTGATTATTTAACTTAAGTTCCGTTCAATTGAGTTTGGTTAACGTAACATTTAATAATATAATAAAGCCTTTGTTTCCTTAACTTAATACAAGTGGATTACTAAAATTATTTGCTGTCATAAGTAGACTAGTGTAAGTAGAGTATTAAGTGTAGTAATTATATGTTATCAAAACGACTTAAAAAAATTACACTTTTTTAAACTAGGTTATGACTAATGGCCCATTTTTAGGTACAGGCCTTCTCCAATTTTCTGCAGGTTTCGCTATTTTGGCTTTGACCATCCAGTTTTCGCCCATGTTTTTGCAGATTTCATCTACCCAGCGTTCCTGTGGGCGTCCTCTGGGTCTTCTTCCTGTTTGTCCCGACCGACGTAACTGTATGAGTCCATCTTGTAACTGTAACATATACTTGCAATATCGTTAGTCTTCTGTAAAAAATGCTTAAGGTTTTAAGTTGAAAGACTTATCTAATGCTTTCATGTTATGCCCCACATGATTTAATCTTTCTGTTTTTTTCATAGTTCAGTAAATTCACAAATAAATAAATAACGGAAATCAGAAAATAGGTTTATTTTGCACAAATAAAACGCACATTATAAAATAAAAATACAAGTACGAATTAGCCAAAAGCACACATTCGACAAAAGAAAAAAGCGAGACATTAAAAAAATAAAAGTTTTGCAAAATATTTGAAACATGCATTGATAAAACCATGTTTGATCAGCGATGTGGATTGACGATTCAAATTATTTCATTTTATTATTATTATTTATTTTATTTTATTGTCTTTGGGTGGCTTACAGCTATTAAATACAGAAGTAGTAGTGAGGTAATAAACGACAAGCTATTTACAAGCCTCCACAGTTAGTAACAAACCACAATAACAAAAAAAACCACAATAACAAATATAAAATACTAATTCATTTTTACTTTTACAAATCAAAATTAAAATCCGCTGTAAAACAGAAAGTTTCAAACACAGCGCAGCTCAGCGTTTGTCAAATGAAAAAGTAATATTTAACATGAGCCGAAACTCGTAAATAAATAGCAGGTCTGTTGATATTTGGAACGACAGAGAGCCAATATTTCGCATGTCAGTCAGAGAGTCCCGTGTTTACAGTTTCCAACTATATTTTTTGTTGTACACCAATATTAGAATCGAAAAAACGATTGGTAAGTTTTAAATTCAAAAGCGAAATTTGAAAATGGTTTTTTATTTTGTAACAAAATCATTGGGACACAGGGATGGTTCAGAGTAAGCGTGGTTATTTAAAACAATGTAATAAAATATCAACCTACTTTGTGATGATATTTTCCGGCTGTTATCAATTCCAGAGTGGTGATAGCTTGTAAGGACTTGTGCATCTGTGTCTACACACATAATTGTACACTATAATATCTCCCGCGCCGAAGGCTGGTCTTCGCTGAGATTGGTCGCTATTGTTGAAATTCGGTCTGGGGGACTATTACTCTCAATAATCATTAATCAACGTTTACAATCAAATAGAAACAGAATTTCAGATCGAACATCAGAAAATAAGGCAAAAGAAAAAAATCCCAACGCCCAGTATTAATTTATAAAATAAAACAAACAGTAAAAATAACTGAAATAACTTTGGCAACACCGCATGCTACGGTTTATTGGTATTCGTTTTTACAACGATGACTTTATGTTTTCAGATGTAAATGAAAAGCCCTATTCGAATGGCGAGCGAATACACCAATACTGCCGAATATTTCAGTGACACACTATGCGTTATACGAATTCATAGTTCCACGTATCATCGGTTTTCCGAATATGCAATGTGTTGTGGTGTGGATTCTGAACACCATGCTAATGTTTTCCTAGACAGCGATTACATCATCTAGTATAATCAGTCTATAATATTCCCACTGATAATAGTGTCACTGCTGGTACAAAGGCCTGTTCTATGATAGAGGGACTGGGCCGTAATCCACCACGCGGGGCCAGAGAGGGTTGGTAGATGTCACATGTCTTCCAATTTTTGGTTCTAGGACATGCCGGTTTCCTCACGATAATAATTAATAATAATATTTGTATATTTCATTGGTCAGGCAGGGGACATAGACCTTCCATAGTTCAAGGTAACCGATCCACTATAGCCACCCAAACCCATAGCCCGGTATATTTTGTTTCCATGTTCTGCAATAGTCCTGCACCAACCGGGGGTTGTCCTTGGGTGCACTTGCATGGTGCATACAGGGATAATCGTCGGTTGGTGCCTCCTCATCATTTAAAATTGTGTAAAGGGCCTCTGCGAGTTGGCTTTGTCCCTCGTACGCCTTCCAAAGGACCGGGACCCCATGGTCCCGAGATATGCTAAAACCTAAAAAAAAAAATATAATAATAATAGTTTATTTCTCTCTCCACTACGATGTTTTCCTTTACCGTTTTGAGAGCAGAGGTGATGGATTTATTTACACAAAGTAAAGCAGTAATGTAGTATGTAGTAATGCCCGGGCTTGAACCCAAGACCTACAACTCGTAAGTTGCGGCCGTTACCACTGGATCACCACTGCTCTCAAAAATTAATTCGTGGTGTGCTCGAAATCCTAGAACAACTTCTCCGAGGCATATATTTCACAATAATATGTGGAAATTATATTTAGCTGCAACAGAAAACTGACTATAATAAGGTTACAGATTTAAAGGAATTAAACCCTTTCAGCGGACAATAAGTAGCGGGAGCCAGCGGGTTTCCCATACAATTCTAATCAAATAATCATAAAAAACTTCTGCATTCATTCTCTTGCTAAGTCTCTTAGAAGAGAAAAACGTAATGCTTCATACGTGAGCAAATCCCAAAAAAAATCAAATCCTATTCCCATACGTTATGTTTTAAAAAAAACTGTAGCGTAGACATAAAAAGAGAATAAAGAATATTTGTCCATAGACTTTGTTGAGGACTGTCCACACGGAGTTTCGGCTTTTGTGAGCAGATCTCTTTTTATCTTCTTTATTTAAAGAGGATGTCGGTAATGTGTTGTGGTACTAATGATTGCGGAGAACTGAAGCGTTTTTATTTGTTTTTAGTTGGCTGTACTGAGCGGATTACTTGTGGTCTCTGCCAATCCGACTACAAAAATAAACGGTACCTAAACGCAAGTCTTTTGATAATATAAAAAGTCCAAACAAAAATAAACTGGCTCTTACACCGTACATTATTTAGACGAATGACGTATGGCTTATCCCGGCAATAATCCTTTTATAGTTCCATACATCCTGAGGCCAAGCATAAACCTCGAAAAAAATCTCCGAAATTCACATAATAACAATGGACTTTATTACCTAGACACTATCGTCCTTTTTCGGACACTGAGTCTAAACGAATGGCTCGTATCTTCCCATTTTATAGGCATTCTGCTTGTCCTGTGTTTTAGAAGAAAGGTTAATTGAATTCAAGTTTTATGGTGCCTCTAAGTGACAATAAAAAAAATTTTACGTGGACTCTTTGGAGGGGACTTGATTAAAACAAATGAATTACTATTCATTCTTGCTGAAGTTCTTAGCTTTGTTTGTAAGAAAAGAATGATTGTTCAGAGACTTGTCTCTTAAATGTCTGATTCAACTTAAGGTCGGACTTACCTTTTGAGTTACCCAAAGAGGTTCTCGTAAGTTAATCTTTGAAGATTTGATGGGGATCAAGCGGGAGCATGTAGGTTAATAAAATAGAGCGAAGTTTTTGTTATGTTAAATACGAGTTATACGTGTAGATGAGGTTATTTCTATGTTAATTTTGCAGTTAAGTTACAATGGCTTATTTATACTTAATCTTACTTCAAGGAAATCACCAACGACCTTTCTTACAACAGCAAATCTTTCCGATACTACGTGGAATAAGTACTAAAAGACTTCACGTGGCATTTTGATTCCAGCATTATTAGGTTATCTTTATAATAACTTAACGTATACTTACATCTAAAAATAGATTGACAAAGATACTTCCTTAACTAGGTTTGAATCAAACGCATAAAATCACAAAACTTTCTAACATAGAAAGTACGAAATAGAAGCAGTTCGTGTAACGATTTAATTTTTGTTATTGCCTAAAATGTTTCCAATTCCCAGAGTGTAATTTCTAAGAGGTCAATACTGAAATCGACAGCAGACGTCGACGAGTTTAAGTAAGTGGTAAAGAGTGTTCTCTAAAATATAAACTCAAAGCGTTTTGTAAAACTAATAAGTTCTTAATTTACAAAATTTTGTACATGAAATTACCAAATGAAGCAAGCACCTTTATGCCTCAACTGGAATTCTTAGATAAAAATATTTTCCGATGTGCCATGCAATTTTCGCTGACACACCAAACTTGGACCACAGTCTTAATTGGTTTCATTTTCGAGTGAACAGGTCCGGTCCGGCGTGACACGGCGGACTTCCGACTTCTGACACGGCAAGCACCATCAATGCCAATTATAGACCTTATTCCCTTGTAATAAGGATTATCTGGGCTTAAGTTAATGATTCTGGGTGAAATTAATCGACCTTGTATGAGGTGTATTATGAGTTTTTCGCTGCAAGGCGAAATTTTTGGGAAAGAGGTGAAAGGTGTGATTATTATTAATACGATTGTAATGATTTACTTTTGGCTCTATATTAATGTTAGGCAGTTTCAATATTAATACCAATCTTCTTTTAAACCGTAGAGAGCTTAATATTGATTTTTTAGAATATTATTTATCATCATCTGCCTAGCCTTTTCCCAACTGTTAGGGTCGGCTCCCGGATGTAGCCGAATACCAGTATTTTACAAGGAGCGACTGCTTATCTGACCTCCACAACCCAGTTACGGGGTTATACGATACCTGAAAAATAAGAAGCCCGAAAGTCTAACAACTAGTCTCACCAAGAGTCGACCCGTAACGACTGTCAAAGATCTACGAATGACAGCCGGGACCAGCTTAACGTGCTTTCCGAGGCACGGAGAGGTATTAATATGTAAAGACGATCACCCATCCACGGATCAAGCGCGGCAAGCGTTAACCTGATCGATCGACCCATGCGCCTGTTATTACTTAGACACAAGCACCTCAAAAATATTAAAAATATTATTTATATTCAGTTGAATGTTTAGGGCTTCTGAAATAAAGTCGTCTAAACAAAGATTAAATTCGATCTCAAGTGTTCATAACTTTACACAAAATGTATCGCCAATCAAATTGCAGCCGATCAACCAATCAAGATGCCTCACTAATACCCTCGTAATCCTCTACTTTCATTTAAATGCATTGAACTTAAACAATGTCTTTGAAGCTTAACATTTCAAAGGAGCTTTAATGTAATCATTAAAAACAGAAGCCATTCATTTGAAACGAAGTCTTTTGCCGCCAGTATCAATCATAGTACGTTTTGACAAGACGTCAAATGATTTTCAGTACAATTTTGGCAGTAATGCTCGCAGGCATAGATGAGTCTTTTCCTGCGTGGCTCGTTCGTACATTTTCTATGCAGTCGGGTCGAGTCGGGTCTATGCGCAAGCGATATCCCGCGCCTTAACCAAAAGCAATCGGCCCACGAGCACGCGGTCTTCGCATTCATATGTCACTGTTTTTTTTAACGATCCGGACCGCGTGGTCGCGCCTGCAGACGGCGTCGTCAAAACAAAAACTGACTTATGTACGCGACGATCGCGTGCTCGCGCTTGTGTTTAGGACGCGGACAGATACGACTAAAGAAGGAATCGCAGTGTCTGAAACAGTCGCACGACGATTCGCACCTGTATATTATGCCTTAATAGTTGAAAACAACCTTGCACCAGGTTGATTTATGAATTTGAAGGGTCACCCTGATGCGCTCAAGTTACTAGCTTTTACGAAGACCACTCTCTCATAGCTGGGTTTGGCTGTCAATCAAGATATAGCAAAGGAAATATTTTTTAGACAAGAATAGGAGAAAGATTAGGGTGTGTTTTCGTAATACAGGGTAATTTAGTTTGACTTATTTGCGTATTGGGTCACCGATTAATGGAGCTGTTATAGCGAAACATCTACAAGTTTTTTTTTCAACCCGTATTGCCTTACTGCTGGGCAAAGGTCTCTCCCATCACTTCCCATTGTCCCTTGTATGTTGCCTTCTCCGGCCAATCTACCGTAAATGCATCTAAGTCGTCAAGCCAGCATTTCCTAGACCTCTCTTGGTGACGACGCCCGTCTTCTGGCATCCACTGCGTGACGGCTCTGGCAAATCTGTTTCGGTGCATCCTACATTTATGGCTCGCCCAAGCCCACCCTAGAAGACTTATTGCCCAAATCGAATATTCCTGTTTTGGAGCGTACCCTACTAGTCCTACCAGTAGTATTATAAACGCGAAAGTTTGTATGGATGGATGGATGGATGGATTTTTGTTACTCTTTCACAAAAAAACTACTGAACTAATTTAGATGACATTTGGCACACAGATAGTTTACAACCAGGATTAACACATAGGATACTTTTTATCTCGATATTCCCACGGGATTGAAACTTATGCGGGTGAAACCGCGAGGTGCAGCTAGTCGTGTATATCTAGAAGTTGGGACTTTATTAAGCAGATTGAAGACTAAAACAACACTCTAATGAAAAAAATATAGTTCATCGATTTAGCAATTTCAGTTCCTAAATAACATCTGCTTCACACGAGTCTCCCAATGACTCACATTTTTACAAAATGGCGACTTTTCTCGGCAATTTGAGCGAAGAAAAACATTCTGGGAGTCCAAACGTCCGGCATTGCATAAGACTCGTACATTTCAGAGTACTATTGAGCTAATTTTCTTTGGCTTCCCTTCACTTACTGCATTTTAAAGGACGTCTGGCACCTACAGCATTTTCCCTCTTGAAAATTGTGAGAAACGAATGATCATTTTTATGGGTGCGTCTCATAATATTATATGAAATTATTTGATATTTTTTCATTTTAATAACGGTCTCGAGATACAATGAACGCGAGATATCCCAAAACTTGATATAATTTCATTACATATAACATACAATCATATTATTATATTCGAATACTCATTTTGCCTATTTTAATAGTAGATACCTTCATTTGTTCGAAAATCTTTTAAATGTTAGAAATTTTGTAATTATATCATAAATTACTTAATAAATAACTTTCCCGTTGCAATACAAAGGATTGGACTGTTAATTTGATAACTGATTGACTTTCATTGTAGTCACTCTAGTGGAAAATTGCTGATTCATTTACTATAGTAGGTATCTACCTCCTTGTATTATTCTGGTTTTTCTGGGAATAATTTCGATTCAGAGACTGTGCCTCGCAGCGTTTTTATAGCAAATTACAACATTTTTACGGTTCCGTACCTCAAAATGAAAAACGGAACCCGTATAAGATCACTTCGTTGTCTGTCTGTCCATCTGTCAAACCCCTTTTTCTCAGGAACGCGTGGAGCTATTAAGTCGATATTAATATAAAATACTTAGGGCTGCAATCCCTTGAAGCAGTCGCTCTCAATCTCAGCAATCAAACTTCTAAGTCAACGCAATCAAAAGATACGAGCGTTTATGTTCCTTTTATGCCGCATATTTTGACACTCGCAAGGGAATCAAAACCTATAGGACCTAGAGTCCCGTTGACCTAGAGTCATGAAATTTGGCAAGAAGCAATGTCATTTAGCACAAGTAAAGGAAAAAATCCGAAAACCGTAAATTTGTAGTTGCATTCCAAAAAAAGAACGGGAAAAATATTTGAGACACGATTCCCGTGATAAACTATTTAAATACCTAAAAAGTACGGAACCCTCGGTGTGCGAGTCCGCCTCGCACTTGTCCGGTTTGTTTTATTAAAAAGTGCTATCGAAATAGTTGTTCTGTACAGATATTACAAATCCAAATCAGTTCAAATTATGAAGGAACAGTTTTTTTTCATTTAATTTTTAGAAGAGTAAGGTTTAAGTAGCTCATTTTGTAAATGAATAATAATACGTGTCTGTTCAACATCGCTCTAGTTACTGTTTTCTTACACATACCCTTCAGTAATAACATCTCAATAATATTCATAGCTTCCAGAACATTATCATCAACAAATCCCAACGTTCCTCCCATCTTACACCCACTAAACACTATTAACCACGTACAGGTAAAATTACATAAATCGCATTGACGCGTTACCATGGCAACCGCTCAGGCGCCCGGTAAACCGAAATTAATCCGTCCGTATGAGCGTAGAGTCGAACTTAATTAGCGGCTCTGCTTGTGACTATGTAGGAGCGAGCGCGATGATTAGACGATAGATGTGGCTGCTTGATTATAAGTGTCTTAGCTGAGGAGATAATGAACTGGGCTGTTGTTTTGTGAACTGTTGGAGATTTGTAAAGTTTTGTTATTGGTACAATCGTTAACAATCATAATGTATCCGGTCCGTTTCCAAAAAACAGTCAATAGCTGTAGGACCCAAGAAAAGATAGCTATTTAATATTCTTTACTTAAATGTACATAAAGTAAATAAATAGACTGCATACAGTTTTTTTTTACATCAAGTTAGCTCTTACGTCTGCACTTTACGCCTGATTTCGGATATATTGGGATCGATCCTGTTTAATTGCTCGTGAGTGTATTCTTTGTTCATGGCTCTGTCAAAGCTTGCATGATCCTATAAACATCCGAAATAGAGATTATTAGCTAAGGTGCAATGGCGGAAAATGCTATATCTCTTGCTGATCAAAACCTTGCTTCAACTTTCTTAAGGGAGTAAGTATCTCCTTATAACATTCACCAGTCGTAACCAATACGCTCTTTTAAATCTATTGATTTAAAATGGAGTTTCTTGCCCGTTCTTGTCCATAGGAACCTACTACGCTTTGGAATGGACAACTACCTTCATCTTTCTGTTTGACCGATCCCTTGAGAGTCCGAAAGTGCCAGTAATGCTTTGAGATTGAGTCACTCAATATTCCTGCAGTTCCAAGTAAGCCTAAAATCGAAGCCAGTTATAACAGAAATCAATAGGATCCTCCATAAACTCTACCGTGGCTAATGCCAGCGTGGTCGAATGATTGGTTTAAGCTCTTTGCCAACTATCTTGCTCTATGGGTTCTGATCTGCAAAACTCACTTCTAATCCAATTAGCATCGGTATTGTGGTGTGAATGAGGAGTGAAAGAGGGCTTAGCGAATGTAAACTGGAGTAGGATTTAGATGTTCTAAGGAGCTATTAAAATAGTGGATGAACAGGATCTAGAAATGCGATATGTTTTGGTGCAGAGAATTTAATGAGCCAGATTAGGTCGTTTTCAGGAATTCTGTTACTGTACCTACATAATTGGACATAATCCTTTATCAAAATTGCTATTTATAGATTTGTCTAGCTTGAAATCTTATTAAACCAAAGGAATCTTATAATATAGTTGTGTTATATTATATACCTGTGTATGATTGTTAGGTCAGATGGCAGTTGTTTTTAAATAATTTAGCATCAGTGTCTTTTTTTAAATGACAGCCATTCGTAGTATTGTTGAAATGGCTAGACAGTACGTGTAAGCTAAGTTAATATTTCATAAAAGTTAAACCAAGCTAATATTTTAGCAGAGAGTGTAGCTATATACCTGCATAGAGTTTTGTTAAAGTTTTCTCTTATAAATATTTTGGATTTTCACCTCCTAGGGTTCACGAAAACACACACAAGGGAGATGATACAAACAATGGAGAAGGGTATAAAGTGAATGTGAAATAAAAGCGTCGTGGCCCCATTTTGAGCCACCAAAATAAGTATGAGAAATATAAAAAATACATCTTTGCCAGCTCTTACTAGCGAGCATAAAATGTAACTATTTCAATAAAAAACTACTCTACTAAGTAGGTACATAGTTAAATTTTTACGGTCTGATAGCTGGGGACTTGAGCGAAATCTGAGAAAAAAGAGTCACAATTAAATTATATAGCACTGGAATAAAAACACTTACTCCTGGGACCTTTTCAAATGTTACAACTAAGACCTAACAGGGCGTAACACACTCATGATGACGTAGCATATTTTGTACCTAAAACTGGGACCGCAATACGTGAAGTCTCAATTCATAGGTACTATTGAGCCATATGGCCCTTAATGTGACCCCGATATAGTTCTTCTAAGTATCGTAGTAGTACTGTTATCGTTCTAGTGCGGTTCTTTAGCTGGTTTCTCTATATATATATAATATCACGCTACTCGAGACGATTAAAAACGCAGTTAGACAGTACGCATAGGGATGCAACGATACCATCTAGGTATCGATACTTTTACTCGATATGGTATCAGTCACAAGGTATCGATACCTACTCGGTATCAAATTAACTGTATCGATGCTTACTTGTATCGGACAGTTTTTTCGTAGGAAGTATTAGAGGCAAATAAAAACATGTAAGTACATCGTCTAAGTATTTATTAAAGTTTTTTGAAGCATTTCTTGCATGTGGGTGTTTCCTCTTTTTTCTTTTTTATAATATAGCCACTGTTCAGACTTTTGTGGTCCCATTTATAAACAAACAACGTAAATTGCACGAGATGAGTGATTTACGGAAATCGCAAACAAAACAAAATCATCATTATGGCATCTTACAAAAATCGTGAATGAACAGAATTCCGTCCCCACTTACACACGGATACGGATTTGTAAGCACAAATACGGATTTACGAGTTCCAACCCGTTTCGTCACTAAAATAATACAATGCGGCCCATTTCGTCAATTAAATAGTTTTAATGAAATCACGAAAGTTGTGCGGCATATAAAGACGTCGACACACTCGCGAGCGGGACTCAGTTTCGTGGACATATTAATTTATCTTTATTTTAATATAACGCTCATTCAGCATGTGTGCATAGTACCGACTTCAATGTGAAATTGCTTTTTCAGTTATAAAATATGGCGACAGTATCTTGTCTTGAGTTTTGGTTACGTTGTATGTGCTGATTCAGTTAAATTTTAATGCTTGTGAAGTAGATTTTGATTCTGTTTAGAGTGTTAACGAAGTAATTCTTGTTAATTGAAGTGAACGCTTTGTGTACAACTTTTTGAATGGTGGTTCCTAATAGACCTAGCACTCTTTGATGCTGTGCGAATTTAACAGAAATGTAACACTACATTAATTACATTTTACTGACTGCAAAACTGGCGAAATAAGGGTGTATTGTGCGTGAGGGCGAAATGAGGGTGCGTTATGTTATTAGCCTATTAGGCAAACTTCAAACACCCTAGGGGTGATTTTTCCAACGCCAGATAATTTTATTGGAGGAATAAATCTAATTAGGCACAAAAACTTTTTTACCTCTTAACGAAATATTTATAATTTCATAACCTTCCAAAAATTAGGCTGTTTATTCAAGTAGGAGTTTTTTGCCCATTCTTATCCATACGAAAACTACCTTTTGGAAGGGGCGACTAGAATCAGTTTTATTTTAATTTAATTTTTGAAGTTCAAAAAAAAATTAATTCGTGCCTTTTATGTGCCTATTTGAAATAAATGATTTGACTTTGACTTCAAAGTATCAACAATAATAATTCCAAACGCCTATCAAAAAATAAATCCCCCAATAACATTTACAGAGAAAGTTCAAGCTCACTGGCAATCCTTTACAGGGCGAATAAAATTAAAACAGATCCAATCTCATTCATTAGCACTCGGTTTATTTAGTAGCTAGGCTAGAGAACTGCGCCATTCATCATCTCGTTTGCGCTGAATCAGGACGTCTTTTAGCCATGGAAGGTTTGATAAAAGAGGTTTTTGTTATTAGGTGTCACTGGAAATCTTTGTTAGATTAAACCTTTCGGAAATGATGTTCGTCTTCTTTTTGTGTCGATGGTACTTTGTTTGGAAATATTATTACAACTTACAGTTTCACATCTTCGGTACAGTCCTTTCAGTTATTTTACCTATCTATTCTGCATCACTGTCAAAATAACAGTGATCTTTATTCTCATTCCACTAAAGTTGCTGGTGGGTTGCTGCCATTGACAAGTCTATCAAAATCATTGTGATCTTTATTCTCGTCACAATAAAGTTGTTGTTAGGTTACTGCTGTCAGAGGTAAAATATGTAACTGTGAAAGGACTGAAGACTAGTGTAATTTGAGAAATACTTGCATATTTTGTATTGTTACCGATTGATACTGACATAGCTAAGGGGCTTGTGGTTAAGTTATAATAGCCGCACGGGTCGATTGATCAGGTTAAGCTAGGCTTGCTGCGGTTGATCCGTGGGTGCCCATCTTTACATACCAAGACCCCTCCATGTCTCGGAAAACACGTTAAGCCGTTGGCCCCAGCTGTCATTCGTAGATCTTTGCAGTCGTTACGGGTCGTCAGAAACCCGAAAGTTTGACAACCAGTCTTACCAAGGGGTATCGTATCGTAACGGGTATCTGACCTCCACTGACTGACTGGGTAATAACCGAGTCAGTCAGTGGAGGTCAGATAGGCAGTCGCTCCATGTAAAATACTGGTTGCATCCGGTTACGACTAGAAGCCGACCCCAACATAGTTGGGAAAAGGCTAGGCATGCAATGATGTTACTGACACAGCTGTGAAATTAGTAAGTTGAAATGGTCACTGAGCACTCTCGCAGATAGTGCGCAGGACCGATAACCATTATTGGGGCACAAAGGTCCAGTAGCAGCATTATACGGATAATATGATGATGTGACGATTTTATTTGAAACTTTTACAATTACAATTCGTTTTGACAATCCTATCATACTAATATTTCCTACTAATATTATAAATGCGAAAGTTTGTAAGTAAGGATGGATGTTTGTTACTCTTTCACGCAAAAACTACTGAACGGAATTGGATAAAATTTGGCACACAGATAGTTTATAACCAGGATTAACACATAGGTTACTTTTTATCTCAATATTCCTACGGGAACGAAGCTTGAAACCGCAGGGCGCAGCTAGTATTTTATACTTACATAAACGTAATACGTAAATGTCTTCTTTGAATAATAAACTCTCTCCAATGCCCTTTTGCCTACACATCGATAAGCACAACAAAGCTAGCGGTACTTTCGAAGTTAACTTCCTGAAAACAGGTAGATACATTAAACATTTTAATGGCCCACCGTAAAGCAATAAAGAGCTACAGAATGGCCCAGAGACCAACTATAAAATATAATTACCAGGACGCTTGCCAAAGGAAAAATCGTGTCAACACTGAGCTATGTTATCGTTTTCTTGTATCATTTTTATAATACTGTTTACAAGGACAAGCGAGTCCACTCTGGGAGATAAACTTACAAAGGGGCTGCTAAAATTAGACTTTTTCTTTAAGTCACAACCTGACTTATTACTTGTATTTTTTTTTATAAAAACCGTCTACTTTTACAATGTTTGTAAGTATGTGAGCACCTTGTATCTATCACGTAATTAATTTTATATGTCATGGTTACATTAATCCATATAAATTATTTTACCTGTTGTGGTATAGTAATTTTATTTTAGGTGCATCGTCTTCACATATTATTATATAATGAATGTATGCAAAATATTGTAAAACATTTTAAAAGAGTAACGGTGGAGTTTCGTGCCCATTCTTCTCCATACGAAAATTACCTTTTGGAAGGGGCGACTTCTATTCAATTTCATTGTAATTTTTGACTTTCAAAAGTGCCTTTTATGAGCCTATTTGAAATAAATGCTTTGACTTTGACTTTAGTTAGAATCACTAGCACATTTGGCAAATTCATAGTTAATTGTAGAAGATGATCCGCGCCGTCGTCGTTTTGTACTTTTTTTGTTGTTGTTCACTAACTACCTCGCAATGTTGTGTATATTACAAGAGTGCCAAAACTGCGTAGGTACAGTCAGGGAAATTAATGATTAAGCAAATTTACATCCCACGTTAATTTGCCGTATTATAAACATTTAATACAACTGTAAAAAAATTACGGTTGTTATTTGAATAAACAGACAATTTAAATTGATAGTCAATTCGCTTAACAACTACACTTTCCCTGCAACTGCCAAGCACTACTGCTGAGGACGAGGTCCTGGGTTCGATTACCGGGT
Source organism: Apamea monoglypha (assembly GCA_911387795.2). Taxonomy (NCBI): domain Eukaryota; kingdom Metazoa; phylum Arthropoda; class Insecta; order Lepidoptera; family Noctuidae; genus Apamea; species Apamea monoglypha. Next base: position 2,664,024 of record OU426920.1, read on the forward strand.
CGGGCAGGGGTGGGTCGTCATTGGCTTTTTCCCTCACGAGCATTCTCAGCAGCCCGAAGTCTAGCTCGCCCCATATTACATAGGACTTAAACATAACTGGCGAAATGTGGTATACTATTTCACCTCCGCCCAAATCTTCGGGAAAACAAGATGTGATGTTATGCTACATTATTTTCCCTGAACATTTCAAAAACGAAAAACTTTGCCTAACCCACACCCTACTAAATACTTAAAGCTTTTTGTTTACATAAAAAGCGACTAATTCCATCCGTAACAAGTAATTTTACATGATGTTGAAGTATGTTATTAACTTGGTGATTTCTCCATTCTGATAGTGTAACTTAATGATTCAATTAGTGTTCTCAAGTTTACACTATAATAAGTACGTACGTAATAACATACTTTAACGATACTTAGTCACGTTAGACTTATTAGCACCAAATAATCAGACCGTTTAGTTTAGTAAAGGTTTTTCTTTTTGAAAATGCTCTAGTAGAAAAATAATAGAAAACTTATTTTAAATGATTTTATTTCTGTAAGTAAGTAGGTTTACAAAAACACTTCCACACGTCAATCATATTTTAAAAACTAGATGAGGTCGGCGTTTCCTATCCGACTACTCTGAGAAGAAGGGTCGATACAAACTCAGAAGTCACAGTCTCTTTTAAAGTCCAGACAATCTTTGTCAGATCATCTGAGGACCATGTAGACAAGTTTCTGAAGTGGTGTTTTGAGGAAAGAACCAAACAGATTTGAGTAGACCTGTCTAGTTAGAGCAAGCATTGGTCAGTAATCGTGGCAGCTCAACTCAAAACTTATGTTTAGGTACGTACGTATGTATGTGTAGGTTGTATGGTCCATCTTTATGTTAAAACCACTGGACCGAATTCGGTATATGAGCCTCTACTAGGACAAATCAGTTCCTGTCTAGAGGACTCGACTGCTCAAAATAAACTCTTACTCCTTTTTCAATCGACTGAGTTTTAAATATAGATGTTTCTATTTATTCCATGGTTACGCGTTGGAACGGGCAACTAGCTTCATATGTCTGACTGATCGACTCCCTGACAATTAGAAAGTACATGTGAATGGTTTAATTGAAATAAATGCTTTCAGTTTGAGTTTACCTCGTAGTATTGATTTCTGTTACTGGTTGTGAGCCTGCTTTACTAAGTAATCCTACTATCCTACTTATCCTATCCTACTAATATTATAAAAGTGAAAGTTTTTTTATGGATGAATGGATGGATGGATGTTTGTTAATCTTTCACGCAAAAATTACTGAACGGATTTGGATGAAATTTAGCACACAGATGGTTTATAACCAGGATTAATACATAGAATACTTTTTATCCCGAAATTCCCACGGGATCGAAACTTACGCGGGTGAAACCTCGAGTCGCAGCTAGTCAATGATAAAGATATTAAAAACATTTATCTAAGGTCTATTCAAATTTACGTTTACAATTGATGTTATTTCAAGTTAAACAAATGTCAACTTTATTTCAGTAGTAAGTAAGTTGATTTCAGACTAACTAGCATTATTTAAAAAGTCTTAAAAATGTTTGAAGTTGTAGCATAAACTGGACTTTATTGTGTAGGAATTAAAGTTATTTTTCCAATAACTCATATTTGTTTACATGTTTGGCAAGTAAATCGCGAACACAGCTTAACTACAAAGCTTTTTAATGGTGTTCTTAAAAAATTTCTTGTCTTCGTTTACACCAGAGTCAAGATCGCCTCATAAGTACACTACATAACGTACTTTCCGAAGCATGGACAAAAGACTTATATTTTCATTCTTCAAAGAAAAAAGCGCGCCTCCATCTAATCAGAGGGAGGCGCGCGAGGCCAATCGGCCCACGTCAAGGCTCCAAACTTGACAGTAGAAAGATAAGCGAAAAAAGATCTATACCGTCGATCATCAGAGCTTGTTAAAAGTTGCCCTAGACTGACAGAAAAGTTTTAATGGCCAGAAGATAGGCCAACGCGATCAAAGAAATGTTTAAATATTTATTTGTAAATATAAAGGTGTAGAAGTTTATGTAACGAATGTTCGTTTTTTTAAGAAATAATGTTATGAAAATACGCCATCTTTTTGTCAGTGAATTTATTCAGGGTTTATTTAATTTTGGGCTCGGACGAGCGATAGGAAGCTCGGTGTGTTGTTATATTTATGTTTAGAAACATGTAGATTTTATTTATTTATTTAGGGATTACCAACGAGATACATTACAAGTTTCTTTTACAATAATAAAACTTGTGTATTATGTATACCAATATATTACACCATTACCCTGTAATGCACACTAAATTACAGGTAACCACAGCTTACACATGCTCTGAATACATAATCAAATTATAAATACATCTAATTCAATATTGGGACACATTTTAGCAGCCCAATTCTCTATACGGCTTCCATAAAAAAAGAATGATTAACTAGACGCAAAGCCGATTTTCTACGACACTAAACTTATCCCCAACAACAATAAAATCTAATAGCAAAGTGCTCAGTCAATTAGATAACTACCAATAACTCAAACGTACCCCACTTTACAACTCCGAATTACCTTCTGATAGCCCTTCGCTTACGTATCTTTTATTCCCTAATCAATGTCCTACAATCCCCCACTAGGATCCCTCACATTATACCTACATTATAAACGTCGGTTTCAAGGATCTAAGGGTCAATTAAACGTACCTCAAATTAGATCCACTGAGTTACGTTTTTTCCTCACCGATATTAAACAGGGAGTGTGCCGTGTTTCTGTATAAACCTCGTCGCTGAGTAATGCGGGCCATTACTCTGGCAGGCCTTCTTTCTTTATGAGGGGATGTGTTTTATTAAAATTTATAAACATAATTCTGTAGTGTTAGCTGCTTATCGCGTGTAGGAATGGGGTTTGAGATTCATAGGGGAAGACGGCAGTTACTTTTTTGTTGTGATAAGCCCGAGTAGTGAGAGGTTAGTGTGAAGTCATTGTTCGTGCAGTGGTGACCCAAAAAGCGTTTCAAATGCACCTTTAACCAAGGAAAATGAGCTACAGACCACCACTTACAGAGCCCTGACTTTTAGGTACACACAAAAGAAATGGTGAAATGGGGTCATAACTTTGTCAAAAGGGGGAGGATGCGTTTCTTACTCTGTTTGTCCAGGCATGGGGTCATAACCTGGTCAAAAGGGGGAGGATATAACGCGAACCTCTTTCTAACCGCTCCCGCCACAAACCACGCGCTTCTGGCGGAAACGCCTCTCGTTCCCACCCGCCAATGAGAGCAAGTCGAAGCTTCTAGAACATTCTAGAAGCTTCCTATAAAACATACGACGTGCGCCCCTTTTTGACAGAGTCGTGTTACGTCCGTCAACTGGGAGCTGCATACTGAAAGTGTATATATTTTACTTATCTGTCTTCGCCCCAAAACCCTATTGTCTATAATATACATCATTATGTGTATGTTAAAAAGGTCATTTTTGAAACCAGATAAAAAAAGTCTTTCCGACTAGGTCTCTCCTATTCAGACCTCCTTGTCAGAAATGTAGGGATTTTAGAGGTATTTTTGACAGATTGAGACTGACAGACTGTGAACGTTCTTAAAATTACGAGAATTGCCCCTCTGATAATCATGACAAGGTGTATTTATTCATAAAGAGAGCTTAACCTTTTCAGTAAGCGATCTCTTCTAAGAAACAAGCATTCATCACCCCCACGCAAGCTCACTGCGTGTTGGTAAATTGACTCCATTAACACTAGTTTTTCCCACAATATTTTCCTTATCTGGTCAAAGGTAAGGTAAGTCAAAGGTATCATTAATTAACTTACAAACAGTGAAAATATTTTACCAATGTATTCATGCTTAAAAATAAAAACCAACGTAGAAATCACAAACAAATAGGGAAATAGATCGTTAAATAAATTGACTATTAAGTTTCCGTATCATACAGACTTTCTCAGTCGTATTAAATGGGTATAACACTGTAAAACATAGTGTGTTTAATCTCTTAAACAATTCTTACACATTATTCAGATAGAAATCAATTGTTTATCAAATTGACACACTACGTCAATTCACCGTATTATAGCCATTTCATTACTTCATTTGACTTTCATTCAGTCAAAATGACAATTATAATTTGAATAGAAGGACAATTTAAGTTGTTTGTCAATTTGATAAACAATTAATTTTGCTGACTTTACCAAAAAGGTACCTTTCTTATTTTATCAACAATATGTAGACCTTACCTAGGTGACCAAATAATGTATACCGAAAATAATCTAACGTAGACGTCACAACAATGCAGTAATCAAGCATCTTATCACGAATTATTCCATAGTTTCAGCCTCCCCTTGTTGAAACGCCGAGAGTCCATGTAATATGCTAATACCACAGAAATAGAATTACAGTATCTCCAAACATCTTCACAGGCACCATCAGGCATTCAGGTCCGACTGCCCAGCAGCTGTGGCCACCTGTTAGACGCTTCCCGCATCGCAATGAGCTGCGATCTGCATCCAGAATGATTGATGATCTTAAGACATGTCTGGAGAAATGTTCTGTCGTTGGAACATGTGTCTCGGATTATACTGTGGTGTCGGGCTTAAAGTTATGGTGTCACTTTGTGTTTACAATTTGTTGTGTTTCATTTGTTTCAAAAACAAAAGTCATCTAAACTTACTGTCTAAAAAGAAATACGGTCTATAAGGTCTACAGTTCTTTATCTTCTTGGTTAGATGAAGTAGCATAACGAAAAAAAACGTGTGCTGTCAGGGGACCGTTAGGAACGAAATAAGTAATAGTAAGTGACTGAGAGAGAAAGTCGCATGGTATCGCCACGTTATGAAAAAGCGTTATCCAGGGGGCATAAGGCTTTTTTTTTATTTGTACTAGTCAACTCCTACCGCAAGCCGTTAAAGTTGAAGTTGTAGAACTTCGTTCCAAAAAAGTAACCATAATGACGCCTTTTTGGTATACCTATTTTTTTTTTTGGACTTTACCAAAACTGACAATTACGGTGTCGTTGATCGACCATCCAGACTTCGGCCTCTGAAAGCTGAATTCAAAATATTCATAAAGTTATTCGGTTCTAATCTATAATCAAAATAGTCAAAATCTATTTCACTGTCAATATTTAATATGCATAACTAGTACTGAACTTTTTATCTGCAATATGAATTGTCGTGAGAGTATTCAAACAGTTTGAATGGACCCGTTGCAAAATGACGGCTTTTTATAGTTACGTGTGAATTTGGTAAAAAAAAAACACTCATTCATTTAATGTGACGAAAAGAATCACATTATTTTTCGCCATCCTAACATGTTAAAAATTATTTCAATATGTTGGAGTTGCATTCCTTTTTTTTTCATTTTAGTCTGAAAGTACCATTTTACTTTGTGATATTGCCATGCAAATTCTCGTTACTGCTGTTATAAAGAGGAACACAGTAACCTATTTCCTGTTCGTTCCTCGTTGTGAGATCATAACTGACACTCTTTATGACTATGTTTTCCTCTTCGCAAATCAGCACGAAACGCAGACAGGTACCGTCCTTATTTGTTGACATTTTTACCGAAAAAAGATACTTAATGTTTGTATATCTTTTGGAAACTTTGCTTGTGTTTTTTTTTTACCATTTTTTGTCTACTATAATGAGAAAGAAAAAGAAAAATTCTTGGTATTGGCTGCTCAAACAATACATTTTGATGGCGATTATGCAAAACATGTAAAAAAAAAACATAGTTTGCATAAATGACGCCTGAAAATGCAACCCCTGTAAATCTAGGAAGTCAATTTTCAGCATCGTAAACGTAAAATAGAGTTTTGTGCTTTAGAGTAAATATTCAGCGACGATAGGTACAGGTCGAAAGACGAAACTATTACTATTATTTTACAAATTCGTCGAAACAATATTTTATCATAGTAACATTTTCCCGCTTTTTCTTTTATCTTGTTTCACATAAACTTTCCCGTTAATTTCGGAAAAAACCTTAGCATAACACAAAATAAAGCCGCCGGTGAGAACCCCCTTATCCCCGTATATATTAATATTGGCAAACGACAAGTTGACAACCTTCCAAAAAATATATATTTCGTTTGTTTTCGTTCCAAAGTTGAATACTACGCAAACAAAAACTGCGTTACTCGAAGGTGGTACAAGGGTTGAATCATATAAATAAAATTCCTCAAGAATGAATCAAGTTTACTTCTTATTATATTTCTTCAGGAACTCTATAAATAACAGCAAGATAAAAACAAAAGGTCCAGCGGACTGACAACGTAAATAATGCGTTATCAGTACACACGGAAGGCATCGTACACACGCGCCGGTCAAACCGGCCGATACGGACGAAGACACGATGATTTATTTAAAGCAACGCGAAGATCTCTTATCTGCCACCTAGCGTTATCTTATTGCGTGTTTCCTAAATAATTAATGCAATATAGGGCATCGATTGTGAGGTGACGGGCGGGCGCGGGGCGGGGACGAGAGCGCGGGGGTGCGCGCGGCGCACGCACGCGATTGGCTGTCAAGCCTGCGTGAGTGCGTACCTCCCCGCGTGCGTATGCCTTCGCCCGCCCGTGTTTCAGTCTTCTTCTGAACTCCGTGGGAGACAGACGTGCCGCTCCGCGTTACAAGTGACGTACGAAAGCCGCGACCGCGCGTCCATCCGCTCCCTCCCATCAATTACCTTCACCAAGTTTAATTTAAAACTGTGACAATTTCATCTGTCCATATGGTTCACCTCGTAGATATATTTCGTTCGGCGAAAGTTGAATATCCGCCGCCTGTTATTGTGAGTAAACATCTAATTTGCATTTTAACAATATTTTTTAAAGTGTATTTTTGTTTGGTTCTGTTTGTTTTCATTTATTTATTTTTTCTTTACAGGTTAAGGTATTGCGGCATTATTTTATGGCTGTTTAAAAGTCGAGTTGTTAACTTATTCTGTGCGGTTTGAACACAAGTCATATGTTTGTTGTTTGTTTTGTTTAAGTTATGTTTACGCCAGTTGGATTGTATTTTGTAAACTAACCGAAAATACAAAGTATACTAACCCCAATTTATTTAGTGAAAAATATAAGTTTCGAATACTATTTAAGTTTGTGTTTTTTATTTTATTTTTGAAAACTTAATAATTATTTTATAAAAAACATGACAATTTTTATAAAATTAGTTTTATCAAAAGTGCTCTAATCTACTAATGCTAAGTTTTATTAAAAGTGATGAAAAAAAAATTAAAATGTCTGTCAATAAATTATTATTAATCATATTCTCGAAAAAGAAATTGTTTTGATAAAAAAATGGCTGATACCAAAGTCTAAACGGCATATTTTCCGAAGTAATCTCCTAAATCAATAAACTTGTGCAAGTTGGAGTTAAAACAATTGCCTCTCGTCTTATCAGTGTTCTCATCTTTATTACTTCAGAGATCGAAGTGATAAGGTTTAAGACGCTCCGTCATTAGGGATCTGAAAGGCTACTTTACTTTTATTGCAAAAAGATTTAAATTGAGGGCTTAAATACGATGCACATAAAAACAAAAAAGTTTAATAATGTTTTTATAAAAGTGAGTGAATAAAAATTCAATAAGTATCTTTTTTGACATTCAGAGTTCACGACGAAAAGAGCTGAAGTAAAATTTAAAATTCAAATGAACATATTTTTAATGGTTTTGTATTTTACATAATTAGTGGAAATTAATGAACTTAGTGCTAAAACTTACTTAAAAAAATTACAGTTCTTGCATTAATTTACGATGTAAAATGTTTTTCTTTCGTTACAAATTACAAAGTGGTGTTTAAAATCCCACCCGTCAGTTTTTAATAACCAGTCATGCAATACGATTAGTGTAAATTAAAGTGTGAGAATGTTCCTCGATTCTCGGCATCTTAATAAATATTTTAATAAGTAAGTACGCGAAAAACCTCCTATTACTTTAATAAGGGCTTTAATTTTCTTCTATGTTTGTAAAAACAAAATATTACTGCTGTTATTTTCGTGTAGGTAATAAAAAAAATTAAAAGTACCTTGAACTATACCAAAGCAATTTTTCTACAAATCTAAAGAAAACCAATGCAGTGACATCATTTCATCCAGTGTCTGTGAACAGTAAAAATACACCCTTAGTAAAAAAATGCAACAATATATTAAAACGCAATTGTTTTTCGAATTTAATCAGTGCCATACAACTTTTACTCTTCTAAAAAGAAGTATGAAGCGTGATGTGTGTGCGATGTATTCCGCGATGTAAACAGGGACAAATTAATGCAATTTTACACAGTTCTTGCTGACTGAATTAATATTCAGTTCATGCGTGCATTTGGGAGGCTCTATCAGCACGGCTTCATGTGTTGACCATGTCCTTAATTTTGTATTGTGGAACAAATGTAGTGGGACGTGGGTGCTTTGAGGAAAATGCGGTTCGAATGTGACTTTCATCTTTAAATGTCTGTGTGAATTATATTTATTTGCGTGCGGGATTTTGAATAAATTGTGTTGGTGATTGTGTTTTGTTCTTAGTTAAAGTGTGGTGAAAAGAGATAGGTTCCTAGTTTGTTGGATTTTTTGCTAAGTGGTAACAAAGTGAGCTTTTTGCAGCTTGACTAAAATATAGTGCTTTGAAGCTTTCCGCTGAATATGTGCAGATGTGTCTTAGCTGATAGGAGAAATCGCGATTTGGATCAGAATAATAAAATTAGCCTCTGGGCTCTTGCAATTTATATCACCATATGATCTGTGGCAGTGAAAACAAATACTGAGAAAGATAGTAAGTTTTAGTTAGTGAAATATTCTATACTTTTTGTATCATTGAAAAATATGCTCAAAACATCTTAAATAAATACCTTATCTTAAAACCACAACAAATAACACCAATAAACCAATAATAAACTTTGGACCAACACCAACAAGAACAGTGATCCAAAACAAAAACACAGGAGAATCTTCGCAGCCCATAACTCCACTTAGCTCCAACTCAACTCCATATATTCTCATACTGCGTTACGACCGACAACGCGTTATGGATTCCAAACTGTGCCATATCACATAAGCAGAACATAAAAAGTTTTATCAGAGGCCCGAGCAGTAGCCTCCCAAAACTTGTAAAAGATATAGATATATCCTTTCTACGCCCCATTACCTCACTCCGTTATGTCGGGCAAGCTTCATTTTTTGCCCAAGTTTCGGGTTAACGATTTGTCCAGTAGTCATTGAATTGTGTCATTTAGCAATGTCTCTAGGTTATAAGAGATAGGCTGTAATAAGTTTAGTGAAGTTCTTTTACGAGTTATGTTAACAAAATTCTATGTTTACATAGGTAGGTATAACTTTTACCTATAGTCTTCGTCATTCTTCTGAGATGACTGTTGAACACACATGAAAATCTCGCGTGGTTTTTGTTTTATTATCAGCGTCGTGCAATGTTAAAAAATAACTAGATATCGCAAAATGTGGCTACATAGACCTAACTTCTCTGTCTAAATACAAACGTTATGTTATAATCTTTAACATTCAATGAACATTACTATATCTATTCCCATGCTGATTTTGGCTAAGGTGACTATTTCTGTTATTGACGGCTATGGGTTATGAGCGTATGCTCTTTTGTGGCTAATGTAGCCTATCTTGGCTTTGAAGGCACAGAATACCATTTTGGAAATTGCTATAATCATCTCTTTGTATCTCCTACAATGCTTAATAGACGGATTGGCGATTGCAGTTAGCTATTCATAGCAGACAGGACTCTCTCACATATTCTATCAGCGTAATCCCTAAGTTGTCCTTTAATGACACGCTTGAGAACGATTTGGAACTTTCTTCGTTGAGATCCACACCAAATTGAGTAAAGAGACACTGCCACAAAGTTTGTCAGCTTTTAAATAAATTATGAATGTAATTGCCTGACATGAAACATGCAAGTAAAGTTGTAGGACTGAAGGTCAGTTCTCGTACTTAAAAAATCGTTCAAAGTCAAGTCGCAATCTCATCTCAACGACTAACAATGTCCAAAATTTAGGATAATTACAGGTTTTTTTGACAGATTGAGACTGAGATTAGAATGCGAACGTCTGCATTCGTAAAAACAGACTACTTGAAGTCTTTTGTCAAGGGTATAATTAAGTGAGTGAGCTGGGAGCTGAGCAGAGCATAGATAATAATATTCCCTACATTTAATAGTAGAGGTCATTATCAAAGGTCAATTTTAATCAGCAAACCTTCACGAGAAATTATATTACAGAGGTTTTTAATTTCACAATCATGCACCAAAAACGATTACACGAAAATGAAAATACCTAACTCGCTGGCCTAAGGCACTTTGCCTTTCGCGGGGCCTCTGCAACGTACCACCTTCGTCGACCCGCACCAGATATTTTATTAAATTACCTACTTAACAAATTCTGTTTAAGTTCTCAGATTGGATAAATGAATCTTAAGTTACGATCAGTTTTACTGTTTATCACCGCAGAAGCTAATAATGACCTTTTGGAATTTTCTCAACGTTAGCCGCATCTATAGGAATTTGATAATTTAATATTATGCGTTGGAGTTGTGTGTTTGAGTTTCGTTCATTTGAAATTATTTATACGAGTACTTCGATGCCTAAGTGTCCTTTTATTTTTGTATTTATTTGTATGGTTAGTTTGTTAGTTATTTAATTTAGTATCTGGCTTAAGTACTTGTATTAAATATTATAAAGGTTTAATTAGGATTTAAAGAAATAAAAATGTATCTGAATTATAATTATTTTTTAGAAAAACATAAAGTATGCTGGGGATCTGTTCGCATGACATTATTACAGAAAACTGAGGTAATTATATGTGGGGTAATTGGGGTACAATAATTTAACTTGTAAATATTTTAGTTCTGTTTTATTTATTTTTTCTTTACAGTGTTTATTAGTTGGAAAGTCAAACATATATTTAAAAAGCTATCTAGTATTTTTTTCTTTTACGAACGTCTGCCACTACCAACACAATTTTAAAGTAATTAGATAAGTCAATAGTTGGCCCAAAATAATTCAAATGCCCCAAAACATTATTACGCACTCTTATTAACGAGACATCATTAATAAAACACGACTTTTCTTTTACTGTCGCCTAATGGTCGCATCCATTAGATGGTCGAAAATAATCTCTCGCTTCATTTACGTTTGTTGTCGCACCGTTGCTAGGCAACAAGGTGTCATCATGACAATATGTCAGTGTCCATTGACAGTTAACCACGTGACCACTGAATTTATTCAAGCCGACACTCGCTGACAATGAAATGTTTTCCTGAGAACGATTTTGTGCCGAACTGTTTTATTCGAGAACTTGAGTTGTATTTTTTGTGCGTGTTGGTTTTCGTTGATAAATTATTATTGGACGTCACTGATGTTTGTTTAATTTAATCATTTTTCGTGGCGTGTTTATTTAGTTTCTGATTTATTGCCGATGCAATGTTTGCTTGCAGAGAATTATTTTACGGGGCTCTTTAAAATGTCAAAAGGTATGTAATGATAAGAGGGGCCATTCTCGTAATTTTAAGAACGTTCACATTCTAATCTCCAGTCTCAATCTGTCAAAAATACCTCTAATTTCCCTACATTTTTGAGATTTATTGCCGCTGAGTTGAGATTGCGACTAAATTTTGAACGTTTTTAATTACGGGAATTAGCCTTCAGATGCATGAACGTAAACGAAACAAAAGACGTACGACTATGTACTACCCCGGAACATAAAGGGCAAAGGAAGGAACATGGGTGGGTTTTAGTCAGTAAGAGTCTGACACTCCCTTCCGCTCCACCCAGAGCGGGAGCGGTCATTTGATGATTTCCCATCGTAAAAAAAAAAAAAAGGGATCGTAGCAGATGGCGTTCTGTTGTTTCTGCCTATCCCCATAGGTGAAAGCTATTTCCAGCTTCAAGTTTTATCTAACTTAAAAAAAACAGCAGTTTTAAAAATAATTCGTTGCAATAACATTTTGTAACGAAACGAACTAAAAGCGTCAAATTATCGCCGTATTGTACCCGTTGCAAATTATTCGTGGGCAGATAGGCATCTACACACGGTGACTAGTGGCTAATTGTGCTTGCCGTGTGACGACCTGTCTGTGCATAACTGGGAGCGGTCACGCCACGATGGACAAATAGTTGGCTTTTAGATATATGTGGACCTCCATTTAATTTGACTTTAAAAGAAACTTCAACCCCTGAGTGTTTGGCCATTTCTTCTCAGAGGTAATCAGATAGGGAATGTCGACTCCATCTATCTCATTTTTTTTTTAATATGACGTTTAAACCTGATTCCGATATCCTGTGTGCAGAATAGACAATTTAATTTATTTATTTTAACTTTTCGCACAAAAAGATACAAAGGCGAACTTAATGCCTTAGGCATTCTCTACGAGTCAACCAAGGGTGGTGAAGAGATTAGATGGCAGGTGCTTTGGTTGAGAGTGATAAAAAAAAGTCTTAAAACTACTCAGTTTTTAGACTTTTTTTGTGTACTTACATAAGTACATAAATAGGCTATATACACATACATACTATTACTTTAACTTATAATATCATATAACTTAATTTCGTGCTTCGACTTTGAATGGGAATTGGTGATTATTTTTTCGCATTTATTAAATCATGGAACTTTAGCAAAGACTGCTGAGCCTAAACTTGGCCAAACTAGGGCCAAGTTTGGGGCTAATTTAGGTACTATTTATTTAACAGAAGCTGGAGACCAATCGATAAAAAAAATGTACTGAATATAACTGGTTTAATTATTGCTGTGTCGTAATGTGGCAGTAAGCCAATGTAAAACTTTGTAAACGTTATGGTACGCCAATAAAGATATGAATATGTAGTAGGTAGTCCTAGAAATTGATGCACTTAGGTATACTAATAAATGCTTTTTTATATTGAACCTTAAGAACGTTAAAAAGTTAATTTTAGTATACACACAAACAAAACACAACCAAAGGCTTGAACAAACCTTTGGTCTTATCACAACTACACTACTACGCTTTGGTATGGGCAACTAGCTTCATCTTTCTGACTGACTGACCCATTGACAATACAAAAGTGTCTGTAATTGTCACGAATGGTGGTAAATGTCACGAATGGTTTACATCGTACTTACAGCATAGAGAGCAATTAGTGGAGTTAGAATATTTTAACCAAAAAACCAACGAAATAATATTGCTCCGATCGGAAAACATACCAATAAACGCTTCAATCCCACAGGGTAGTGTAATAGGCTGCTTCTTATTCCTAGTCTACATAAACGACCTCCCGAAACATATCAGCGAACCTTGTGTTTTGTTTGCGGATGACATATCAATTCTTGCCTCCTGTGAAACTAATCTCAACATAAATAATAAATTAAATTCAATACTTGATGCTACAACTCAATGGATGACGGAACATAATCTAGAAATTAACTTTAATAAAACAAAAATAATGACATTCCACCCACCACAAAAAAAACCATTACACATAGACTTCAGTTTTAAAAACCACAAGCTAGAATTAGTAGATAAATTCACCCTATTAGGACTAGACATAGACACACACATAAATTGGAAACCGCATATCCAAAAATTAAAAGCCAAATTATCTAAATTTTCATACGCCCTTCGGGAAATCAAAAAAACTACAGACATAAAAACAGCGCTGGTTACATATTATGCATATGCCTACGCATGGCTTAAATATGGTATCATACTATGGGGTAATAGTACAGACTCACCGACACTATTCACCATACAAAAAAAACTCATTAGAATCCTAGTGAATATTGAACAAACGGATAGCTGTAAGCCCCATTTCCAGGAACAGAAAATTTTAACCCTACCATGCCTCTACATATTTGAAATCTGTAAATTTGTACGCAACTATCCGGAATTTTACACAAAAAGAGAAGACATACAAACTAAAATTACTTTAAGACATAGAAATAGATTGAACATACCTACATCCCGAATAAAAATGCACTCCTCAAGTGCCTATGTGATGTCGATAAAAATATATAATAAGTTACCGGAAGAAATAAGAAATATAAATAAATATAGCATCTTCATAAATAAATTAAACCTACTTCTACTAAACAAAAGTTACTATAATGTGAATGAATACTTGAATGATAAACTATAATAACAATAACTACAAATTTTAAATATATACACATACATACACATATTATTATACACCAAGTACGAATATACAAATATACACCAGTAGGATTATTTAACTAAACTAAACAGGACTAAATAAATAAACAATAAGTAAATTACAAAATGCTACCTTACTCAATAAACTGTCTTATATTGTGATAAAAATTGTTTATAATAAGATTACCTAAGTAAATATAACTTTATCTAAATGTTAAAGTAATGATTTTAAGAAAATAGCTAACTAATATTAGAGTTATTTATGTTATTGTTATTCACTCCTTAGTTTACGTGCTCAGTTTTCGGCTTTTCATGTAAAATTAATTATAATTATTTTTCTTTTCCTTACCTTTTTTGATAATGATAATATATTATTATGATCTCATAAAACTTAAAATAATTTCTAAAGTATAAATATTGAAAGTAATTTTTAAAATAGTGACTTTAAAAACTATAAGTGTAACGATTTTATAAGAAGTGTTATGTTATTTTTTATATTTTTAAATTTTAATTTTAATTTAATTTTTAATTTGTATTTTTCAAAGTTTAATTATACCTTAAATGTTGCTGTGCCCTAACAGGGTCCATAACTGTTCTTTTAGCTATAAGCCTTATGTAACACCTGTATACACATTATGGTACGCAATTAAATAAATATGAATATGAATATGAATAATTGGTTTATTTAAAATGAATGCTTTGAGTTTGAGTTCACTGCTAAACTACATCAAACTAAAATGTCAATCGCCATCATTGTCCCATAAATGCACGACGACAAAGTCATCAGTGAACGGTTCGACCTAATGACGACCACACATTTAAGGCATTATAAACTTTGAAGGTTATTACTTATTCCATTGTGTTTGGATAATATAGATGTTATCCATAGAGTTATTACTGTAGAGCACCCTAAATTATAGTGCCTGATGGATGGACAGACAATGGACATCGTAAAGTTTAGAGCCAGTATGTTGGTTCGTGTTTGTTTGTTATTTTTGTGGATGCTAGTAGTGATGTGTAATCAAGATTAGGTACTTGTTAGTCAATTATGTGAATAAGTATTGTTCAAGAAATCATTGCTTCATTTACCTACACATTTATAATTTTAACCAATGTCTAGCAATTTTCTTAAGGCCAATTTATTAGGTACAAAACATTTTATATTTATAGTTTTCAGTAATATCCAATTCACTAGTCCATAACTTAAACTAATTTCTTATTCATTGTAATTTAACTTCGGATTTTGCTGACTTTAAAATGGGACCTACACATTTAGTACCCACTTTCATTAAAGATTACAGTACACTCATTAAAATCTGAAAAAAACAAACAGCCACACTGTCCCAAATTAAAACCTTTCCCCTACACAGCATTTTAACCCACTTTCAACTCTCAAAACAAAACAAAAAAAAAAACTTAACTTAAAAAATAAGGCCCGTGACACTCCATACCTAAAGTTATAGAGGCGTTGAGCACAAAGCCCCGCCCACTGCATAGCGCATATAATTTCGTCTCTTTCCCACATCGTTCCTCTTGCTAATTTACAGTATAAACGCTCACTTTAATATACCTAAAGGCCATTAGAATAGTTTTACATACACTACATTTGAAATTTAAAATCTTTTTGAGTACTCCACTTGGGTAATACGTTTTCTACGACGCATGTTGGAATGGTCGTAACTTAGTAATAGTCCAGAGCTAGTTACGGATAGTTCTGGGTAGTTATTGGTTTCGGAACTGGGAGTGGGTCAATAACATGAAAGTAGGTTGTTAAATTTAACATAAGTGAGGACGAGAAATAAAAATGTACGCGGTCTGGTCTAGTCGGCTAATAACCCGTCCCGTTCCTTTTCGGAGGTGTGTCAGTGTCCGAATTAGTACTGTGTTATGTGAAACTGGTTCCTTTAAGGTTCAGACTGTTACTGGACAGATGATCTTAGGACACAGACGTCTTGTCTTGCTCCTTGCCTTCAGACAAAATAGATTATGGCATGGCGACTTACAAACTTGCCACGTCATGAGCCTTATTAGGGCCTCCGATTGCGTAAAAAGTCCGAATAAACAATAATGTTTTCTTGAAAACATTATTGTTTATTCGGACTTTTTACGCTGGTGTTTTTAACTGCTCGGGCTTTTTAACTGGTATCTTGATACCAGTTGCAGTCTGTAGGAACTGAGGGTATGCTAGACTCCTTACCGTATACCTTAAGATACTTTGCTGAGAAACTGAATGCTATTAAATAAACCGTGCCCGAATAGTCCTCCACTGCTTCCTACGAGTGTAAAAAGTGAATTAGAAATGATTTGAAGAGGATTAGCAGCATCATCATCGCATTGTTTAACAACGAGTTGCTAAAACCAATCTCAACACAAATGTTGTTGATTTTGATGATCCAATTATTCATTTAACGTTACGTTACGTTTTTTCTACGTTCATGCTCGACAGTGGATATAAGAAATATGTATATAAGAACAAATACTTTTGTTAAAAAAAGATAGAAAGGAAATAAAATAAATATGTAATAATAAGGCTCTAAAAATGCTCTTCCTGTCTCCTACTTATTTAAAATATTACTCTGCCCGAAAGGGTCCATAATTGATTCTATTGATTTATACTTACCACCTGTATGTGTACAGACGCCAGCACATCAAGCTGTCAATCTGTCAAATTTCTTTAATAGATGTTCAACTTTATCACTAAAGCATTAGTTTCAAGGTTGATTGGGAAAATTTGACAGTTTCGGGTTGCATGATGTGCTGGCGTTTGTACATTAGGTATGGATGCAATAAAGATTATATGAACTGAATTGGACAAAATCTCAAAATATGAATCAGTACAGATTTTTATGAATCAAAACACATCGTAACTCAGTGGAATTCTCATAACAAAAATTATAATGAATCTCTTTAAACTCAAAGCGGAGTCACAAAGGGAGAAGTAATACGTATTATGTCAAGTGATCCTCCACTCGCCTTATAGATTCAGATCGCGATCCCCCAAGTGTTATAAATGTAAGTGGCCGTAAAAACAGTTCCCCGAATGGAAATGTAAATAAATGGCGAGAACAGAGTGTTGGCGGATGACTGGGCTTTGTATTATAATTAATAGACAGAGGAATGTGAAGATTTGTTATATTTTTTCGCCTTTAAATAGATCATAGTAGGGGGTGAATAGTAGTTGTAACTTAGTAGTTTAGTTATTGTAATTTATGAGCGCGCCTCGAGTATCTTCTGTATCTATAATCTATATATGTACACATACATAATCGGCCTATAATGTTCCCACAGCTGGGACACAGGCCTTCTTTCTGTGAGAGGGAGTGGGCTGTGGGCCACGCGGGCGTATGCGGGTTGGTGGATGTCACATGCCTTCGAATGTTTGGTTCATAATGTTATAAAATAAAGTCGCTTTTTGTGTTTGTCTGTGTGACCGCGTTGTTCTTATAAACTACGCACCGCATTTTATGTTTGCACCATCTTTTAGAGAATTTATTCCGGAAGGTTTACGTTTGTATTAAACTTACATATAATAAAGAAATCTCTATGTTTTGTTACGTCATAAAAACTGTGCGAAGCAGAGGCGAGTCACTAGGTGTTTTATAAAGGATACATTGCAGTCATTTGTTCGTAAAATATAACAACTATAGGTATGTATGTTGTAGGAATATTTAAGGAGTCATCCTGGCAAAGGAATACAATGATACTCGTAAATGATAGCAATGTTTATTCTGGAAATTCTGTACACTAAGAAGAAACACTGAAACAAACTCAGAGTTCAAAGTCTCTTTTAAAACATCCGTCCAGACATTATCTTGGTCAGATCATGTAAGGACCATGCAGATTAGTGTCTGAGAAAATACCATCTTTTGATTAAAGAGCCACACAGATTTGAGTGTAGGTACTTGTCCAGTCGGTGCACGCATGTGTTGGTTATCGTGTAGTTCAATGTCAGACCTTAATAGATAGAGTGTAAAAGACAGAGTACTGTTAAGTAATAATAAAAATAGATTGAAAACAGTGGAAGCAGTTGTAGTAGTCGGATTATAGTAAATGTTGTAGAACGTAGCGTGCTGTTATTCTAGGACTAAGACGTGGGTTTGTGTTATAACACATCAACCCACGTCTTAGTCGATCCGGTTCAGATAAAAAAACCTTGATGAACTTGAACTTACTTGAATTTATTTTTGGCGTTGCTGTGGGCAAACGACACCCATGATGGAACATTTGAAAAGTTTCGCAGCCGCCATCTTGGATTTTTATTTTGACTCACTATCGACTGTAGCCAACTTCGAAAACCATGGAAATTATCACTGTATATGTGCCGGATATATTATTTTAATGTGTCTTTACTAGATCTGTTAAGCCGTCATTACATGCACATGCATAGGAAAGCTGCTTAGACTTCCATGAGAAAATCCCACAATTTAACAAATAATTTTAGTAACAGCCTGCTCGAGGCTCATATAAAATCTTAGTAGTAAGATTCACGACCTCTTAACTCCTCAAACTAAAACACCACACGACAATGACTCAAAAGCCACTAACTTCTAAACCAACTCATCCAAATGACAGTGGAATAAGACTGTAAGCTACATACACTGAATTAATATATGAGGGAACTGAACACTGAATATATCTACATGATACAAAACAAAACGGTCACCAGTCCTACCCTGACGCTACAGCATTGCAATGCTTTGCGCCTTACAAATAACGCTGAATAAAAGTGCCGAATATTCGATGGAGTATTTTGTGTGTCCTGTAGTGTCCGCTACAGTTTAACAAATGACGGCACGGTTGGCGCAGTGGTTAAGCGATTGACTGCTGCGCTGCGTGTCGCGGGTTCGATTCCCGCACGGAACAAATATTTGTATGACCTACATGTATTTGTTCCGAGTCTGGGTGTTTTTCTATCTATAATATGTATGTATTTACAAAAAAAAAAAAAAAAAATTGTATATAAGTAGTTTATCAGCCATCTTGTTACCATAACACAAGCATTAGGTTGCTTAGCTTGGGACAAATGGTGCTGTGTGAAATGTCCAGGGATTTATTTATTTATTTATTTATTTAGTTTATGTGAAAAAGATTGGTGCATCTGTGCGCACTGCTGTGCAAAGAATTTTGAATGTGGGTTAGGTACTGTGAGTTTTTTTTACTAGCCTTTGTCGTCCTACTGCTGGGCAAAGGTTTCCCTACTTTCCAGGTGGAAGGAGAGTAGGGAAAGATTGGTCCTTGGCAGCGCTGGACAAAGAGAGGTCTCTCTGTCCAGCGCTGCCAAGGACCAACCTTTATTAAAACAGTCCAGCTCATCCCGCCATCTCCATCTGGGCTTGCCACGATTATGACTATTACACATGCTGTTGTTTTGCATCCTCGTCAAATTTCAGGAGGCTGTTATGAAAGACATAAATAATCAAATGAAATTACGATCCCTGGTAAATAATGAATACATACTTGTTTTTTTAGTTATTTAAGTTTGACAGTATTTCAGAATACACCACTTTCAAAGAACAAAATCGCGTTATGGTATCGTATAAGCGGCTGCGTTTTTATGTGTATGTAAAAGGGCAGTTACAGTGCGGTCTCACACATGCCGATTTCCGAAAATTAGAAAAAAAAATACCTACTTATTTTATTATTGATTGAATCAGTAGCATAGTTACCTCCTTGAATTTGACGAGGATGCAAAACGATACCTTGTATAATATTAACTTGTTAGTAAGCTGTTAGGTTAAGGCTGTGTTATGAAATGTCGATAAAAAAGGTAAAGAATTCTACAGCATTGATATACACAAAAAATAGTTTGAATTTTAATATTTCTTCGTAGTCAGTACGCATGTTTTAGATGTATCCTAGTTATACAGGGAATCCTATTCTCAGCCATACAACACTGTAATACACATACTCTGAAACATACTATACGTATCGCTGTTGGTTACCGAAATATATAAAAAAAACAATATGTTTCAATTTCCTTCATCAACAACAACCGTTTTTTATATAATGCAATAATATATACAGATAAAAACAAATTCGGGTTAGTTACACTATTTAAACTCAAGAACGGCTGAACCGATTTTTAAGATCTTGGGTTTGTTAGATTTATCTCCGCCCCGAATAGCAGAATAACTATTAAAACAAGGAAACTCCAAACGAAAAAGAAAAAATGAAGAAACTTAATTCATTTTCTCTTACATTAATTAGTTTTTATTAAAAATTGACAATATTTTATATGCTTGAGTACGAGGCTTTTAATTTTATTTTATTTTTTTTAATTTGACTACGTTGTATGTGTTTATTTTATGTCTTTTTTTATTTGTAATGTGCGTTTTGTTCATGCAAAACAAACAATTTTCTTAATTTTATTTTTTCTTATTGATTCTAAGGTGCCACGAAGTTCCTCGGTTCAGTTAATAGAGTAATACAACTTTATCCCTTTAAAATATCTAATAAAGCATAATTAGCTCCATTAAAGAGCTAGATTATGAAGAAATAAAAAATATAAAAAAAACGCATCAAATTCCCGTCTACATTTAATCCGATGCAATTAAGAGTAGGCTATAGTAGCCGTAAGCTTGCATTCAGTATCCAGTTAATTATGCGAGCCCGTCAACACGGCCGTTTATTTTAGAATACATTAACGCAAAATTAACATTTATTGGAATAAAACACAATGCAGAAGCGGTAATGGTGATGGAATTATCACTAACTACGACTATTGTGGGCTGCTTCTAATGCTGTGTGCTTAGTTGATGATTGACTGACGGATTGTGTTCATATTTTGGTATATTATTTATTATTTTACAAGTCTGTAGGTAGGTATCTTAGGAGTTACCAAATGCCAGACCGCGGACCGGATCCGCACCCTAATTGCGTATCAATCTCAATCTGAATCATTTTGAAGGATATTACTAATCTATTGCTTCATATGTTCGAATCGTTTACTAAACAGACTGCGACGGAAATAATACTTAAAAAATCGGGCTGATCCCTATTGTATATGTTTTCGTGAGGATACACGAGAAAAAATCTTAAATATTTTGTAACAAAGAAAAGCAAAACAAAATAATTTCCACTAAAAACGGACATAATAATTAACATCATCTTTGTACGTATATTTGTGTTCATTTCTTCTTGTTTGTTTATTTATTAAGTGTGTACTTGAACTCTAAATAAATAAATATATGTTTTTATTTTTGTTGAGTCTCCGATACTAACCCAATTCTCGATTCCAACTTCATAAAAAATTAGCCAAACCTTTCCTCTTGCACATCATCAATTTGTTATTTGTAACTGTTAACCTGTTAACTGGTACCCTGTGTGTCCACTGCTGGGCAAAGGCCTCTCCCCATGACTTCCAGCTCTTTGGATCCAGGGCTAATGTGGTTCGTGTTCGTTTGTCTGATATTGATTTATTATTTCTTGTTCCAGATGAACCGGGCAATACAGGTGAAACCGGCGGACAGCGAAAATAGAGGAGGTAGATATTATTCTCATTAACTTACATATTTATAATATCTAATGTAGATTTGCTATGTACTGTAATATTTCTTCAAATGTGCATTTTATTAATGAAAGGTGTAATTTACAGTGTAACTTATGTATTACGATCTCCGCATACTCATTTAAAGGCTTTGAATTACAGAAGAAAAATAACAAAGAATAACATATTAGAATTACAAGAGTTAGTTCCAACCATTCATAGTCGTTCAGGGTCTGCTTAACATACAAAGTATTCTTCACATGTAACATCATGAGTCCTTAGTGATTTGTTTATCCATCCCTGAATTTAGGAATCAAAATTAGGTACAGGCTTTATATTAAGGGCCAGTGTGTCTTCATATCTCATGGCAGCGCTGCTAAGCGCAAGCAAAATATGTACGGGAAAATAATTATCAATATATATTCAATCAAGACGACATGGTTGTCGCAGTGGTTAAGGGATTGACTGCTGCGCTGCCTGTCGCGGGTTCGATTCCCGCACAGAACAAATATTTGTATGTCCTACAAGTAGCTGTTCCGGGTCTGGCTGTTTGTGTATGTGAGTTTAAATGTTTGTAAACACACCCACGATACAGGACAATACCGAGTGAGGGGCAAAGTTTAAAATTTTTTTTTTTTTTTATAAATTGAAGTTGCTTCGTGTCTGTCTGTGACCATGTCGTTCTTCTAAACTACGCAACGGATTTTGATGCAATTTCCACAATCATCATGAACATTTATTCCGGAAGGATTTTGTGTATAATACATTAATATTAAACCTACTCATAATTAATAAATTTCTTTGTTTTGTCCAGTCGTAAAAACCGTGCGAAGGAGGGGCAAGTCGCAAGTAAAAAATAAATATTTATAGTTGTCTATTACGCAACCTGTCTAGATTCAATAATCCTTAATAAAGACTCAGTGAGGCATGTAAAAATTCATTGCTTATCAAATTGACTAGCAACTTAAATTGTCCGTATATTCATATCACAAATGTCACTCTTTGAAAGTTGTATGAAATGACTATAACACGACAAATTGACGTATTGATTTGATTTAAAAAAAAATCCTGACCTGAAAATTTAAATAAATAACTAAAACAAAGAAATCAAAATAAATTTTTTTGTTATGTATTTTTAATAAAGTATTATATAATAATATAAATTAAATAAAACCTTAAGTAAAGTACCTTAAAAAATTGTAAGATAATACAGGGCTAAGATTCTTTACCAGGAAAAACTTGTACCCAAGTACTTGAAAGTAAAAGACCGTGCGATACTCCGATCCGTCTCCGATCCGACGCGACGGGATCCGGGATCCGTTCCAAGCGATTAACTTTATGAAATACGAACTAATAATTTATGAAGTAAAACCTTTTTGATCGCGACTTCGCCATTATCGAGTTCAGTAATCCGCTTTCTGTTTTAAATGGCGTTGTTTACCTTTTAATGAAGACCGGCCGTTATTATCTGCTGTGGAAACAGTGTTTAAAAATAATTGTGTGCTTTCCTCCCCGTGGTCACATTTTTGGTGTAACGACGGACTGTCGGGAAATTTAAATTGATATTTTTTCCGGTTTTTCATGAATGAAAATATATATAAACTGTTTGTAGCAATAATAATTAGAGTGTAAACGTTTTTGGTGCTAAATAAAGTGATCTACATGTAAAGTGAACGTAACGTAGATATGTCCGGAATTTAAAAGAAACTTGGGTGTTTTTATACATTTCTTCACAGGGGTAGTCAGTTAGTAAATGTCGACTCCATCTAGTTTATTTTTTTTATATGACGTGTAAATGTGATTTCAGTATCCTATTTATGGAATAAACAATTTAATTTTTAGATATTTCCTGTACAAATATCCATTAAAATATAAGTCTTCATCTGTTTTTGATCACGTCGTTTTTCAAAAGCGATACAATCTAAAACCTAATTACCTATTTAAGAAAATAAAAAATCTTAACGTTTTCTTTCAAAATCCATAACTCGAAAACCATCAAAATCAATTCCGGAACGTATTCAAAATTCAAATCACTTAACATCTCAAGGGGCCGTATTACGTCATGAAATTATTATTTGGCACGTCAAAATGAATGACAGCTACATTGGTGACGGGGGGTCGGCGGCTTTAAAAATGTATGGATATAATGCTCTCACCTTTTCCCGGGACAATTAGGGCCCAAATTGACGGCTCCTTTACGAAATACGCCGAATTACGACTTTTTTCCTTTTTTGGGATTCCGGATTTTTCAGGACGAACTTTATGGGCATTGTTTTGTACCTATGAATAATTATTATAATATATATAAGACACGAATATTAAAATACAATCAATGTATTTTATCATCTACCAAAATTACACACACATCTACCAAAATAATCACAAATAACTAAGATACGAAACGACCGCTCTAGTAATTCAATCCTTAGGTCTAAATGACCCGAAGAGGTTGAGTTCAGTAAATAATTCACAGTCGCTAGCCATCGTCAAATACACCATAATCCCTCAGGAAATTATTGAAACTTAAACACGGAATGAGTTAGCGACGGGCTGAGTGATTCCAACTCGAATGCTATCGATTCGGATAATATCCGAAGATAGTGATGTGTGCGGACATATCCGAAACTGTTATGTGTTTATAATTATGTGTTAACTGCTTCTGTGGGGACTAATTACTTGTTAATGGGTGTCTAACAGAAATTAAGGGGGTAGGAATGTTGATGAGTTGATTAGGATGAGCAGCTGAGAGTTGGTGACTTAATCTATGTTGTTCTCTCTGTTTTCATAGTACAATTCATTCATCATCAACAACTAATGAAATGAAATAAATTGTTTATTCTGTTAATAGAATATTGAAATCACTTTTACACGTCACAAATCTTCAACTGTCATAACATAAAAGACAATAGTAAAACAATGGCCGCCGAAATGAATCAGCTTGCGTGACGGCTGAGGGGATTGAACCAATCAACATTTTCTTGAAGTGGTACTCATTTTTTCAACTGTACTCTTAGTTTACAAACTCTTCTAAACTACCGGAGTACTATTCCGCTCTGATCTTTGTCAAATTAAACATTTTCAGACAAATAACCATTATGGACACAGAGTATCTTTCTGCTAACATTCATTACTCTGTAGTCACCCAATAATAGTAAAATAGACCCAAGGACCTAGGTCTATCAGGATGTTTAGTACTTTAAGACATCCCCATTTGTTAACAGAACCCAGATGTGTCTAATCTTATGATTTTGGGATCAGACCTAATTTTGAGAAAGACTTACTTGGAGTAATGGTATCGGTCCTTATGAAGATGTATTTGTGATTATTTTCTATTTTCATGAGTATCTTAATACTTAGCTTACAGTAGGTTAAACTGTTAAACCATGATTACATCTCAATATAATTTCTTCACGGATCTTCTAAACACATTTATTGTAAACAGAAAATATTTAATTTTTTGTATGTGCGTTTATTACGCTTTCACGCTAAAACGACGCAACGGATTTGAAT
Source organism: Apamea monoglypha (assembly GCA_911387795.2). Taxonomy (NCBI): domain Eukaryota; kingdom Metazoa; phylum Arthropoda; class Insecta; order Lepidoptera; family Noctuidae; genus Apamea; species Apamea monoglypha. The sequence continues at coordinate 2,689,164 of OU426920.1, forward strand.
GAAATTTGGCACATGCGTTGACTATGACCTGGATTAGAACATAGAATACTTTTTATCCCGATATTCCCATGGGATCAAGACTTATGCGGGAGACGCCGTGGGGCGCCGCTAGTCTCATATATTAAGAATACGAGTACTTTATTTGTTCGTCTGACCGTTCACATAGATTTACAATATTAGGTAGCTAAGCATACCCACATGGTTATTTATCAACACCCTGTCAACATAAATTTCTCCAAGAAATAGGTGCCATTTCGTAACAACTTCCCACTCACCCTATCCACATCAACACCTTCACTAATAAATTAACACCGTTAACACGTGGTACCACTAAATGACATAATCCACTAAAGTAAAAGTAAAAACAATTAGGTAAACACCACGTAACACTTTTCGATTGGTATCTACGGAATTTAATTTACCTAACATCGTATACACACAAAATAGGTGGGCACAGAAGGCCGGTTCCATAAAACAAGCGAAAACAGACGCACGCACGCATATCCTGCGATCGCAGTTTAGTTTCCAAACATGTAAGCAAATATGGGTTTTTGGAAAAATAAACTAAATATACAATACACATAAAGTTCAATTTACGCTACAACTTTAAAATTTTTCAATAAACTAGTCAATCTAAAATTAACTTGGAGGCAGTCGCCTCCTTCTGCGAAGCAGTCATGCTAGCGAAGGAGGTGGCGGGACGGATGAGGGAGAGAGCCTCCCGTCCCAGCCGCCGCGGGAGACGCCCCGGGCGTCGGGAGTCGAGCGACGACTACCGGCCACCGTAGGCGCGGGCCTGCGGGCGGAGAGCAATGGGTAGCTCACCGCCCGATCAGGACCAGGCCCGTGCCGGACGGCGCGTAAGTGTTCCACGCGCGCCTCAAAGAGATGTCAGCATAACGAGGGGCCCCTCAGGGCCGAAGCCTGCCGGGGCAGCGGGATTGTCCGAAAGGGTTACCGCTACCCCGGAACATAAAGGGCGAAGGAAGGAACATGGGTGGGTTTTAGTCAGTAAGAGTCTGACACTCCCTTCCGCTCCACCCAGAGCGGGAGGGGTCATTTGATGATTTCCCATCCCAAAAAAAAAAAATCTAAAATTAACTTAATTTACACTATAGTCGTAATTAGGTGTGTTTCGTAAAGATGATATTTGTTTAAGTGAAAATATAATCAATTGGAAACATGGTTTTAAATAGAATTTAGACGCGCATGTACCTACAGATATGACCACCAAGTCATCACCTTGGCTTACCAAGGGTAATCGGGTTACCCAGTAGCTGGGTTGTGGAGGTTAGATAGGCAGTCGCTCCATGTAAAATACTGGTTTCAGCTGTATCCGGTTAGACTGAAAAGCGAACCCAACATGGTCGGGAAAATGTTAGGCAGATAAATTGATGTGCCTACAGCTCTCAAACGAATACCTAACAGTCGTAAGTACCTACGCTTGCACTCGCTGTACATGTTGTATGAAACCGGCCTTCTGTGCCTACATATTCTGTGATATTAACGTGAGCAGTACGGGAATTGCTGACGACAAATATAACTAATTGATGTCGCCACTCATTAGAATTATGTTGTTAATATGGCGCACGCGACGCGTTCACATGAACTGCTGAAATGCTCAAATATTTTTTGGGGTGACATTGTGGTGTGGAATGAAATTTGTTGTTGTTGAGTGTTTTTGACGTAAATTTCCTGAAGTTACTTTGTTTTGCTTATTGTGTCTTTAATATTTCTGTCTATTTTGATTTGCAATTGACAAAGATTTAAAAGACATCGGTGCAACTTGGTTTTATTGTGACACAATATAAAAACATATGTGAATAAACCTTCGTAGTGTTAAATATAGGTATATTTTTGTTATGATTTTTCTGGTGTACAATAAAGTATATATAAATAAGTAAATAAACATCCTTATATCTTTCTAGTATACTATTCGCTCTAATGAAATCTCTAATGATCGCTCTAATCAAAGCTTTAAATAGTCTGGTGTACATTTCATTCTAGTTCTGGGAAAAGAGAATACTTATTTTTACCCTTATCATTAGTTTACTTAATTTCGACGTACTTTACAAATACTTAAGAAATAAAACAAAGATTTATGTTTGCAAAATACTCCGAACAAAATTCTCCGACTTCACTATCAGATTGCAAAGACGTAGATATTGTAAACTTAAAGTTCCCCTTCAACTTTCTGCGAAAATCATCTTTCCCATTCAACGTTTCGTTTTACACTCCAAAAACTTTCTCTCGTATTCGTTTAACATCACACAAAGCGAAACATGATTAATTTGAGCCTCGAATCTTTGTAAAACCGACACTCGCACATTGTAAACATACCGAAATATATTTCAAATGAATGCACCGAGTTTGAGCTATGTAGATAGAGCTATACAGATGTAGTGGAACAGAAAGAGACAGATGTAGACGGACACGGTATGGAATCAGTGCGGTTTCCATTCGGAAGACTGGCGCGATTGAGGAGGCCTTAAAATTAAGGTCAGCGCCGATTGGAGGACTGTTATCGTGCGTCTTTTTATTACGATTTCTCTTCTACCTATAAAATCCTTTGGATTTAATATTTGCAGATTTTGCAATTACGCTATTTTCAAGCCATTTTAGCTTACCGGCTGAGCAGAATACTAAGTGGTTTTTACACTAAGTGGCTCGCTGCTATTCTAAGATCGAGTACCTAAGTAACATGGATTAAGGATACTATGAATTTCTTAGGGTTCCATTTAAAAGAATGGTAAAATATTTCAGAGAGAAATGTTTTAAATTAATTGAATATGGTAGTTTAACTTAAGTATAGTATTTTTTCTTGCCAACAATGATCTTGTTTTACTTTTGCTTTGTGTAATTTTGAGATGAGTTAGTGAATCTTAAAAAAAAATTAAAGAACCATCACTGAAAATTTTTACATGCCTTCAATAAATCTGAGAAACCAGCAATTAGGTTTTATTTCCTTTCACGTATGAGTTAGCACAAAAATATCAATATGCAAAAATCTATACTTTACACACACTGTTCTACCCTCGAAAAATAAGAAACTCGTTCAACGATACTCTTATGCAAAGTCACAAAATCAATGTCGACTAGACGTTTAGTCGTAAAATCGCAGCCATTACGTCAGTGTGGTTGTGACCTAACCGTGCTGGCGCCAGTGCCGTATTCAACTGAGCGTGCCTATTAAATGCTGCAAGCAATTAACATCTGGTGCACGTACGTGCCCTCGCCATTATTGCCCCGTTAAATAGTTATTTAAATTCAACTCTGTACAGTCTTAATGATAATAGTTTGTGCCGGATTGGCGCCAAGTGATTTTGTATATCCTGGGGAAGCGGTCGCAGATTTTTCTTGTTTAAAATTCTGCGCGGATTCAGGATATTGGATTAATTTTATTGGCCTAATTTGTTCGGAATTAGGGTTTAGTGTGCTGGGGGTGGTTAGGTTTAGTGTGCTGGGGGTGGTTGAAGTTTTTACTTTAAAATAGATTTTCTTCCGTTTTCAATCACGCGCGAGTTCAAAAAGTTACGAAAAAAGTTTAACGTTTTTACAAAAATATGAAAATAAAAGGAGCTAATTGCTACAATTTTACTGTTTCGTTGTTGTAAGAATACTCATAATGTTTTTATTTTTGAATGGGTCGTTAATTTACCTGTGATTCCGACAGGTTTACACTAACTAAATCATGAATTTAAACTGATGCAAGGGTCGTAGGGAGGTACTAAGATTTCCGTTTTTGAAGTTTCCCATTAAAAATGTACTAGGTAATCAATCAAAATTCACTTTGAAGCGAGCCCCGAAGTGGGCACACACAAAATTGTGTGTTTCGATCAATCATTTTGTGAATGATTTGATTTAATTCCTCTTCGCGAATATTTGTTAGGTCAGACGGGTTTTGATCTGAATTTAATTTTTTTTTTTGTGAACTGCTGCTTGTCCATTTTGTTCCGGGTTGATTAATTTTTAAAAAACGTTGTCTGTGTTACTTTTATTAAAGGTTTTTGTGTTAAGTAGGTAATAAAGTTGGTGCTCCAATCGTCAATAATAAAGAGAAATCAAACTCTTGTATGGATATCCACTAAATCTTAGCATTATTTTAAACGGTAATACAGTCTGTTGTCAACTCTATCTGACCCACCCTAAAAACAAACGAATTTGGACCCTCTAACCACATTAAGGTTTATTCAATTTATATGAGCAGACAAGTGCTCGAGGACTCGATGAACAAATACAATAATAATACAGATACGCAAATTTGATCTTTATAACGTTAGCATTAGATTATATGTTATAACTATTTGTTATAATATAATTAGTGTAATAGCTACTAGTACCCACGACGACATATCAAGCTGTACTTTTCCAGTTTTAGCTGACCTCGCATTGTATAAGCTTTTGTACCATAAGAATTCAGGTTATACGAGAAAATTATAGTTTGATATATTGCCGTGCGTATAGTGCCTACTTAATTACTACCTTACTGTTAAAAACAAGTTATGTATATGACAACAACACCGAACACAAAAATCTAACACAGCTGAACAAGTTCCTACGTAAATGAAATGATCATTAAATATTAAACACCACCCACAATCATTAACATCGATAATTCCCCACGAAAACGATGTTACTTCACCCTCCTACTTTATTAAAACTTATCGAGGAAGTGCTCTTGAATAAAATATGAAGAGTGCTTATAACGAAGTGTGTTATAACGACAACTATTTGTCTGTTCGCGTGTTCGCACTCGTTAAATGCCACTTTATGAATCTCAACATCATTACGAAGGCGCGTTTTAAGTAAAAAATTTATAGCCCCTTAAAGTCTTATAATGTAAATGATAGCAAGGTGGGAAAGACTTGAGTTATGCGGTTATGCCTGCGTTTTTATTACCTTTTTTAGTTTATGAAGCCTTATGGTAATCTATGAAATTGATATATATGAGTACTGCGCCTTTTTTGCTGAGGTCTAGATAAAAACTCAGGTGTCGTAGATCTATCTTCGCTAATGTCTTTTTGCCTTTGAGGGTTATACGTCTTGTCTCTACATTTTCTAAGTGACGTTTATTTCTAATAAAATGTACGTTTTCTCCAAAGCCTTCTATCTTTTTTCGTACAATATCTTCAATGATAATGTTGCGTCATTCTTTTACTGTATGAATAATAGTATCAACCTTGAAATCTCAGTAATATAATTAAACCTTTTTTTTTCTATTTGAGATCATTTCTTTGTAACACCAGCATCTAGATCAATCTCAGTATCACTATATATAACCTAAGCAAAGCCAGCGTTCTTGCCATGTTTCAAATTCAGTACTTATTGGAAGTTAATTTTCACCCTAGATATTTACTCACTTAAAAATTATATTATCTCACCTCAGCCATATTTTAAAGGAGTTTCATAAATAACACCGTGATAGATAGTGATGTTCGTGGCGTGTTTTATTATCTACGAGCCGTGTTGACTGTCAGCCGGAGTGACTGTCGCCATGACGTGGATAAATCGACTGCGCACCGCCGGAAGTAATGAGATTCCAACGGTTTTAATAGCGATTGCTTTTCCTTGTGATTTTCATTAATATACCTCCTGCACCTGTGGGAGAAGATCATTATGTCGTCGAGGTACTCGTAGATCATTCTTTTTTTATGGTACATATATTTTGTCTTGTCATCTGATGCCAGTTTTAAGCATCGTGTTTAAATTATTTTATAAAAATTTATGGGTTTTAGCAGTTCCGGCGTTCGTTGGAGCTAAATCTTACATAATGTTACTTGGTTAAGATAAAGTTTTAGCTGATAGAAAGCAGGTGGTTAGTCCAAAATCCAGATGTCAAGCAGTCTCTCTTAACTTGGACCTAGATGATTCTGATCATGCTATTTTCTAATTAGCCATTGTTGTCTGTCTGCTTGTGGATGGTACATAAAACTGTAGTAAACACAAATATTTTCAATATTGCAAAATTTTATAATGGAATATAAAGTCAGGTATCGAAAGTCAGGAGAGTTCGAAATATATGTAGTAAAGTTTTCAGACATTTCCAAGATTTTACAAGTTTATAACAAACTTGGCATCACAGTATCGGATCTCCATAAAACAAAACAAGCGAATGAACTTCCCGAAATCTTACATCACCACACTTTTAAACACAAATAAATCCAACAAAAATAGGAGAGCAAAGATAGATTATACTCTAATGTGAAACTTCCGCACTCCATCGACAAACTATAAATTCACCATACCTACGACTCGGCGAATTTTTCTTGTACTGCCCAAGTTCGAGTCGTAAATATTTTAAAGTAACTTCCGAAGGAAAAGTGACACCAAATGTTGACGCTTTTGCGGCAAACTTTGGAGGTGGCCATCGACAAAATAACCCTGTCGAAACTGAGAGACTGCCGAACTTGAAATATAAAAGTTTGCAACTGAAACTTTTCGAATGTGTTGTTTTCAAATGCATCTCGAGACTGCCTCTGGGGACGGCCGAGGATTCGCATCCCTTTTGTCATGCTTTCAGATTACAAATACGGCCTATCAGTGATTGATAGTATTTCTAACTTTAACGTAGTTGTTGGGCCTTAAATTTTACTTTGTTTACAGTATATTCATCTGTAACGTTTGTCTCTACTTTAAAAGTATGATTCTACATATTAAAAAATCACATTATTTCCAAACAAGACGAACTATATTCACATTTACCAAGGATAGTTTGTATCGTATTTATACGTGTACAGCCTTTGGTAGGACAAAATGATTGACCCGGAAAAATATATAGCCTTCGTGTCCAAAATCCTCTGGGTCCCATATTCCGCATATTATATCCCAATTATAATTTTGTCCGGGAGCGGCCAGCCTGCCAACCCGACCGCTTGTTATCCACTCATAAATAGCTTAGCAAGGAAAGGTTCCGTACCAATTCAATTTGGTAGGGTTCTTAATGCTTTTTAGTTCAACGTTTTTGGGACGTAAGCCTGAAACTTTTATTAAAGTGGTTCGTGCGCGTGTCACCGCTGCAGTATGTATAAACGATAGGTAATCATGTTAGTTTAATTAAAGGGTTTAGCCCCCTTCTCATTAAATGGATTTACATAAGAGTTATTAAATTTTACCCTCCATAATTTTATTTTCTTCCTTCAAGTTTTATCAGAAAATAGATTTGTTAAAATAAGACATGCTTTTAACCCATAATACTCTGTCTAATTTACCTAAAACAAAAAAGAAGCCCTTTACCATCCAACTTCTCAAAAATTCATCAAAACGCAGTCCCGAGGCTACCGAAGAGTTTCCTCAATTATTTTTCCTCGTTCAGAAAAAAAAGGTAAAGTGAAAGGCATATCATCGAATGGGTGTAGACATGAGCACCCAGATACGTTGAATTATTTATCTGAGGAGCCAGCACATGCCTCTGGACTTATGAAAGTACACATTTTAGCACTTATGACCTGTTAATAAATTATAAGTGGGAATCTCCCTCTGATGGTAACGTCTCACGAAATGTGCAAACCGTCAGCACTAGGGATGTTACCTGTAGGAATGTAACTTACATTAGAAGATCAGGCATTTTTTTTGGTACGATAATCTTTTTTGGATATACCAGAAAAATACCGGAGTAGCTGTTTGTCCTAAAATTATAAAAGCCAATATTATATAATATTTTTAAAAGAGTAACCGTGGAGGTTCTGGCCGGCTCTTCTCCATAGGAAACGACCAATTGGAACCGTGCACCTAACATCTGACGTTTCATAAGTGACCATGTAGGTTTATGTGGTGTAAAGTGACCGTTTATTTGCCCAATAGAAAGCAAAGCATCTCTTACTTATTATTCAGATTTTCATATACATCCATAAAATCATTAAGTAACACAGAAATGCTTATGAGAACCTAATGTTAGTAATGACATGAAACTTTAGAAACGAAATATAAAAAAATTACATTATTAATTGAGTACTTATTTATAGTTTGAAACTCGAACTGGAAAACTAAACCTTGTAAAAGAATTTCGAATATGAATATTTCAATGACTAACTAAGTATACAAATAAATACAAATTGAATATTTTGAATGCACGAATATTTGTGAAGTCCAAAACTATTTCGATATTCCCGTCCGGTACGCAATAAATTAATAAACAAAAATTAATATTTCCACTTCAATAGACATGCTTCATTCTTTCGTACTTCAATATTCGCCCAATTAGTGTAAATTATCATAGCTTCAATATGACTTTATTAATAACAGCCCACTCCGCATAGTTTCCCAACAATTTGAGTTTGTTAATCAAGTGAAAAATCGTGTTTCATTTCGAGTGGTGTATTCGATCATTCGACTGTTAGTTCTCGCTTCGGTAAGCGGAGTACGAGTGCTCTTGCCTCTAATTCCTGAGTTATTCGTGCACCTCACGGCACGGAGTTTAAGAGGGAAACACTTTTTGCAAGTTTCCATCATTGTGTACAACGTTTTTCTCTGTAACGGTTTGACGAAGGAGTTTAAAATCTTAGTCATTCTAGTGCCGACGTCAGCCCAATATAAGAATCCTCCGTCTCATAAGGAGGCGATATAATCTCGAAGCTCGAATAAACTATTATTATATGACGTAATGACTATTAAATTCATAATATATGCATCGAACGGCCCGCGTAATGGATAGCAGCCGTTTTGATGGCATCGCATTTATTTTACGTTAAACTTTCAATGTAAGACACGTTATATAAAACCATTTTGAAAAGTATGTAAATTAAGAGCTAAAAGATTCTACGATTAAATTGGCACTAACGTCATCTTGTTTTTTCAATACATACGAGTATATATCGTAGGTTGCTAGAAAGCTTTAACAGCATCCTAAAAACTTTAGTGAGACAAAGGGACTGTCTTTGTGCCACCGTGTGTTAGGCCACGTAATTTTTAGTTTGTAAAAGTTTACTAACATAATTTTTAAGTCATTGTTAATAATACTGTATGGATTGTAAGAACTTGTAGTCCGAAATAAAGAATATAAATATCACAAAACAATTCCACAAATTATGTTTACCAACAGCGCCCCCCTGTCAACTTCATTCGAGCCCTATAAGTCTCTATTGAGACCCAGCAGTAGCAGTGTAGTAGATATCTAAGATTGAAAGAAAGAAAGAAAGAAAATACGTTTATTTGCGGTAAACATGACGCAAAAAAGAACATTAAAAACAAAAAAAAAAAATAATAAGAAAAGGTTGACATGCGTCACATCCACGCAAAACGGCTATCGCTCAGCATTATGCTGCGACCCTATGCAAGACAGAGCCCCAGCGCTGGTTTTCAGCGACATTGCATTTAAAGATCCCATGGATACTGCAGGCACGTACGCTGTCATAGGTATTATGTTACGTTTTAAGTCTAGTCAATGACTCTCACAACATGAGAAATTGTCTTCGTTTAAGTATGAAGTATTTTTTTTATTTTATTTTTTCCTTGATCACCATCATTCTCCTGCTCTTATCCCAATTTAGTTGGGGTCGGCGCAACATGTATTTTTCTTCCAAACTTCTCTATCGCATTATCCATATCATCATTCACACAGTCCATCCAATCGTTTCTTTGGTCTTTCCCTACTCTTATAGCCATCGACATTCATACTCAAAACTTTCCTCACGACATTTTCCTCATTCCTCCGTAACACATGCCCATACCATGACAACCGGCTTCCACACAACTTTTCAGCTACCGGTGCCACTTTCAGACTTCTTCTTATATACTCATTTCTATTCTATCCATTCGTGTAACACCACACATGCCTCTTAGCATTCTCATCTCAGCTGCATACAATTGCCTTTCATTCATCCCTTTTGCGGCACAACAAAATTAATTAAATTAAATTAAACAATTAATATTTTCCTTGATATTTCCATTAATTCATCATCTTTGATTTGAGTCATCTTGAGTGGTATTTTATCACCCAGTAACTAGGTTGTAGAGCTCGATAGTCGTATAGTATAGTATACTGGTATTCAGCTGCATCCGGTTAGACTGGAATCCAACGTCAACATAGTTAGGAAAGGCTAGGCAGATGATGATGATTTCCATTAATTTGATATAGAACCTACACCACCGCCACCCCACACATACACCATCACACCCACTCACACCTCAAGTAAACTACGCAAGCCCAAAAAAAGGTGTAAACTATTTTTACTTTCCTTTAATTTATGTCTGGAATTTGACAAATGTTTTATTGTTATATTTTTCTCAATCTTCTCTTTAATAATACCTTCAATCTGAAAGCTTATTTATCATTAATAATCGTACTCCTGAGCCACAAGATAAAACGACGCTTAGTTTGTGGCTCACCGAATTTGGCTAAATTGTATTGTTACTTGATTAATAAACTTTATTATTATTATTTTTACGTCTCTCGACATTTCTCGAGGCCCTGGGGTCCTTTGGAGGGGCCGAAGCCAACTCGCAGAGCCCCGTTAGACGTTTTTAAAGAAATGAGGCACCAACCGACGATTATCCCTGTTCGTACTATGCAAGTGCCCCCAAGGACAACCCCCGGTTGGTGTAAGACTATTGCAGAATATGGAAACAAAGATATTGGATTATGGGTTTGGAAATGGGGATGGCTAAAGTGAACAGGGGTCTACTCCGAAGTAGTATCGGCCGAATGTTCGGCCGTTTCCTGCTACGAAGTTACTATTTGGTTCAGTCGGTCCCGATCCTACACTCCTACACTCTTTCGAATATTGACTATGGTCCCGACCCAATTGAGCTGATCCGAACTTTTTTCGCATTTTTCAATAATATTCGGTTTGATCATGTGTCGGTCCGATCCGATCATTCGCACTTTGCACTTCGTAGTAGACCCCCTGGTTATCTAGGCCTATGGGAAGACTATAATGTTTTATATAAAATACACAGATTAAATGGTAGGGGGAGGCTTTTGTTAATTATCTGGTACTTCCAAACATTCGTCACTTGTCGTCAATCTCGACTTTTACTCACGATATAATGTGTTGAGAAGTGTTCGCTTGTTCACAACATTGTGACGTCCGCGCCCATTACAAACGGGATTTATTGATGCTATTAACATTAAAATAATAATTCCCAACTTTATAGACTATAAAATCGTTTAATATCTGCTCGTTTGATAAATAATTCAATTTACGAAGGAATTTTAGGTTGCGCGGGAATTTCTGCAATATTGTTGGTTGGTATTTATCATGTGCAATTAATTTTGAGGTATCTCACGATATTATTAAGATTAATATTCAATAAAAAGGTCAAACAATTCGGTCCCTACTCATACGAGTAATTAATGATACAATATTTTGCATACCAGCCAACCCAAGAAGGTTCTGGCTGTATCGGTATTAAATTATTCTCTCTTCCTTTTTCTTAATATGATAAAATATAGATTCTAATTCTCTGATATATCATAAACATAACAAAATATGACGTCTATAATCCCTGAAAGATTAGACAGAAGTGAATTATTATCAAAACGGCAGAGTGAGTAACAGCTGCTGAAACTTTTAAATAAGTAAATACATAGATACATACGAGTAATATTAGGACAATCAGAAAAGGTTTAATAAATTTGTAACCGTAATCACCACGTTTTAGATTTCCTTACTTCATCATTATTATTTCAGCCAAAAGACGTCCACTGTTGGACATAGGAATGCCCTAACCATAACCACTTGACCGGTTTGGAGCTTCTCTCTTCTTTTCCTTACTTGCTGAAACCTACCCAATTACTACAAGCCCCCTAAAAATAAAGACATTCCCATAAGGTCACCCATGTAACACGGTGTAATTAAACCATTACGTATGACCCCGCGTCTCCTCACCAGTCAGAACTTTTATCACTAATTCAAAGGTAAATCGATCAGCTATGGCCGACACTCCTTAATAATAGATCGTCTTGTATGACCTTTATCAAAGTCGGACGCTAAGTGGTCGGAATGTGAACTACAAATAACTTTGAAAGATTTGATGCATTTGAAACTTTTGAATGATTTGTTGAAGTAATGTGATGTGGTGGAAGGTTATGTGGGTTGAGTAGATATGTGTGTATTTTTTATTATTTTAGAAAAGTCTGGAGTTGTTTGGATTAGTACTGGCTACGTCTGGATAGGTGGAGCGTCGATCTTCGCAGGGTGGCTGGTAGCAGCTCCATGAGAGTTGCCGAAAATCGAGTTAAATCCTTTCCTTTCCCTTTCCTTTTTTTTTAAACTTTACCCCACACTAGGAATTTCTCCTGTATCGTGGGTGCGTTTACAAACATTTAAACTTACATACACAAACAGCCAAATGACGTACAATAGGAGAGGCATGTCCAGCAGTGGACTGCTATAGGCAGATGATGATGACTACTACTGAGGCTGAGATATATGCACATCTTTAAAACGTGCTTTGGCTTTGACATGTCCCCGTCGCTCTTGCACTTATAGTTTGTAAGTATTACGATAAGGACAGAAATAACGCTTAGCCAAATTACGTTCTAAGAAATATAGACCTCGGCCAGAGATTAAAAGTACATCATACTATACTACCCTTACTTATTTTTATCAATTTGATAATAACATCTAATCATTAAAATAAAACAACCGATGCACACAGTCGTGTTCCATATCTCGGGTGTTATTCGTCTCAGTGTAGCCAAAGCTTAAAGTCTCGGGATCAGACAGGAACGACGCGACAGCCGGACGTGCCTCTAGTAGAACAATTTCTTTGAAAACTTCATGAAAATTGTCAGTTCCGCCAGTCTGCGGAGGCCTTATACTTGTTCCAATCTAAAAATACCCTCAAGCAATCACACACCCCACACGTGTATCCCAACCCTAATCCCACCTACAAATGGACTAGCCGCAGTCACAAATGGAGCAATTATAAAGCTAAGAACAGAAGATAGAGATAGTATCGCGCCGTTAAACAATCAATGGTCGTATTAGTCGGGGTTCGAACCCGGGCCGGCCATTATCGGCGGCTGCTTGCGGCAACACCGCCATTAAGTTTGTCGTGCCGGAATTGTTATCAAATTTTAATTGTTTTTGTTTTGTATTGAGATAAAATGAGACTGGATTGTTAGTATCACTTTGGGAAGAAAATCTTTGTAAACTGCAAAAACGCACATTACAAAAAAAAGATATAAAATATACACCAACAACGTAATCAAACGCCTCGTACTCGCATACAAAAAGTTGTCAATTTTGTCCATTGCTTGATTTTAGGGCCAGGGAACAAAGACAACACACATTAATATGATAATGACAGCCAGATGATTGCTATAGACAACTGTGAAAGAAAACTTGTTCAATCCATAAAACAGCTTTATCTATTTATTCATACAGATTTTTAAACCATTCAATCGTTGCGAACTGCTTAATTTAAACCCTACAAGTAATACAATGTTAAAAGTAGTAGTAAAAAGAGAAAAATCTTGTCAAAATTACGCAACTTATGTTCCAAAGAAATTCTTTAAAACTCTTTATGATACGGCTCAGCCGTTTAGAAATTAATTTCTTATAAACAAAAGTTTTGTTTTCGTACGAATAATTTTAATTTACCTGGCTTCACTAAGTAGTTATGAATGAGCCCCAAGTTCGAAACTTTCAATAAAAAAGACGTTGAAACTTGTACAAAATCAAAATCTTTTGTAATGTCAATGACTATTGTAACTGTTTCAAAGTTCTTGCATAAGATGTTCTTTTTAAAGTTTACGAAAAATTGTAACAGATGTTGCAGAAGCCTAAGGGAGAATGAATAGGCTATGTAACTTATTTAAACTTTTTTTTACCTTTACTGTAATGCCTGTTACTGAAAATTCGCCATTACACAGCTGAAGTTGCCTCATTTTTTTAAATTGAATACCTTTATTAATAACATTAAATTGCTTAACTTATAATAATATTCAATTATTATAATAATAAATAATAAAATATTTATTTCCATCAATGTTGGTACAACAATTTCTTAATCTAATAACAATTTAAATCTTATTATAGAGGTTGTACGCAGTTACATAGAAATTATGGAATTCTCTAACTCCTAAACTAAGTCAAGCTTGTATTATAGGAGTTAGTGAGCTGTCGACTTAGACACAACCTCGAACTTATGCAACTGTAGGACTTAAACAAAGTTATTGCTTAAAACAAAAAAGACCCAAAACTAACTGTAGAGTTACACAAAATGATATTAATAAATACTTATTTACTACTTACATATAACAAAAACAATACTAGATACCTAATATACCCATTATACACATTTACTTTTTGACTATTAATAATAATTCTGTCTGATCATAAGTCAGAGTTAATAGCCAATTATTCAACCTATGCTTTACCTCACGTTTGGTTAAATTGTATATTGCCAGTGTTTTATTTACCTCGTTGTACAATCTTGAGCTAGCGACCTCATATTGGCGGCTTGCAAAAGCTGTTCTGCAGCTAACGTTGGGACATACAACTGCACCGGAGCGCTTGTTATTTATTTTTTCATCTAGAGGTAGCCAGCGGTGTCTTCGGAGAATGATTTTTTGTATGTATAGCTGTCTCACGGTTTGTACGCGGCATTCAGTATAAAGTTTGGTGGTTGGATACAAGCGAGGCTTATGATGAATCACCTTCAAGACTGCTCTCTGCGATCTTTCCAACATAAGAAGTAGAGTTTTATAGGTACCACCCCATATAGGTATACAGTAGGTTAGTACAGATTGACAGAGGGCAGAATATACCATGGAGATTGTAGATTTATCTGCAGTAGATCTGAGCTTCTTAAAGATATACATAAGCCTTCGAATTCGGCTAGTGAGAGCAACCACCTGTGATCGCCAATCAAGTCGCTCGTCTAACATTATTCCAAGGTATTTGATGCTGGTCACTCGCATTAAGGACAAACAGTCGCAATCCGTAGGCTCGGCACATGTATGAAGTTTCAATATGTTGGTAGACTCGGGAGGAACTTGAGAACTTGGTAAATGAAAACAGATGAATTTAGATTTTTCTATATTTAATGTGAGTAGGTTATCGGTTAGCCATTTCTTAATTGTGCGCAGTCCATTTTCAGCATGCTCTTTGGCGGAATTCCAGTCTCCTCCGTGTGTTAGTAATACGGTATCATCTGCGTAAGTAGTTATATCACAATTTGGTATTTTGATACTACACAAGTCATTAATGTATACTAAAAACAACGTTGGGCCCAGTATACTCCCCTGAGGAACGCCGTAATCAATTTGTTCTTCATCGCTAACTACAGTGCCAATCCTAACAGACTGCTTACGATTTGTCAGGTAGTCTTTGTAAATGTTCAAGACTTGACCACGTATACCGATTCGTTCCATTTTAGTAATAAGTGTGGGAATAGAGACCGTGTCGAAAGCTTTCGACAAATCTAAAAAGATGCCAAAGCATTTCTGCTTCTTATCCAGCTTGCTAATCACTTTATTACAGAAATTTGCTACCGCGTCCTCCGTTGATAGACCATTTCTAAAGCCGAATTGGTTGGCCGAGATGATTTTTGTTTTATCTAAAAAACTAATTAAGCAAGTATTTAGGACGCGTTCTAAAATTTTAGACATTGACGTTAGAACCGAAATGGGCCTGTAGTTATTTACTAGGTCTCTATTCCCATTCTTATATACTGGTGTAACAAGTGCCTTCTTTAAAGCCCTTGGAAATATACCTGTGGTTATACAGAGATTACATATATGAGCGATTAGTGGAACTAGGACTTTACTTGAGAGTTTAATAACTTTAGATGGTATGTTGTCCCAACCAGTGGCGCAATCAGTTTTCAGGGACATGACGATGGTTTCAATTTGCTCATTAGTAACTGGGATTATAGCCATAGAGTCACTAGGTGACTGAGTCGATTGGAGAGGGGTACCTAATTTTTCTTTGTTGTTGTTTTTACCGACTACAGAGGCCAAGTCTCTTCCAATGTTTACAAAATACTTATTTACGCTATTAGCCGAACTGATTTCGTTTCTCGACAGTTCAAGAAGTTCTACAGGTACCTGGACGTGGCGCTTTTTATCAGCCATTGAGTTAATTAATTTCCAGGTAGCTTTTGGGTCATTTTTAGCTTTGGAGAATTCATTAGATTCATAGGTACATTTAATATTAAGAAGCAATGTATTGCAAAAATTACGATATCTTTTATACGTAATGGAAAGAGTGTCATTTTCCGGATTTTTCTTTAGAGTAAGATGCATTTTGTCGCGGTTTAGGATGCAGCGCAAAAGACCAGGAGTAATCCATGGCTTCAGTATAGTAGTTTTACTAGTTTTTCTTACAATTTTAGTATTTTGAGTGATAATGTTTTGTAATTTAGAAACTAGATAGTCAGTAGCCAGATTTGCATCAGTTTCATCCATGACAGCGCTAAAGTCACAATTTTCGATATCGTTTTTAATGTTGTCGTAATCAAGGTGAGACATTGTTTTATTCTTATGGGATTTAGAGCGGATTTTTTGTCCAAGACACAGAACTACCGGTAGATGATCCGTTATGTAAGTCTCTAAAACAATTGTTGTCGCTGGTAATAGTGTTTTTAATAGTATATGATCCAGACAATTTTCATTCCTTGTAGGATGTGTATGTCCCGGTAAGAAACCTAATGATGCAGTAAAGGTAAGAAAATCATGTGTATTTTTATCTTTACTATTAGTTTTAATATCCACGTTTAGATCACCCACAATAACCATATTAGAGTGCGACCCAAGAGAGCTCACTATACTGTCCAAACCACTATAAAACCTGCTAAGATCGTGGTACGACGGTGATCGATAAATGGCAATAATTGACGTGTTTCCTATGTTGCAGACCAAACAGTTTGCATCTAATATGGGCGGTTCAGAGACTGCGCACTGAATACCTGCTTTCGTGTAAATGACAACGCCATCATTTTGGATTGGGTTATTGGTAGAAGCATAGGACATGTAACCGTCCAACATAGGAACGTGGTCATCAGACTTAAGCCAACATTCTGTAAGAATAATTACATCAAATTGGAAAGATATCATAGATAGAACTGACACAAACTGATCTAGATTTTTATTTATGCTTCTAATGTTGACATGTATCACCTTTAGGTTACCACTAGGATTTTTTATAATTTTAGTACATTGATCTGGCGTACATTTATAGGAATTGGCCACATCAATTTCATCAAGATCACTTGATATTGTCAGTATGTTGTTTTTTTTTACACTACTAACTATTAACGCTAGGGACGAAATTAAATGACTAACTAACTATATAACTAATCCAAAAATACAAACAAAACGACACTTATGCGTCAAAGTACTCATCGTCATCGCTGTCGTAATTATTAAATGTGGTAAACGATTTTAGTACACAGTCTTTTTTCGTTGGAAACTACAGATTGTCACTTTCTTGTGAGAAAATCCAAAGCCCATCTCAATTATAGGTTCATTTAAATCGTTCCTATTTGGATTGTATCAAAACAAACTATAAATTAAACGTTCAGAAACAGACAGCTCAACATTGACGGACGGTCGTGCTTCCCAGCGGCGCCCCGTCACGTGGCCTGCCTCCAGCTACTTACTATGTTTCGTTTGAACACCCACCGTGAGTTTCTTAAGTTGTGAGGAATGGAAGTGACTTGAGCGGATTAATGACTATTCCCATAGAGGCTGAATGGGTCCACATGTTATTACAGGGTTTAGCTGTCATATTGATCCTATCTGACAATTTCGTCGACATTTCGTTAGTTCTCTACCAGTTCTAGTTAGATACCAAGGAATGCTGTCACTGCGATTATTTGTGACCAGTTTATTTTTTATTTTTTCACTCATTAATGTCCTACTGCTGGGCAAAGGCCTCCCTACTCTCTTTCCACCTCTCTCTGTCCAGAGCTGCCAAGGACCAATCTTTATTAAAGGAGTCCAGCTCATCCCGCCATCTCCGTTCTGCCGCGATGTCGTTTGCCATCGATCGTCGGACATGCGGCAGATGTGACCACTGCAAACTTAATGATACAAGTACTGTACGATTAAGTTGCATTACATTTGTTACAAAGACACCAATTACTTAGTCCATAGGATTAAATAGACACGCAACAATACACGCTCCAAAATATTTTCAATCGTTTATCCACATCATAACTCTTCCCCGCACCAGAAAGGGTTTCCTAAATTAATCAACAAGGACAGCGGTCCACCGATGGGATAAGAGCTACACTCCAAAACTTTCCTGCCTAATGATGGCTTAATGAAAATTGCTCCGACAAAATGGAACGATGACAGTTAATCACCAGCGCCAGAAAATATCGGTTTAAACTGGTTTAAACCGCGCGCGTGTTAAGTGGAGTGGCTAGAAGTGGCTTGTGGTGGTAAGTTAATGTGTGGTTCGTGGTTTCATGGCGTCATTCCCAAGTAATTATTACAAGTGATCAAATCATTTATAAGGAAAGGTATCTTATATCGAATAGTTCGGGAGATAACCATGAGTTACACAACTAGACGCAAACAGCAGTTCTCAAATCAAAAGGGATAAATCGAAGACTTTATTGGCAATACTACGGTATTTTCATTCTGGCAATACTAACTACGTGGTGGTCTCACCGAGAGGAGGCCTGTGTCCCAGCAGTGGGAACGTTATAGGCTGATTATGTGTATTTAATACTAACTACAGCTATACTTTTCTGAGGAAATAGTCTTCGTACCGTAGTTATGATGGATAACATCACCTCAAGCATTAAAAAACCACATTGTCTTCAAGTTCAGAACTCCTAAGTTACATGCGAAGAGATTTCCTGAAACCTTCGGTTTAATGACAAAACCGAACTTTGTCTAAGTACATTCAACTCTAGCCACGCCCCCCGGCTTTGGTCGACATTCTTGTTAACTTTCAAGTTTCGGCCCAATAGTTGGGAACATCTTGAACTAATGAGTCAGTGGTTCAACCTTTTATTATCCGAAGAGAGGATGAAACGTTACGTTTGTCCATCCCTGGGATAAGTTCACTGTCTTATGCTTGTACGAATAGTTCTTCAAAGGATATTACTCAATTCAGTGAAGTGAAAGAGACCAGTGATTCAGAATGTTTCGACCAAAAATGGAACTCCTCAAAGAGAACTATTTTTAGAGCGATTTGGGAACTATCTTGTTCGTGTAACGGATAACTTTGAAAATATTTTATGATTTATGAATACCAGCGTCACGTTTATATCGGTCAACAGGACCTTATCAAATACACAATATAATGACTTGAATCCCACGATTAATACCCACGTTGGGTCTTTTGATTCTAATAGTTGTTGTACACGTAGTACACACATGCTTTGATGCACTTTAATATAGGGGCGGTAAAGAACAGCCCTGCCCCTGCCCTGTGATAGACACGGACTCCCCAAGGTCTGCTTGATTACCTACCATTGTTAGAATTATGACAGTTAACCATCTTCACTAGCCATCGGCAAGACATCAGTTACTTCCCACCATTGCAGATATTCCAAGGCGCACTAATCAACTGTCGACCCAGAAATAACCAAATGATCCTGTTTCCTTTCACCAACCACAATTTATACCACAACCCAAAACATATTTTTTCCCACAACCCCAACATCCTGACATAACACTATCGGCGCAATTTATTAACATGGCGGACATCAAATGTCGGAAACAGACATACGGTGGTTAAGTTTAATAGTCATAATTGGTGGTGTCCGCTTTCAGCCGGTTTCCACCGGTTTGATCTGGTCGAGCCAAATTGAGCCAATGCAATTAATTTCACGCGAAATGGCACGTTTTACTGCAGGGTTAGTATGTACCTGTGGTTACGGTCAAAAATGAGGTTGGAAATTATTGTTTAGAAATGATTGACGTGCTGCAGTTTGTTTCTAATTATGTATGTTTATGGGAAACACAGGAGGTTAGGTCAGACTTGGAGTTGGGTTTTTATAGGTTGTTATTCTCGAGAAGTGGGTGAAGATTAAGAACTGTTCAACAAATCTAGATATGGCCCACACACGTTACATTTCAGGATATACAAGCTGTAACAGAATAAACGCAAGTCCTGGAAGTAGTTTGTTTATAATTGACTACTGAATCGATTTCAGTAACTTTTAATATACATAGGTATATTTTTTTAAATTATAGCTTTAAATAAAATAAGTTTTGATTATAGCATTATGCTTTTAACTCAATACCTTGATTGGGGTGTATATGGTCTTGCGTTAATTATGTTACATAATTATTGAGTAATACTACGCATTCCATTGAAAATTAAACACCTGAATACATCTCTTAATAAATTTACAAACTCCAGTGTACATAATATCAAACATTACATAGTTTACAACTAACACAACCCAAAATCCCTCACATAAATACAAAACTTCACCCGCCGTGTTTACTTAAAACCTCTAATGAGCCACCTTTTTGTAGTTATTATAAAGCGATTTTCGTCACCACTTATCAGATTAGCAGCTCGAGCCACTTCCGAGCCACACTCCAGCGACGCTTACTTCAGGCACGAGATGGGATGCGGTTTATGATACAGGATAATGTTAATTATGGTTTAGTTTTTGCTTGACCTTTTGGGCCGTGGTTTTAGGTGCAAGAATATCCGTAGTGGAGGTTAGAGTTGATAGTACGATACATACGAGACCGGGACCGGTTCAGTGGGTCTAATCCCTAAGAACGAAATCCATAGTTTCGGCCGAAGTAATGGGCGTTTCCTACTCCGTATCACCTACGGACATATGATTAATTCCGGCCCCGAAATAAGAATGTCAACACAATTTGACAGTATGATAAAAAATTCCGTCCCAAAAATTGAATTTGACACTTGTTTTGACGGACCAACTACTTTTGGATGGCCCGTATCTTCGTTGACGACGGACTTAGAGAGTAGACCTCCTTTTTTTTTTCTTTTTCGGAGTGGAAAATCTTCATGGATGTCCGCAGCCCTGGGGCGGGCGGCGGGGTCTGTCAGACTCTTACTGACTAAAAACCACCCCAGTATTCCATCTCACACCTACGCCGGGGGTCGCGGGAACGTAAGAGGAGAGTAGACCTCCTAGTTTTAGTATCTGTAAGCACCTGAAGACGAACATAGAACTCAATTCAAAATCTTCCTCAACTTAATCGTCCAGACACTTAGGGGTTTATTTGTAAAAGTTGCTTAAAGTTAAGTAATGATTAGCGACTGTTTAACCATATATTTTTAATCGTCTCCTAACTTTAAGCAATGTTTATAAACAAAGGGGTTAATCGTCCATGTTTCAATGCAGCATTTTCTGAATCGTCCCAATAATGCGTTTGCCTCGGTCTACTATAAAATTCAACGTACCTACCTATTACAAAAACTCTTCTTTACTAAGGACTCCTACCCCCGTTTGTATTGTCCATGTCTATGATGCCACTGCGTCGAACATCTCTGTCGATGACACGACCGGCGCGCACCTGTCTGCTAGCCGCCCGGTCTGTTTTCATTAATGTTCCCATTCACTGTTATGTATTTATATTGTGGTTTACTGTTTAAATTATTTAACTATTTCTTTAGAAGTATATTATCATAAAGCTTAGAATATTATAACCAAAATGCTTGATAGAATAGTTAAATGAACATTTGAACTGTGGCTATATTTTTATTTGTGCCACACAAAAAAAAAATTTTAAATGTTTACTTTGTCTTCGTCTTATGAGTAAAATCAAACGGTTATCGTTTGTGCTTCAAAAGTTAATTAAAGTTGCATCATCTGTCCCAGACAATACCTAAAAGTTCGTCCATACGTGACTGACAATGTTTTGACAAAATATGTATAATAGTACTATAGTTAATATTCTAGACAGACAAAAATCCCGACCACTTCCCAAGTTTTAACAAGTCGTAACATGGACTAGCTCATAGCTGTCATGCCAGTGCCTTTTTTTTTTTTTTTTTTTTTTTCCCTGAGAAATGCTTTATGCATGCCCGCTCGCTCGGGGGACGAGACGGGGTATGTGGGACTCCTGTCGAAACCGCACCGACAGTATACCCACTAAAACTCAGCGGTGTTCCCGCATCGCCGTGATGGGAGGGCCGTGGGAAACCGGCTCAGCCTTTACTTCCACAGCCCTCCCGGCGCATGCCCGCCTAGCTGGCGGGCCCCGCATGCCCCCCTGGATGGGGGGCTACGGGAATGGCCGGGAACACCTGGCCATTCCCGTCCGACACTGGTGGAGGCCTGTGCAATACAGGCAAGGGTGCCCCCGCACCCGTTGCCTGCTGGCCTCCACCTGGGAGGAGTCGGAGATGACCGTCAAACTGACGTCTTCTTCGACCCCTCCTCCGCCTTCGGAGCGCCGCCGCGTGAGGGTCGTCCTCTCGCGCGCGCTCCGCCGCCTCCTTCTGCGACATGACGTGTTCGCAGAAGGAGGCGACTGCCGCCCAGGACCCCTCGTCCCCCAGCATGGCGTTAACCAGACCGGGGAGTGAGAGGTCCTGTCCGATCACCGCAATGAGACTGTGGCGCGGCTCGGACCACGACGGGCACACCTCGAGGGTGTGCTGCGCCGAGTCCTCCGCCGCGCCACAGTCGTGGCACGACGGCGTCTCCTCCCGTCCGATCCGGTGCAGGTACGATCCGAAACAACCGTGTCCGGACAGCACCTGCACCAGACGGAACGAGAGGAACCCATGCGACCGCTCGAGCCAGTCTCGCAGGACCGGCGCAAGCGCGTCGATAGTTCGGCGGCCGAAGGCTGCGGTGGCGAGGTCCGACGTCCAATGGACGACGATGGCGTCCCTCGCCTCCCGCCGGACGGCCTCCCGCTCTTCCGGGGCGGGGCGTTCTCCTCTCGCCCTCCGCCCCGCCGTCCATTCGTACACTCTGGCGAGCACCCACGCCTCGAGCTCCCAAGGCGGGGTGCCGGCCAGAGCGCAAGCTGCCGCGGAGCCCACCGTGCGGTAGGCCCGCGCCACCCGCTGAGCTATGGCCCTTTGGGGTGCCCGCAAGGCAGCGGCGTTCTCCCTCCTTTGGAGGGAGTCCTCCCAGATAGGGGCCCCGTACAGGGCCATGCTCTTCAGGATGCCGGCGTAGAGTTGCCGGCATCGGGCGCTGGGCCCCCCCAGGTTGGGAAGCAGCCACGACAGCGCCCCCGCAGCCTTCAGCAGGCGCGACGACAGCCCGCTAAAGTGCGGGCCGAAGCGCCACCTGCTGTCGAGTACAAGGCCCAGATATTTCATCTGGGCCTTGACCCCGATTCTGACGCCCTCCACGAATACGTGGGCGTCAGGTGGGGGGCGCTGCCGAGGTCCGTGGAAGAAAACGGCCTCGGTCTTGTGCAGCGCCACCGTTAGACCTAGGCGGCGGATCCTCCCCGCGACCAAGGATCCGCCCGCCGAGGCCAAGTTGGCCGCCTCCCTGAAACTCCCCCCCCGGGCGGTGAGGAGAGTGTCGTCCGCGTAGCAGACGACACTCGTGCCTCGGAGGAGAGTTCCCCGCAGGAGCCAATCGTAGCCGACGTTCCAGAGGAGTGGTCCTATGACTGACCCCTGTGGAACGCCGGCCTCGACGGCGTACCGCCGGACTTGGCCAGCCCTGTTTTCCAGGAGGATCGCCCGATCCTCCAGGTAGCTGGCCAGCAGACTGCGCAGGTATCGAGGCACTCCGTGGAATCGGAGCGCCTCTAGGATGGTGGAGTGGGGAACAGAGTTGAAGGCGTTGGCTATGTCGAATGACACAGCCAACAATCCGTCCCCCGCCTCCACCGCCTCCTTCACCTGGCCCTTGAGGCGGGCCAGCGCGTCCACCGTGGAACGCTCAGCCCGAAAACCGAACTGAGCGTCCGACAAGTCCGGCCCGGTGTCCCGCAGATGGCCCTTTAGGCGGGCGGCGATTATCCCCTCGAACATTTTGCCGACCTCATCGAGCAGTACGATGGGTCGGTATGCCGAGGGGGAATCTGCCGGGCGGCCCTCCTTGCGAAGGAGGCACAACTGCCCCTCCTTCCACGGTTTCGGGAACCTCCCAGACGCAAGGCATGCGCTGAAGAGGTCCCGAAACCTCTCCTCCATTCGAGTGGCGGCGATCGCCACCACTCTTGCGGGAACACCGTCGGGGCCCGGAGCCGTCTTCTTGGCGCGGATGCGGAGAATCGCTGCGCCGAGTTCCGACTCCGTGACGGGGGGGGCCTCCTCTTCCTCGTCGTCTGGCGGTGGGCCCATCTCTGGCGGGGCGAAGCGGTCCCTGCACGGGAACAGGGACCGAACCACCCCATCCAGAAATGAGGGCTCCAGGGTCTCGGCAACCGGGGGACCGAAGGGGCGCAGTTTGTTGCGCGCTGCCTTGTATGGTCTCCCGTAAGGGTCGTTGTCGAGACCCTCCAGCAGCTCGGCTCTCGCCGAGTCTTTGGCGGCGGCGACGGCCCGACCGAGGACCGTTTTTGCCTCCGTGTATACCTCATAGAGGCGGTCCTCGTCGGGTCGGTTCCGTCGACGCCGCCGCCGGCTCCGCGTGTAGGCCCTCCTCGCCTCCACGCACGCCGCTCGGAGCCCCGCCAGCTCCGCCGACCACCAGTACACGGCGCGTCTGGGCGGTGGTCGGCGAGACCGAGGCATGCTGGAGTTGCACACCTCGGTTAAAGACCCCCTCAGTTGCCCCGCTACGGTGTCCACGTCCAGGCCGGCGGTAGGCGGCGACAGCCAGTCCTGGACGAACGCCGCCTCCCCCGCTGCCTCCCTGTCCAGGCGGGTTAGAGCCCACCGCGGGAACGGTGAGCGCCCCGAGAGGGGCTGCGCCACTCCGGGGCCACTGGTGGAGATGTCGAACCGCACGTAGCGGTGGTCCGACATGGTCTCCCCCAGGTCCACCCGCCAGTTCAGCACGCGCGCGGCTAACGCAGGGGTGGCGAAGGTGACGTCCACTATCGAGCCACCCTGACGCCGCACGCATGTCTGGACGCTTCCTCTGTTCAAGAGAGAGAGTCCAGAGGAGGCTGCCCACAGCTCCACCGCCCGCCCCCGTGCGTCGGTGGCCCGGTTGCCCCAGGTCACCGACTTGGCATTCAGGTCTCCCAGCACGGAGACCTGACGCGGCACCGCCCTGCCGACCACGGCGGCCAGGACTCCGAGAAAATTCTCAAAGTCCTGGAGAGGGCGGTTTGGGGAGAAATATACCCCCACTAGGGCAAAGTCTCCCCACGCGGCGGCCACGTATCCCGGTCCCCTCTCTAATAGCGAGAGGGGAGGGGAGTCTGTGGAAGACCGCGCCGCTAGTGCCACCGAGTCGTCCTCGTCACCCAGCCAGCTGCCTGGGATCGAGTAGGGCTCGGCGACCACCGCTACGTTCACCAACCACTCGGCCATGACCTGCACTACCAGGTCCTGGGCCGCTCTGCAGTGGTTGGTGTTCGCCTGGAGGATGCGGTAGTCGGAAACCATTATTCCGACATTGCACCTGCATCCTCAGCTGCCGCCGCTGGAGCTGCAGCGGCGGCGACGACGGCAGCGGTGGTGGCAGCAGGGCGAACCTGCGCCGGCACTATGCCCTTCCGCACGGGGGGCTTGCAGCTCCTGCCCGTCATCCTGTGGCCCGCGGGGCGGCCACTGGCGGCACACGCCATGCAGTGTGGCGTGGTGGCGCGGCAGGTGACGCTCTTGTGTCCCTCTTGCCCGCACTGGTAGCACGCGTCGCCCCAGTCGGATTTGGAGGGACACGTGGCTCGGGTGTGGCCGAACGCGAAGCACTTGAAGCAGCGCGTAGGCTGGTCTTCAAGTGCCCGGACCACAGCCGAACCGAGCCCCACGAGCAGCCGCCCCTTGGTCGCTGCAAGGACGGCCCCGGCCGCGGCGACCGGGCACTCGACGCGGATGGTGCCCATGCCGCGGCGGCCGGGCCGGACGGCTCCGCCTTTCACCGCGCTCGACTCGCAGCCTCCAGCCGCCGCGACGGCCGCCACCACATCCTCCTTGGTGACCGAGTCGTCAAGATCGGCCACCTCCAAGGCTGCGGTCTTGACGGGCCTGACGACCGTCGCCGCGTCCGCGATGACCTCTTGCAACTTCGTTGCGAAGAGGTCTGCGTTGGTGCCGCGCTGCTGCCCCGAGAACTCGAAGATTCGAGCCCCGGTTAAGGTTCGGCGGCACGTTATATTGCTGATCCCCAGCTGGGAGGGATCAGCATTAGTACGAGCCCGTCTTAGGACGGACTCGTACGTCTCGCCCCGCTCCGCGGCCTCCGGGGTGATGGTCACCACGACGGCCGCGGTTTTGGGAGGAACCAGCTTCCTCCCGCCGGCTGGAGCCCTTTTGGCTGCGGGAGCAGTCGCAGCGGGCTTGCGGGCACCTTTCCCCTTTCCCCTCCTGACCACTTCCGTCCACGACTGGTTGGACGGGGTGGTGGAGGGAAGAAGGGCGTCTTCCCGCTGCGAGTTCTGGGGGGCTGCCGGAGTGGCAGACGACCCAGACGCTCCCTCCGCGCTTGTGGTGGGGGTTTGAGGAGCCTCCTTGCTCCTCTTGCCCTTCCCTTTCCCCTTTGAGGGCTTGGAGGCCTGGGTCTGCGCACCCGATGCCGGGCCTGCCACAGGCGCAGGTTCCGGCTCCGTCGGTGGACGGCTCTTATCCGCCGCTAGCGGCGGGCGGAGCCGCCTTTCCGGCAAGAGCCGGTCCTCGATACCTGCCAGGCAGGCTCTGGTGAAGGCTCTCTCCTCCATGACAACCTTTCGGATGATATCCTCAAGGTTGGAAGGGGAGGAGGAGCCTCCTACCACCGGTCCTGGGGCAGGTTGGGCAGGCCGGGCCGTGGCCTCAGCCAGCTTCTGGTGAAGCTGGCTGACCTCCGCCTGCAGGCGATCCACCTTCGCCTGCAGCTGCCGCGTCTCGTCCGTGGCCGTCCTCTTTGCCAGCTCCACGACGATGCCGTGTAAGCTGGCGGCCCGGCATTTGAGGGCCTTTTGGAAGGTCCCCTTTAGGTTGGAGGACTTTGAGGCGACCTCCAAGACCTCCTCTCTGTCCTCCCGCGCCATCCGCTCCAGTTCCGCCAGGGAGTGGTCAGCGTACAGCACGGTGGATGCACCGTAGCCGGCCCTCGACCTGGCGGATTGCGCCTGACGCTCTTTGGCGGCGACCTTCTCCTCCAGGTCCAGCTGGAGTTGCGCCCTCTTGGCCAGGTGTAGCTGGCGCTCTGCGTGTACCAAGCCCACATCGTGGGTGGTAGCCGAAGAAGAAGTCGTAGCCTTTTTGGACTTCGACTTCTTCTTCGCCTTGCCTCCGACCGACTCCGAGGAGCCCTCGGACCCGAGCCTCAGGTAGGCCCTCTTCCGCCTGAGGCGGTCGTTCTCGGCCGCCGACGTGTCCATAATGGACTCGTCGGAGTCCGACAACTCGCCTGTCCTGCTGATGAAGCTGGCCGCAGATGGTTCGCGGTCAGCGTCCGACGCCAAAGCGTCGCCGGCGTGGCCCTGAGAAGGGCCGTTGGGTTGGCCCTGAGAAGGGCCGTTGGGTTGGCCCTGAGAAGGGCCGTTGGGTTGGCCCTGAAAAGGGCCGTTTGAATCGCCCTGGGGAGAGCGATTCGTTAAAAAACGTCCAGAGACGTCACGCGTCGGTTTTTTCTTCATGATCGCAGATGAAGGCGTCGATATCTGCGAAGTCACAGTGCACTTTAGCCGCCGGTCTGCCACTCCGTTACGGTGGTCAGACACGGCGTTGCCCGGGGGATAC
This sequence comes from Apamea monoglypha, assembly GCA_911387795.2. NCBI lineage: Eukaryota > Metazoa > Arthropoda > Insecta > Lepidoptera > Noctuidae > Apamea > Apamea monoglypha. Next base: position 2,716,811 of record OU426920.1, read on the forward strand.
TGCGAGGAAGTATGCACTGTGGGGGATCCCCCGTCATGCCAGTGCCTGTGCTAACCCAGATAGTCTCAAGTGGAGTGTTTTAGCACGTAGTAACTGCACTCCGGTGGCGCCCCCTGGCAGTAAACAAGCTATATAACTTTCACATAAACTAAATAGAATCAAACTCCGAGAATTCGTCACACTAAAATTGGTGTGTTAAGCTGTAAGGTTCAAGCGAGTTTCTTTTGTTTTACTTTTATGTCGGACTATTTCAAGCGATTTTCTTTTGTTTTATCTGCATTTTGAAGTGGGTATTTTGACTTCACGGGTTCTGATTATAAAAACATATATATTTGTTTTCTTCTCGTCGTTTAGCAAAAGCTTTAAGAATTGTTTTGCTTGTTATCTTGTGTTTAAAGTTCTTTAGTCAAGAAATCCAATTTCTTGTAAAAAAAATCACATTTATGCATATTATTGAGAACTTTAAGTGGCCCAAAAAGGCTGCAAGTGGACAAAGGTAAATTATCTACCTTAACTAGTATTTTACTTGATAAGGTGGAGACTCATCTTCATCCACTGTCTTCACAGTTTGCCAAAAGTCACTAGGTCACTATATTGTCCGACAACTGCAAGTTCACTCGCTCGTCCATCTCCTCACTCGCACCACACCACCGCCGTCTTTGTCGTGAAGACACCTGCGCGACCTCCAATTATCAATGTAATTGGCTATTCAACTTCGCTCGATGGGAGAGCACAGCATGCCTAATTAATGGAATCAACTGAACGTCGAAATTTTCGCTTCAACGGTTTAAAGCTACCTACAGCCAATTTATAAACGAATTTATGTGAAACTGAAAGTGAAGGGTCCTCCTTAATCGCTGTATTACATGAAGAGGTTGATCCATACAGAATATAAAAACAGACAGATTATAAAATGAAGGATTTTTTGTGGACGTTCAATAGGTTTGGTTGATAAAATATTTTATGGCACATAAAAATTTTGATGGTCGTAAAAACTGAGTGGTTTGGTCCGTCACCTGAAAGTTTTTATTTAGTAGCTTTGAAATATATTATAGATAAAGAATCATAAAAGAATTAAAATCTATCTTTCAATAACGGATCAAGTGCATCAAGCAAACTCATTCCAGACTGCTTATACGTGTACAAAACCGTATGGTTTTAAGCTATTTCTAAATATGGATAATAATGCAGGCTGCTACACCAATCAATCTGCAATCCTTTTCCCAAGTATGTTTGGGTCTTCTTCGAGTCTGATCGGATGCAGCGAAATACATTATTTTACATGAAGCGACTGGTTGGTAAGACTGGTTGACTGACTTTTGGGCTTCTAACTACTTGTAACGACTGTCAAAGATTTATGAATGACAGTCGGAACCAACGGCTTAACATGCTTTCCGAGGCACGGAAGGGTCTCGATATGTAATGGATGGTCAACCATCCTCGTGCCGGCCACAGCAAGCGTAACTTAACATTCGACCGTGCAGCTGTGCTACATCAATGTACACACAAAACAGTACCTCAAACTCCCAGTCCAAAACACCTAAAATCTCCTCATTTTATGCAACCCCGATCAATTTCCATACCTCCAAAAATAAAACAGGTGCGGCTACCAATCAAGCCGCTAATGTAGCATGAATCCTATCAATAATATTGCTACCCCTCATAAATCCACGTTGGAACGGAAACGTTATCCCTTGCAAGCAAACAATATGTTGTTATGATTGATTGGGGACGAGGCATTACGCAGAAAAGGTGCGAGGCAAGAGGCAACGAGAGATTTTATGGACAAGCTCGGAGTGTAGTTACGAAATTAGATTTGTGCAGTTTGGGTAAGTTGTAGGAGGATCCGGTTGGGATTTCGTGGGTCAGGAATTTCTTGTTGTATTCAGCAGATTATTGTGTTCTTGTGGCCCATATATCTACTTATATTATGATTTAATTTTTACTTGCCGATGCTGTCCCATTACTGTTCAAAGGCCTCCCCCACTCTTTCCATCTTCCACTTATAAATTACTAATTTTATTTTTATTTAGTTAGACATTTGAGATTTGATTAGCCGTAACGCATATGACAGGCCCGTCGTACCTTAAATACACACTGCTACGGATTACATTCGGACATGTACAGACGCCAGCACATCAAGCTACTACAATCTGTCAAATTTATGAAGCAATATCTTTCAAAATGATTCAAATTGTGATCGATAGTGTATTACGCAATTAGGGTGGTGAACAGACTCTTCGCATCAAAACCATTTGGCTGAGACTAAATTCTACGGAATGTGCCTAAATCAAGTCGGTTCTACCCCAAAACTCGATATCCTCTATCCCTTTGATATTCTTTGGTTCATTCGGAAGATGATTGTGTTCTTGTATCTGATATAACTAATTCCTGCTTTCTTAGAACCCTAGTTCTACTGGCATAGCAACATATTAGCTTATGGAGATGTTTCAAATGCTCTTATTGCTTGCTTATCCAAGGCAGTCATGGGGACCGCCATCAGATGTGAAACCTTAAAACTAAAAAATAACAGCGGTCAACCTTATAGCAACTGTACTGTAACATTAGCATATCGGTAACGCAAAGTGAAAAGATTTTCCCCTACCAAAAATCCCTCAACGTGCCCAAAGAAGATTTCGCTTCAAAAATCATCAATTCATAAATTCTAGACAATTAAGACCAATTATTTCAAAAACGACTTTACCAATAGTCTCGAAGACTTTAGATTCACAGACTTCGAGAATTCCAGGAATGTTTAGGTCCAATAAGTTATTGACAGCGTCAAGACTTCAAGCATTTCTCAATAAACCTAGCGTCTGTCTCTTGACCTTAATTTTAGTGTCCTTGTGACAATTTTGGGGACTGTTTTATTATTAAGGTTGTTGTTTTAATCACTTCCAAGTTTGTGTAAATTATACAGTCAGGGGAAATTAACAATACGGTTTATTTTATTTCATTGTTCAATTCAATCATTTATATTTAAGTACATAATATGCTAATAATGTGCATGGGGGGCGATTTAGTCCCCTGCATCCGTCAAGGGGGTGATTCTAACCGTCAATTTAAATAACTTTCGCTACGACACTCTTACCCGAATCGGGAAAAAAAATAATTCCTAGACAACAGTACACAGACTATTTCGATGCATGGTAAAACACCCACCGTACCACCGGAGGAGGTACGGCCGGGGGTGGGTCTGCAGTGAATTCAGCATATGATTCTAAACCAAGCAGAATTTTTTTGTCGGTTATAAAAAGTAAATTGTTGATCCATACATTTTAACCTCACACTGTTATATGAAAAAACTGTTTTTTTTTTTATAACCGTCGAAAAATTGCTCCGCTACGTTTAGAATCATGTGCTGAATTCATGGGTACGCACTGGTTAAAAAAAATCCTGTATGTAAGTTCAAGCTTAAGATTAAAGAAGAAATTAAGGTACTTCATAACCATCCGGAACTATATGACTGCATTTACAACATAAACTGGAAGCATATCATAGTTATCCTTAGCTCAAAACCACAATCACATAATAAGCAATATAAGTATGTACCTAACCTGTATAGGGCTAGAAACTTGGATCAAACATAACATACCTAACATGTTTACACTTACAAATGCCACCAAGTCAGAACTGCCTTACATAACAAACCACATATTAATAGGTAGGTAGGTACATAATAACCAATCAAATCCCAGTACAAATTGGTGCGATTGAGCGTATAATTAGTTTATTTATCGCGGCGTTAAGGGCCTCAGCTATAGTGCAGCATTAGTGCTTAATGAGGAGCATTGCGGCTGCCGGATCGCCGGCACGGCAGGGCACCGGCACGGGAACGGGTCGGTTACGAGACGTCTGGCTAACACGACGAGCTAAAGGTTTAAAGTAGCTATAAAAATGAAAAGGCGGTGCGACCAGTGGAGAAGCTAAAATATTGCGAGGTATTTTTTCGAAATAGATTTATTATTTTGTAGCCTAAGACGAGTATCGAGAATTTGGGTAGGTAGGGCTAATTTTACCAAAGTCAAAAATATTTGATCCGGGTAATAATATTGACGTCTGACAGTTTTAGTATGAAAAACCTGTCAAAAATTTAAAATTTATTCTCAGGGTAAGACTTGTTCCAGGTAAAAAGGATTGTGAAATTCGCCCCTAGTATCTTACTCTAAAATTAAGCTCCAGATTTGACCAATTTCGACTTTACAGCTGAAAAGTTGAATTTGCACGACCCAATCCTACTACTGTAATAGAATAGAATAGAATAGAATATTTTTAATTCAGACCAGAGTCCATAGGGTTAGTAACAATTTTAACTTAAATTCTAGTTAGTAGTAATACTCCCTCAACCCTTTTTAAAAACAAAAATAAGTAAGTACCTACTTATTTCCTATATAGCCTAGCTCGCCATACTCATGCAGGCTTACAATGAAATGCTATGAAGTTTGGCCCCAAAGCTTGGAAAGGCTACTCGAACAGATTTACAGAATTCTCTGTCTAATTACCTCGCTCAAGTACCAACCCACTACGTGCAATCATCCACATAACACTGGTAACAGTAGCAACACGAAAACCAACCTTACTACTACGACATAAAGGCGCTGTCAATGTCACAAATGTGTAACGGGCATAAATATACACAATATATTTATGCCCGATACACACTTAGCAAGATTTAAAAGCGATTTTCTCAAAGTACCTATTGGTTTAAACATGGTGGTACGAACATGTGTTCGTGATTAAAAATACAGCAGAATTAAACCTCCTTTTATTAACTCTTTGTTATTGAATGGTCTTAAATTTGCAATCGTTATTTCTCGAGAAATTCGTTTTCGAAAAGCGTATACTTATTAACGTTCATGTACATACATAGTTTAAATGATTTTAACGGAAGGTGAACGTTAGTATTTGGTCATACAAGCACTTGAAATGTTTCGCAAAGTGAAGTGGGATTATTCTGGTACTTGAAACCGATGTGCAGCAATTAGGCAGTACTTCGGTATTACAACGGATTTTATGCTTGAAACGTATTCTGGTTGCAAATTACACAGATTTTGGTTTGTTGAAAATGTTGCTTTATATTTTACGAAGTCACGGGTAATATTATTGTAAACACATAGTAAAAGGTATAGTTTTACATGCCTATTTACAGGTGAATTATATTTGGACTCGCTTAATTTTTCCATGACAACATAAATTCACTACACCCTTATTCTGCCGATTAGCGTTTCTATATACCTAAATCTATTCATTTTTGTAAATCTAAAATTTTATTGTTTCATATTTTACACTAAGGGCTGAATTTCAATCGACAGTATTTTTTTTTTGTGGAATAAAATTGTCGTCTGACTGTTTTCGTATGGAAGACCTGTCAAAAATTGAAAATTATTCCTCGGATAAGGTTATCTGGCGTTGGAAAAATCAACCCTAAATAAACTAGTCACACAACTTTGTCAAAAGTTTTCTTTTTTAAGGAATATCTATTCCTATATATTTAAAGTCTGAGTTTAAGTTTTTCCGTTTTATTTTAAGTCCACATTTTGATATAATTTATTGAATTTTTGTTAAAAATTTCAGTAAAAAACCTAATGAAAAACATATTCCCGTCTAATCCCATTCGTAATAATTCATTCGAGGAGCAGGTAGGGACCGAACACCTAATACTTTTGACCTGTGTTTAAGAATCTCGGCTAACTTAATCCTCAGAGACATATGAATATGTTTCCAAATTAATTCGGGGATTATGTTTGAGAGATTTATTCTGAGGGTCACTCCTAGTCTCTTAAGTCTTTGGGTATAAACGTGGTATGTATATGAGGTTATGCTAAGGGTTGTTCATTGGTGAGAAATTTTATATCGGTAAAAGGGCTCTTTTATCAATCTGGAAATGTGGATCAACGTTTTATCTACACTTCTATACTAATATTATAGAGAGGTAAAATTTGTTTGTTGGTATGTACGGGGTAATCTCTGTAACTGCCAGTCGGATTTGAAAAAAACTTTTTGCACTTGATAGCCCAGTTCTTAAGGAAGGTTATAGGCTTATTTGACATCACGCTACGACCCTTAGAATCCGAGCAAAACGAAAACTTCAGAAAAAAGGCTAAGCGAAAACGAGGTAAGAGCGGGCGGGCGATGGGAGGCAACGCGGTGGGTCGGTGGCCGAAATTTCACGCGGACGAAGTCGCGGGCAGAAGCTAGTAATAATAATAATAATATAATGGTTAGTAACACAATAAAACAAGTTATATCATCCTCCGCACAAACTGCTACACAAGGAGAATTGAAGCCCTGCGTTACAGTTCTGTTATGAACCAGGCAGATAACATGCAACATAAAAAATTCAACAACAGAATACTTGCTATTAACAATTCAATCACTGAATGGAAAACGGACTGAAAATGGAAAAAAAATACCAAAGATTTAAGTTAGTAGAAGTTAGTTTTAAGTTCTATACCATAACATTGTAATGTGTAACCGTTTATTTTCCCAAATAAAATAAAAATAAAATAAAGATTTCCGCTCCAAAAAACACTGCACCTCACACATAAACCTTCCTAATCTTCTCTCCGCCACACACCTCACCCAGTGCGTATGTCCGCAGCCTTATTATCAAGTCCACTGTGAAATTATCTCAATTTACGTGGTCATTAGCAGCGTCGCACGGGAGAGATATCCGGCTGGGCGCTTATAAATCTGAATTTAATGACCGTTCCCCACCGGCACTAATATTCCGAACAATGTTTAGGGACAGGCGGCCACGACTGTACGTGTAACTGTGCATTGTTTGCAAACTCCGTGAGTCCCTGCCCTTTAGTTTTGTACCTGTTTGTTAGGCTAAAGATAGCTAATTGTTGGTTTGTTGTTGTTGTACGGAAGTGTGGAGTAATTGGGTTTAAGAACGTATGCGTTTATAAAGTGCAGAATTTTGCTTAACTGACAACTGCAGGACAAATGCCTCTTCTTGTCTGTACATGGTAGCAGGTACATCGATGCACCACCTATTACGATGGATGTAAAAATCTGCTGTTTCACAGAAAAGTGCAAGACCTACGCGGTCAAAATGTATAGAGCCGTAATTTTTTTTTTTTAATAACTGTCGTAATTTTCTGCGCTAGGGGGTGAATTAATTAATTACTTAATCATGTGCCGAATTCATGGTTTCAGTTTGCGCTTCAATATCCACATAAGAATATCCACAAAGGTTTAGTCGCGCAGTTAGGCGTATGGTACCTACATATTACAAGACAGGAAAAAAAATCGTTTATTGTCAAAGTGTGTGTTCAAAGAAAAGACTTTTCCAAAAATATTTCTATTTTTAAAAAGAATTTAATCAACTAAAGAAATACCTAACAACTGTTCCACTGAGCCGTGCACATATTTTTTAATTTAATTAAAACTGCAAAATCACTTTTATTTTCGTGGTCATTCGATTCAACTAACATCAAACGCATCGCTATTTTGAACCTTATTTGTAGACGTGATGCGCTATAATTTTCAATTACCTAAAAATTTGCTTCTTGCCGCGCCTTAAATCGAAAAACGTATAAATTACTGAAACAATTAACTATCTCGTTTTCCTTACTGCAAATACGAGCCACCATTAAAGAATGTTAGCGTTTAATTTTGTCTCACAAAGCTGTTTTAACTAGAAAAAGAGCTCAGTAGTGTTCGAACTGTTTGATTTCGCTTCGAATAAAAATGCGTTTTTTAAAGTGCATTTACTTTAGTTTCCATTCTAACAGGGAAATAAAGAAAACTAGGTTTCGGAGTTTTAAGCATATGTTGATACGGATTTTGTAAAACAAATCGGTCTGTCGTAACTCGTCTACTAACCGTCGGACTAACAGTCAGAAGCCCGTAAGTCTGACAACCAATCTCACCACGGAGTATCGTGTTACTTAGTCACGGAGTTGTGGAGGTAAATAGGCAGTCGAACCATGTAAAATACTGGTATTCAGCTGCCTCCGGTTATACTCGAAACCCGACTCCAAAAGTTGGGAAAAGGCTTGGCAGATTATGATTGTTTTGGGAAACAGGTAGCAATACAACTTTTGATAAACATGACTATCCTATGATACCTGCTTGATGTATTTTATTTGCTGGTTTGTAGTTAATGCTTGTTTCGCACGAAACAGCACGCGTGATTGTATTTTGTGTGTATTCTGTTTGTTTTTTTTTATAGATCATGTGTGTGTCATGTTTAAGGTTGTTTTGCTATAAGGTATTTGGAGAAATCATGCCGTTTGACACATCACATCTTTAAGGCACAATTTTCAAATACAACTAAGTTCGCAATTATTTCCCTATTGCATTTTATTGACCGTTAACTAATGTCAGACTGCTACAATATTTTGTGAAAATTTTATTGAACAATCAACATTAATTTCAGAAATTGCTAACATTGATTTATCCCATTTTATGTCTGTATACTTTGATAAATTTTGGTAAAATACTAAGTATGTTATACGTAAACGACAATCACCTCAATCTCAAAGACAGGTGAAATGGCCACTCTTAGAAATATAATTTTCAAGATTATTTTTATATTATGTCATTGTAGGTTTTAATCATCCGTACTGACATAAGCCCTGTTCATCTGTAAACTGAAGAATAAACTATACAGTGTATCATATTGGATTTTTATATGGATAGAAACGATGTCGACAATAACTTTACTGAGTTGGTTACTCATACTCCTCACAAATACAATGAGTGGAGCGGTGGAGTAAGCGTGTGTAGCATGTTCTTGTGTTCCAGGGGGCGAGGGGAGACGGCGCGCATAGGCGGACACAGGTAGCGTTTGTTGTGCGTGCCCTAGGCTGTACTGTTGTCACTGTCTGTCAAATAGCGCGCGCAGTGAGCGAATGTCCACGTCTAACCTTGCCGAGTACGCCTTGCCTACTCTATTCTATTCCATTCGTAGCTTCATGTGTGTGATCTGACATTTCTCAAAAATGGAATGTTCTTTTTTTTTAATTGAAAATGTTTGTAGTAAAAACTTTTTGCGCTTGGATATTGGTTTCTTGTCAAGGCAAACTCGACTGTTAACTATAAGATTAGACGTGGAACGCAAACCCTCACTCTGCACCATTAGTTATCGTCGTGCTGTAAAAACTATTTTATTTTTTCTGTTTTCGTATTCATTTCGATGCGTAATTAGTGTGAATTTATGTTATTATGTCATTAATTTTTATTAAAAAGTTCTACTATATTGAACGCCGATTTCTGTAAAGAGCCTTTTGACGCCCGAAATTGATGCCGCTCGTTTAAAAAAAGAAGAAAAGAATTGGGTGCCGCGAACTTCTAAGCTCACACAGAAGTCTTAAAATAACAAAGCCCCAGAGGGTTCCGTAGGCCCTAATCGATGTGTGACCCCTAATAATCTACGGGACCCTCGTCGATTCACCATTGCAACGTTTTAGTGTAATGTGCTAATTTTTGTGTTGACCTGAATTTGAATTTTGTTCGTTGTATTTCATTAACTAAAACTGTGTGTTATGTGTTATCATAGAGCTGTTGTTGTTCCATCACATGTGATAGGGTATGGTGTATGTGATGACCTCACATGTGACGTCACACGGTGATGCAGGTGATGGGAGCGGGCGCGTGTAGTGGCGGCTCACTCGTCACCCTGTGATAGGGCGCTGATTTGGAAGGAAATGTGAAAAACCTTTACTATGTGCATCCAGAAATTAATTTAATATCCATTTTTAAATAACATCAAGTGATGTGTTAGTCATCTAACAGCAATAACAGATGACGCCACAATAAGTTGCCCTTGAATTCTAATCACACATGTCTTGAGTTTTTGTTTGTGTCCTATAATCAGATTCAGTTATATCTTAATTTTGTGTCTCATAAATTCATAGTTTGTAGTGTTTTTATCCATTTCAATTTGAAATCAGGCTTTCAATTTGTAAATATTGGTCTCAAATGTGTCTGAGACTAAAATCAATTTTATGATTATTTTAGTACCTATTCGACCGTTGAAACAGAACACTTCTTTTTAGTAAAAATCTTAATAAATTTCTCGATGCACCTCAAAATTGTAAACTCTCTCTCTAGGCTGTCTCTTCCTTGACTTAACATTGACAACAGTAGCAACTTAGTGCGCGCGCACACGGCGCTACAATCAGCCACGTAAATGCACATACATTCATGACATGTTCAAATTAAATCATTTCTAAAACAATATTATTTTGATACTTAATTGAGAGATTAAGACGTCTCTAAAAGTTTTTTTTTTTGTACCTGTGGGCTGTAATCGTAGTATGCGCATTTACGTCCCATACTCATTGATTTTAAATGCATTGTAATCAAACCGAAAAACAACTTATTCTAACTTGAATTGTGCAATCCAAAGTATTAACCAAAATTAATAAGCTGTTTTTCTACACAAAATTAATAGGTACCGTGGTGCTAGCGGGAAACTGTCGCGCGACTGCGGTGCCACAAAGTGTGGCGTTGTGTACGCGCGCCATTATCCGAATGTAACGCGCTTCAGCGCCCTGTCTGAGGCTGTCTGCACTCGCCCGGTCGCTACTTGACAGCCTGGTCCATTGGCACCGAAGTCCAGTTTAAGCCCGCCGCTCCACGCACCACCGCTAGGCTTACTGTGGTGTGCCTCTTTGTTTGACTGCGTTCTGTTGCTAGTTACGACTTCGAGAAACAGAGTTGCTAAGTCTAATCTAAATCAACTGTTTGAGTTTGAGCGTCGAGAGTTGTAGCAAAGCGTAGGCCCGGCGTAGCGGGGCGCCTACGCCGTAACACTGCGTGAACGGCGTAACAAAAAGGTTTGAATCATTCAATCACGTCAGTTTTGATTGTGTTATCGTAAATTGTACTGCGTAGAGTGTTTTTGACAACTCTGAATGATTGTTTGATATGAAATTGTAAAAAAAAAATTAATAAAACTCTTTTGGTTATCAAAATGCAAACATTCAACGCTCAAAACTCAAATACGATCAGTATTACTTCTACAAACAGACTAGCAACGGAACGCCACTTAGCGATGCAATTTCAAGGTTCTAACCATGTGTTTCTCATCACAGATCGGAAGCTGTTCGTGGGCATGCTCAGTAAACAGCAGACTGAGGAGGATGTCCGCCAACTCTTCACGCCATTCGGCACAATAGAAGAGTGTTCCATACTTCGCGGGCCCGACGGTGCGAGTAAAGGTCAGTCACATGTAGAACATCTATTTTCAGCCGTAGGGACGGGGGGACATTAAGACTATTATAGTTTGAAGAAACTTGAAAACCGACGTTCAAAAAAATCTCAATTTTGTAGACAATGTATTTACAGCCGTATTGATAGGAAAATTAGGTGTATAATAGGTAACGGTAAGGAAACTTCTTAAAGAATTTACAATAAAAGAGTGTTATTTGCGGGCTATACGGAGCGAGTAAAGTTCAGTAATTTATGTAGCACAACCATTTGCAGTCCTATCAACAAAGGAATTAGGTGTATTATAGTTAGAATATATAGTGCAAATATACATTATTAAAAAGTGTATCCTAGCACAATTTCTGGCAGTCAACAGTGTCTGCTTAGCAAAGATCATGTACTCGTGTTAGTTCAATTTATTAAGTAACATTAGATGTTTTAAAATTAGGCTACAAAACAAATTACCATAGGTAATTTTTAAATAGGTAAAGGTAAATTCGAAATCACTTCTGATTCAACAAAATTTAGTTTTGAGTTAATAATAAAAAAAGTTATTTCATTCTAATTTTAACTTTATCAGCATTACAATAAAAAAACCATTTTAACTAAAACAAAATACAGAAACAACGAAGCAGCTAAAAATACCTCGTCAGTATTACGTCTGGTTCTTTTAGGCAGCCGATATACGCACTCACTATCATCATAACAAATGCGGGTAGTCAATGAATTATTTACGTGCTGCCTCCTTCCAAGGTTTAGTGAACCACCCATATAAATAGTCCCGTGGAACTACTAAGTAGGGGACTCGGAAAACTTTACTTGTCCTTGTTAGTGGTCTATCTCTGTGATGAATTACTTCTACCTTTTTTTCTATGTCTCATTTATTATTTGTTTTTGATTGAATAAAATAGTATGTTGTTGTGTAGTTCGTTGTGAGGTAAGATTGTGACATTTTTGTATTCCACAACAACAAGAATGATCGGTTTATTTCTGGATATTTAAACGTAGCTTGTAGATGGAAGTATAGCCAACATAGGTCATTATGTAAACACTTCAAAGCAGCTACACGATAATCTAATCCCCCGAATCAACAAACGTAAAACTAATATAAACCAAATTATTTATCGTCAACATTGAAATCGTAGTATTAGTCTACCGCCTACGCCCCGTTATACGTCATGTTGGGACGGGCGACAGACCGGCTCGATGTTACTCCGATTTAATTTCGTCCCGACCAACAAAATTGCCGAATTTTAATTGAGTTCCAACAGTAAACTTGGGTACGACGCAGCGGTTTGTTAGTCACCTAAACAGCGCTGTCTTTATATACACATTAAGGCTTTTTACTCCCGAAGAACGTTATTATTGAACGATAAAGTTATTAACTACAGAGTACAGATGTACGGAATAGCGCTGCAAATTGTTAATTCGAGTTAATAACGAACGCCTCAGAGAAGCGATAAAGTAATTTTTTACGAGCATCGTCCGAACATTATCGTTAATGTTTTGGCATTATAAATTAAGTGGTGTTTCGACCTCAATCTTTGGAGATTACTGAGTTTAGGAGTAATGGAATAGTCGACGATCGGCAGGTTTTAACTTTAAGTGCCTGTAATTTTTCTATTGAAGAGGGGACTTAGTTTACTTTCTCACCAAAAAAGAAACTGACTTTCTACGTGTTGCATAGGTACTGTTTATGTCCGTCTATCGAACCTCAGTTGTAACAACTGAGGTTCCATGGGTGTATCCGTGGTGTTTACCTCTTTATAAGATGCCTTTTAGTTTTACAACAGCATCCTCTCAGCCTGTCTCTCCAAGGAGCACAAGTTTAATAATATTGTATATAAACCCACATGAAGGCATCACACGTATGTCATCATCTGCCTAGCCTTTTCCCAACTATGTTGGGGTCGGTTTCCAGTCTAACCGGATGCAGCTGAATACCAGTATTTTACATGGAGCGACTGCCTATCTGACCTCCACAACCCAGTTACACGTATGTGCGAAGCTTTAATGCTATTCTACTAATGAATCAAGATACTATTACGTAGCGGAGAGCGATAAAAATGTTATTTATTACACCTCTCTTCTTGTTCGCACTTCCGTATATTTAGAAGTATAATTTGGAAATGATCTTGGTATGAATATTGCCTAAAGCTTATTGAAAAAAATACAGTGAAAAAGGTGATATTACACATAACTCCACGCCTGTAATCCACAAAGGCTTATGTAGAGGTGTATGTAGTACACCCACTTTTCATGTGTTATATTTTCTCAGACCGCCTTACGGCTTATTTATCTTTTTCAACAAATGAAAACTTTGACAATTTTACCTATTTATTTATGCTATCGTATATGCTTAAGTAACATCAGTATACAATGTACAATACGAGAAAACTTTTAGAGACTCAAATAAAAAAAAAAATCCTAATTAACATAAAATATCTAAAGCATTATTTCAACCACAAAGCAAAAAGGTTCTCTAATATAACATTAAAATAAATAACCATAACACAATTTGAGATTCATTCGTTTAGTTAATGATTCTTATTAACTGTGTACTTAAAACCTGCTTTATGTGGCTTATTAGTAGATACTTATTTAAATGTCTATCCCAAATTCATAATTATTATTACAGCTTAAAGCTTTTATTCGAATAGATAGCATTAACATAACCAGCCTATAATGTTTCCACTGCTGGGACACAGGCCTCCTCTCTTCGAGGGCAACGGTTGGCAGATGTCACTTGTTTTCGAATTTTAACATCTGACAGACAAGGAACTACCTAAACGAACTACCTAAGCATCTGGGTCTAAAATCATGAAACTTTTCACAAGATTTCCTTATGTTACTGAGTTGAGTATTAAGGAAGTATTCTTCGAAATTCATCCCCTAAAGGGGTTTAGTAGACGATGGAAGTTTGTAATTATTGCCGACGGGAAATTCCATCGGGTACACCGCTTGTAGGTAATCTATAAATATTAAACACGTTTCGAGACCTAAAACGCCAGTTTCAAATAAAAAACAAAACACTACTAAGGGCTGATTTTTTAATCATCAGATAATTATTTCATACAAAAACCGTCAATTTTATTCCTTGAATAAAAGTTATCTGGCGATGGAAAAATCAGCCCTAAGTTAAGTAACTACAAGTACTAAGATAAGTGATACTGGTCTATTTTGTCTACACCGGAGACAAAATAGACCTGTGTCAAACTTAGCCGGTATTTTTTTCAGCCCTTAATGTCCACTGCTGAGTAAAAGCCTCCCTACTCTCTCTGTCCAGAACTGCCAAGGACCAATCTTTATCAAAGAAGTCCAGCTCATTATTAAAATTATTCTGGGCACTTTATATAAGTCCTGGTACATACTCTACATGTACATAATTATGTAGATACAGGTTGTCTGTCTGCAAAGACTATAAAGAGCCTACATCCTTGGCTAATTACGACACTTAATTACTTGCCTTCGTTTTTGTATACAGTAATTAAGTGGAGTACGGCCGGGGAAATCTCGCTCGTGTACCTATGATGTTATATTATGATGCGAAAGGAACAAAACGGGGCTTTTTTTCCACGTAGCGTAGTACGGAGTTATAAAACGGCCAATAGAACGCGAGGCCAGCTTATACAAGTACAGCCTACTGTACAGCCATGAACATAAGTATGTATACACTTGGCTTTATTCAAAAGCGATTCACTCCTTTATTTTTTAATGAAATTTTATGTTGCTACAAACATAGTATTTTCGAACCCATAGGTTTTTGCAATGTGTCGAATTTGATTGTTGTTTTCGTTATTTCACGCAAAAATCGCCATTGAAAGTTTCCAAGTGTTGACATATTAGTGCTCGTGACTGTACATACAACAGCTTTAGTTTAGTACCTATTCCAGTCTTTACATTTCGAAATATCTCCCTGTAATTATAAACTAAGATAACGCTGACAACCAAATGAAAGATTCAGACCAAAGCACCCTAAGGCCAATTAAGGCCGCTCGAAGTACGAAACAGGCTCACAGGCTCATCTGTATCAAAGAAAACAAAACTTAATATTAACTGCCTCAACTTTTTAACCCTCGCTCCTCATCCACCGCACCAAAGAAACAATCTGTGCCTAATAAGGCCACGCTCTCTCTACCTCGTTTATGAAATTTCCCGTCCCTTAAGTGACATAAAGCGTTTGCGCGACATGAACGCAACTAAAAATCTAATTTCGCGAACAAAAAACACAATTTTCGTGTTCACCAGCTAAATAGGGAATCAAATCATTCTAGGTGAAGCAACAAAATCTACTAACGGTCAATAAATGTCATTTTAATTTGCAATTGGTGGCGTTATCTTCTCCGCTCACGTCAGCCGGTGTCGGGGGCCGTATTACGAGAAGCTATTATCGATAGCCGATGTCGAATAACGTTAGCGACCGCTTACGATCGCGCATTGGGACGCTAGAGAATTTTTAGTGGGCGATTTTATGTTACTTTTGAAGATGGTTGTGTTAAATTTTTGTGGAGGTATGCAGTTTCTGTGTGCTATAATTTTTATGGGTTCTTCTGATTTCTTGAAGCAAGCAACAGTGGTTATCTGCAAAAGTTTCAAAATATCTGAACTCTTATTCACTGACTTATATACCGATTCGTATCAATTTGAAAGAAAAATATAAAGATAAACAATGCTCCAGTAAATGCTCAGATGATAACATTTTCGACAAAGGCAGGCTGGCTGTGCATCTATAATTTAAAGCCAGCCTTTGCATACTTTTAAGTGAATCTTATGAAGTGTTTCCTTTGTGCGATGGAATACGTAAATAGAATCCAAAATGTCTTGACAGTTAATGAAAAAAAAAAACATCGTCCCATTCCTTTCAAGACAAAAACCCCATCAATAACAGCACGACAATTAAAGACCACCAAACTCCTTATTCATCTCAATCCTCCAATACATTCGGTCAGCTACCCTGAACTGAATCGGATATTCGTCATAACTTCGGACGATCTCGTTACTCTCCATCGTTTAGCCTTGTCGTAATAAGGTCGCCGGGTCACGGGAATTCCGTCGTAAACCCGGGAACATCCCGACTCTTTACAGTCCCGGTAATGACTGACTCGTAAAATATCACCAATTTACTTCACACTAAGATACACCGGAGGTATGTATACTGGGATTTTTATTTTGGACGTTAAAGTGAGCTGAAATGTGTAGTGTGAAAGTGCTGAGATATTTTGTCTGTGAATGTTGCTAGGATTGGGAAATTTTACAAAGTTATGAACTGAAACAATTTACAAAGTATCCTTGCCGACATTTAAGAATGAATAAGACCCCTTTTATGTGTCATTTGCCTTTCGTATCGTCATCATCACTCAAAGCCTCAAATGTCTCGCTGGTGGTGACATGTGTGTTGGATCATTAAGTTCCCTTCAAAATGGTCGAGCTGAATGGAGCTGATACATACGTCATGTTCGTGAACGGGCGCTGTCAGTAGAGACTGGTCATCTCTTAGCTGCCACGGCTTATTTTAAATTCTGAATTGTTGCTTTTATTGTTTTTTTTTTTTATAACGTACGCTTTTAACTTTCACGTGTTTCTACATCGTTCTCAATATTTTATAAAAAAATTATGATTTAAAAGAGTGTCCGTGAAGGTTGTTGCCCATTCTTCTCCATAGGTACCTACTACGTTTTGGAATGGGCAACCTCGCTTCATCTTTCTGACTGACAGACTCCTTTACAGTTCAAAAGTGCCTGTAATTGAAATAAATACTTTGAGTTAAAATCCTTTCTCCACATCCTGTAATAAGTTTGCTCTTTTAAAGCTTTGTGTTTTACGTCACCCTGCCTGTTTTCTGCCAATCATATACGGTGAGAACAAAATAAAGGGTCTAGCGTATAAATAAATAGCCTTTTTATGAAATCAATGTTTATTTTTGCATTCAGTGAAACAGCTTTCAATTTACTGAGGGCTGATTTTTCAATCATCTGATAACTTTATTCGAAGAATAATTTTGAAATGTTGACAGTTATTTCATACAAAAACTGTCAAACATCAATTTTATTCCTCGAATAAAACTTATCTGGCGATTGATAAATCAGCCCTAAGATGAATAAAATTTTATTGTGTACATCGGGATCAGAAAATTGGGCTATCAACAATCTGCCTGAAAGTTTCAAGATAGACGAGAATGTGGAAAAGCATGCAGTTTTAAAAACATGCAATCTGCACAGAACAGAGGGCTATTACATTACATTATGTACGAATACAAAATGGATAACATATGAGCTGTTCGCGAGGATGAAATGAAAAATGGCGCGCAGTCACTTGTTATTTTTAACATCATTCTCTAAAGACTGCTTTTTGAATAATTTGGATGAAATGTTGTTACATACTTATTGTGGGAATGTATATATTAAGATAAAAATCTTCTTCTTGAAAATAATCTAAGGGGGTAAGATCCGGTGACCTCATTGGCCTCGGCATAGGGCCATACTTCAATTTTCCTTAAGTCTGCTGTATGTCATTACTTCCCAGAATTTGATTCTTATTAGGGTCACTATCGAATGATGTTATAATACAGTGTGTGTGTTTTTTTTATCAAAATCAACGGGATCGATTCCTGTCTAGAAATATTGATTTGTCAAAAATCCAATGATTCAGTTTTAGTTTTCATCAAAATCGAGCCCGAGACTCTTGAGTACTTTTCGCTATTCCTCATAGTTCCGGATTTGGCTATCCACGCCCACTTGAAAAATTCAGCCTGAATAATACAGCCATATCATAGTCCTACGAAATACAATTTAAAGATAGTAAGTAGGAAATGATTGTCAAATTAACCAAAACCATTTAAGTGGGTATATACTTATTTACTATATTACTGTCTCAAGATATTTACTTTAATAAGTAGCATAAGTAATATTAAATTACGATCATTCATCATTAAATTAATAAAAATAAGTATCTACCTACAATACCATACCAGGTATTAATTACTAGTATAGGCAGTCCAGTTACAGTAAAGTCCGTTTCACAAAAGAAGTCTCGTAGACGCGGCGCCACTGTCGTAGGACGGAATCATAAATATTGATTTATTTATTTATCTCGACATCATATACGAGTAGCAGGCTTGATTATTGGTTAATAAAATGCACATTCTTAAATAAAGAAAGGTGTCTGGGGTAGGAGAGTTATTGTTGGAATGTTGCTAACTATATAATAATAATTAGTTCCACTTATTGCCGCGGGACTTCTTTCGGGAAACGGACTCTATGTAAAGTTTTGATTGACCTACGTAGCGTGCCTATTCTTGAGCACACCACCTTACTTTGGGCAAAACTTAGTCGCTAAAAATATTAGTTTTATAAACTACTTCCTTGTAATGCTCACACTGATACACATTTCTATTAAATTAAAAAAATATCCGCGCACAACTCGCGACCCACGCTACACTAAAGTTGTGAGGGTAATGTAATTTTCGACTTGTCCATTATTGTGACAACCGCGGCGGCAAGTTTTACGTGGTTGTGCCAGCCAAAAACCAAGTACGTGTTCATTTGTTCCAATGTCACATACCTATATTACTTGCTAATGTGTAAATGTCTATTTTTTTGCCAAGCAGCATTGTTTTGTTTTCGTTTTAGGAGTTGTTGATGCAATAAGCCACAAAAGAAATGTTAAATTCAAGGTCGAGAATGTATAGAATTGAATTAGGCAATTTTCAATAATTTAATGCAGTGCTGTATTAGTCACTTTTCATCCATGTAGTTCGTCCGTCAGTTTGCCAAGGCCATCAAGTACAAACACTTTAATAGTTTTTTCTAAACACTACTTCTCTATTCGACTAGCATATTACCTGTTAAGATAGTAACACAACAATTTACATACCAACAAAAACTACAATAACAACCAACAAAACACACATCCCAAACATTAGAAAACCCGTTCGATTTTATCCCCAGACAAGTCTATAACGAAACAAAATGTAACTATTCAAATGTAGATCCTTCGAACGATTTCCTTAATATTGCGCGGCTTATAGAGGTCACCAGAGCATTACGCGAAAAATTTGCGCCTATACTCTAAAAACATAATAAAAGCGGGGTCCGTAAGAAACAGCAAGCCATTCTCGTCATTGCAAACGACCGCATTACGATCGTATATGAGTCGAATAACCCGTCGACTGCCACCCAGAGATCAATACGCATGTATAAAAGGAAGATATTCTCGTCGGTAGCACATATTTTCCTACGTATTTTGTAAGAATAGTTTAGTTAGACTGGTCTATGTAAATTGATGTTTTTTTGTTTATAAATAGGTAGGGAAAGTGGGGGTTTCGTTGGTTGATTAACTCATAGGAGCAAGGGTAGTGCATTCATCTAAAAAAAGACAAAGAAACTGCTACTAAACAGAAACAAAAAAATATATAGTAAACTTTGTAACTATTTATTTATTTATTTATTGACACACCAACGACTTATTCGCTAAAACATTACAATAAATATATGACGTTAAGTTACACATTAAACATGGCCGTCTGCAAAATTACCACCAATAACAATAAAAACTATTAAACTCTATCCATTAGGTTAACCGTTTTATTACAGGTGTCTTAGAACGTACATTTTCCAGATTACGTAAAAGTTAACTTTAAAATGCGTAATAAAATAAATATTTAAACTGCCTTATCTTATTGAATTATCTTATTTATGGCTTCTGACATACATATTAATACCGTACGTGTACGTCAATGTACCGTGTCTTGCTGCAATCACTAGTTCCATCTGTCAAAAAACGGTTTACCTAATGGACAGGGTATAAGCTTTGGGTCTATTCTTATTCCATTATTTCATCTGTAAAACATTAATATCGTTTTAATCAATCCAGTTAATTTCATCATCAAGCAATAATGCCAGTTATTCAAGAACCACTCTCAATAAACTCTTTAGACCACAACCGAGCGTACCAGCCTTTTTTTTTTTTTTTTCCCGGGTTTGAAAATCCTCATGGATATCCGCCGCCCTGGGGCGGGCGACGGGGTCTGTCAGACTCATACTGACTAAAAACCACCCCAGTGTTCCATCTCACACCTACGCCGGGGGTCGCGGGAACGTAAGATCCTTCCGCAACCCCCGACTGGTGCCGGCCCGCCACCGCGGGCCTCCTCGGGGAGCCTACCAGCCTAGCCCCACTTCCCGATCCAACGTCTCCTTTATATACCGATCAATCTCTTCGACACAAAAACAAACTTAACTACTTACAAAAACATTTGAAATTTAAGCCGCTTGGGGCTTACTTTGAAAGATTTTTATTATCAAAGCGGGTAATCCTTCTTCGCCATCCATCGCCGAACGAATTCGTTATTAACAAGGAATACAACATAATCTGGTAATGCCGAACCTTGGCTAATAAAGTTGTCTGCTAACGAATAATCCTATTGGGGCTAGTTAAGTACAAATCCAATGTTTCGGTACTTTCCTAGGTTACGACGGAAACTGTTACTAGAATTAAGAGTTCGGAACACGTCGGTAGATTCTTGGAACAATAAGTAAACTACTCCCAACAGGATTATTTATCATACATACTTAACCTCACGCCTACTTCCCACGGGGGTAGTCTCAAAAAGATGTCAGCACTAACTGATGGAGTCCGCTAGGGCCGATGCCTGCCATGGTCGTGGGTTGTTCGAAAGAGTTACCGTGGCACAGGCACAGGCAACTGAAGGAACACGTGGGGGTTTTAGTCAGTAAAAGTCTGGCATGCCGCTCCGCCAAGAGCGGGAGCAGTTATTTGATGATTTCCCACACAAAAAAAGGCCTATATACTCCTTTTTGCTACATTTACGTTCATACATCTGGTCGTACACGCACGCTGGTTGCTTGCTAGTACTACGCACTGGCCTTTCTGAAGAATATGTCCTTCTAGGGACCCCTCCGCGGCGTTTCCTCCCATATCTGCCTTGTATAAAATACCTTTTGTTGGTCGCCTTTTATTTATTCTCTCAACAGAACCAAACCATCTGAAAGAAAGAAAGAAAGAAAATACGTTTATTTGCGGCAAACATGACGCATAAAAAAAGAACATAAACACAAAAAAAAAGTAACAAGTTGGGGGTAAGCATACTCTTTAAATTGTTATCACTACATCTTCTTTTGCACATCATTACTTTACCATATCATTCCTCGAATTATTTATCGTTGTGGTTACATTATAATTAGTGACTGAGAGAGTTTTTTTCGTAGTTCCAAATCACAAATGAATACGATGTTTTACATAAAGACAACTGCATAATTTTTAAATAAAGTAACTTGAATAAAATTGGTGAAATTGAAGTTTTCCTCGAATTTGGAAGTTATTGACGATAACTGCGAAAGTTGACCTTATCTTTTATTTGTTCCTTCCCCTTAGCTTACTCAGCCACATCAACTTGTCCGAATTTACGTTTTTAAGAACCACGAATCTTTATGATAAATTATTGGCTTCAGCGTTCAGTATTTTGAAGCAGTGGTAACGGCCCCGACTTATAAGTTGCGGGTCGTGGCTTAAACCCAGGCAGGCGCTTTACCTTGCGTAAATAATTTCATCACCACTACTCTCAAAATGGTGAAGGAAAACATCGTGAGGAAACCGGTATGTCCTAGGACCAAAAATTAAAAGACCTGTGACATCTACCAACCCGCACTGGATCCGCGTGGTAGATTACGACCCACACCCTCTCACAGAGAGGAGGCCTGCGTCCCAGCAGTGGGAACATTATAGGCTGATTATGTTCAGTATTTTTACACCAAAAATAATACTGATTTAATTAATGTATTGAGTCTATTTTAAGCGACCTGTCAAGTCTCACATGACACAAAAGTTTAATAAATCAACGCCACCTGAATTAACCTTGAAAACTACCAAAAAGGCTCTTCATCCCTAATAGCTATATGATATAAAATATGCGTAGGAGCACAGTACACGTTGGTGGAGGCACGGCTATTTTTTATCGCGCCGAAGGGGCCTTCGCTTAGTGCGAAACACTGTAGTGGCTCACCAGACGCATCTAGTTCATATCCAAAGTGAAATATGAGCGTTTCAAAATATTCCGCGCGGAAAATATGTATATGGAAAATGTCGCTTGGGTAGATATAGAAATTGTTGTTTTAGAGATTTTTGCGTTAATAAAAATGGGTGCGTAATAAGTCCATTAAACTTAAAGTTTCACAAATAAACATAATAGTTTTGTTAAGAAACTGGTTGATTAAGAGGTTTGTCTTTCGATTCACTATTTTTTAATGCGTTTTTTTTTATTATTTTATTAGCCATAATGTCCAAATGCTTGGCAATGATCTCCCTACTCTCTATCCACCTCTCTCTGTCCAGAGCTGCAAAGGACCAATATTTATCAAAGGAGCCCAGCCCATCTCGCCATCTCCGCCTGGGCCTGCCGCTTGCCATTAAGCGGGACCCACCGAGTCCAACACCACCCAAGTGAAAAATACCAATTAGTAAATTTTCTTTTATTTCAATAGAGATGGAAATCTTCTCAACATTACAATGGCATGACTTCATCAAAAATTTCAAGGAGAACTGAGCATTCTTTCGGTAACCACTCAACCCTAACAGACGCTTGCAAAAAAACACCGCGTCATGCAAATCCAGAAAGCCAAAAAGTGACTAACACAATTTAAATCTTAATGGACACGGGTCCGTGGCGCAACGGATCGCCGTATTTACTACCGACACCTTATCTGCCATACTTTACGAGTCCATATTTCAGAAGGCCCAAGTCAGAGGGGGCAGCCAGTCGTGATTTTCGACAACCCTACTATAAAATGACGGCTTAAGTGTTGCGAATGCGGGCACTGACTTAGTTTTTATTAGGCCGTAATGTTTGAAAATTTGTTACTGCGAAAGAAAATGCAAGTTTAATTAGCCGCGAAAAGGCTTTGCTTAAAGTTGGTGAAAGAAAATGAAACAGTTTCGGTGTTACTAAAACCTCAAACGAAAGTACATCTCGCATAGTCAAAGAGCCAAATGCGATTATCTTCCATCTTCCTTTTGTGATTTAATCAGAGCCGTATGTGACGTCATTTTTATTGCAAATATGCTGACCATGGCGGTACACATCCATCGTGCATGGATATCATAATAAAGCATTTCCCTCAATCGTTTCCTATTATTTGTGAGCTGGAATAAGCAGCAAAAATATTATATTCTTGTGTTGATATCAAGTCAGACAAATATTTCCTTACCAGCCAGTAGATACATAGTTATTTTTGGTAGTGTAACACTTTGCAACAGATCGAATAAATCTATTCTCTTCACTCGTAAAGGTTTATTATCAGTTTAATCATAAACATTTACTACCAATTTCCAGAATCTATAAAAAGTCTACAGATTTACTATCAAAACTTCACGCGTAAAATCTTTACGCGTAGCTATCAGTAGAATTAAGAAAAAAGTTTGATGTACAAAGTAAAAAAGAGATAACAAAATTCAAAAATAACGTTCTTAATTTAAAACATTTTTTATTGTTGTGTGTCATGAGAGATTTGGGGTTAGACAAATTAACCCACCGCGCTTGTCTAATGCGAGTTGGTGGGTGTACAGTGGACCGCCTGACTGAGTCTGTGGGCGCCGTCTTTGACGTGCAAGACGTTCATCAGCCGTCGCCCTGAGTCGACATCCTGCACAGATGCCGACTGTTCCACCTGAGCCTATTTGGGATATTTCCCATAGCCCACAGGTGCCGTTCTACATTTAGTCCAATACTAAATGCACGACAGTTTAAAATCATATCGAGGACTATGCAGGCCCAGACGGAGATGGCGCGATGAGCTGGACTCCTTTCATAAAGATTGGTCCTTAGCAGCTCTGGACAGAGAGAGGTGGAAACAGAGTAGGGAGGCCTTTGCCCAGCAGTGGAACATTAACGGCTAATAAAAAAAAATAAAAAAAAAATTAAAACGGTAGGTAATGTTTTTTTTTAAATTACTTGACGGGTGTTCGCACTTTTTGAAAAAGGTTCAGTTGGCGCGGGGCGGCCGAGCACGGCGCACCGCATGTTATTTCTGTGCGGACGATTTGCGGTAGGCGGCCGCAGCGCAAACGTCACGCGTCGTGACGGGCACGTGTTGCGGCCGTGTCACGTGACAGCGACGGAATTGCCTCCTGCAACTAATGAGAGCTTTGACGTCTTTCTGCGGCGGACCTTCGTTATGAGAAATGGGTCATGGTTTCTGTTAATATAATTTTGTGATGGAAACGTTGTTGATGGATATTATTATGATTGTGGCATGAATTATTACAAAATTTAACCCTTTTCTAATTTATACTTCCAAAGTAAAATACAAATGTATTATACAATGTTTCCTACAAACCAATATTCTTCGACCATATTTTTTCCATCCCTGATCAAAGTAAGCTAGCGATTCTCGGACACAGGCCTTAAAATATCGCCGCCTATCTATCTTCGTAAGCATCTCATCTTAGGTTCATTCTGTAAGCTCCTCTTAGGTAAATCTTCCTTTCCATTAGCTCTAAGAAAAAAGCGATAATATTGACTATCAATCAATATTTCAGTTACTCATTTTCGCAATCACTTATCTTTTACGTTAGGAAATGGTATTAAGACTTTCCTCCGAAAAAAAGGTTATGGATATCAATTACATGTAAAAGTCAAATTTTCCCTGGGCGTACAACATTCCCCTGTTCGTATTTGCTGTGAGTATCTCAGCTCCGCTTGTTATATGAAACATTTGGCCCGAGGCAGGGGAAATGCTCAACTATGTAGAAAAAAAGAATTTCTGTGCTTTGGGGCCCCAGATCCTTAGATATGAAATACGTATTTAATTAAGCTTATTGTAGGGAAACGAAATTGAATGATAAAATTAGTGAAAGGTTAGCAGGGGATTCGGAATACTTTGGCGTCTAATACTTTGCGGTCAACTTGCTGACTGAGATTGGACGAGAAAATAAATGTAGAAAAGATTTTTTTATAGTAAAATTGTAACTTTTTATTGCACACTAGCTTTTGCCCGCGGCTTCATCCACGTTGATTGAAAGGATTTTATTCATAATAAAGTTGTTATTTTTATTGTACACTAGTTTATTCCCGCGGATTGTCGGAAAATATCCCACGGGAACGTATTACCGGGATAAAATTATCCTATGTGTTAATCCAGGTCATAAAATATCTGAGTGTCAAATTTCATCCAAATCCGTTCAGCCGTTTTTACGCCAATGCGGAACATACATCCAGACAAATGGACAAAAATTCTTCGTTACTAGTTCATTATGTGTATCAGCCTCTAACGTTTCCACTGCTGGGACACAGGCCTCCTCTCGGTGAGTCCCCGGCTATAATCCACCACGCGAGCCTAGTTTGGGTTGGCGGATGTCACATGTCTTCGAATTTTTGGTTCTAGGACAGACTGGTTTCCTAGTGATGTTTTCCTTAATCGTTATAAGTAATAATACTAAGTCACTCACTCTATTCTACTCTGCTTCCATTGTATAGTCACAGAGCATATAATCACACCATTCAACTACAGCTTCTAGAAAACTGTCACCAAAAGAAAAAGAATCTCGAACTTCGACCCAAAAGCCTTCCCCCTACAGACTATGATAAATGGCTTAATTAGGCACTTAATAGAAAAAGTCTCCGGTAGAACAATAGGCCAATACAAATGAACCGGACAATAATATAGCCGCCCGGCACTAATTTTACCGTTTAAATAAAGACTAGTTTTCAGAATTAATTACACAAAGTAATCTTTAGACTACAAGAGATGACTATTAAAAAAAAGTGATGAAGTATTTGAAAGAGATTATACAGGTTCCAGCCAAAATTAGAAATTTTGCTTTTGAATTTTTTAGGAAAGTATTTCAAATTTAAATTACCTGCCTAATTGCTCAAGCGATTTGGGTTTGATGAATAAAAGGAGAAGTCCGGTAAATGATATCATCATTTCAACATTAATACAGTAGCTAGTGGGGTGCGATAGTAATGCCCCCCAAAATTTGTAATTTACAGCCTCGCCAATTTAATGAAGACAATATCTACGTTACACCCAATTTGACCTTTACAAAGTCTTTAGGTAAAACTAGATCCTACAGGTTTCTAACTACCTAACTAAAACAAAATTAGGTAGACTAAGGGCCGGTTGGTTTCAGAACATACGTACATCAAATAATAACGATTACGTATCCGTTATTATTTGACGTACGTCAAAGCCATAATTTTGTTATTGCAATTTGAAACAACGCTTTTTTTGGTTTGACGATAGTCAGCGCCATTTTTGACGTATACGCGTGCGTCAAGTGGACGTGAAGACTTGTAACCCCTTAAACATTAACAAACAAATGCTCGACAAGTGTAAACAACTATCTTAGACGTCGAACAGCGATTTCATTAACCCCTGTGTCCCAACGGAGAGGCGATAGCGATTTATAATCTGTCATTACTAGCAATATCGTGATACTGTTCAACCTGTAAGCTAGTGCGGCCGTAATAGACCTGTAGGGGTGAGCCAGGGGAATGAGGTGGGACGAGAATAGAATAGCCTTTACGACCGTTCTTGGACTTGAGAAAAAATACACGATTTATTTTTAAAGTCTTGCGCAAGTCGTCTGAAAGGGTTTGTAGAATAATCTGAACGATAACGTTGTGAACTAGAATTTTGAAATACCAGTAGGTAGCTAATAGTCAGAGATCATAAGCCGGATTAAACTTTGCTTTGAGTTTCACTTTCGAAATTAAAACCTTTTCGCTGAATGCGATTCTTCCAAAAAGTAAACTTTATCCCTACCATAAAGCAAGCACAAAGCAAATATTTTCCTTATTCCGTCATAAAGTGCAACTTCTTTGTTCGCAAAGCCGAATACACTTGATGTACATCCTCAATCAGCATCCAATTGCCTCCCCAATGTCTTGAGTACACTCGTAGACAATTATACACTTCATTTAAAAAGAAACGCCAACAAAGAGCGCGTCAAAGAAATGATTCACATTAATCGTACCCTCTTTAAAACACAAAACAACGCGACTGCCGGTCCTTAAGCCTCTTTCACGCGAAAAACGTCTGCCGATTAATTCACGTCAGCGCGTGTTCGGCGTAAACGGCCGAGAACGCCCGAGTGCGCCCGATTCCGCTGCGTCACGGTGACGCGAATAAACGTCACGGTATAAGCCAAGTCACCGCCTATTTGAATTGATGGACGCAAAATACCGATATATTGGTGTTATTGAATTATTATTATTTATTGATGATGTTTACATAATTTTATTGTCGTTTCATAGTAGCGTGAAATGAATAAGTCAATTTCGTTTGCTTTTTGCAAGACGCTATTTTGGGAATCAAGATTAGGTGAATCATGTTTCACAATTTCTTATAAGCCTACGGCGTATAGGAATTGGCACCCTCTGCCAATTCCACAGTTAGGAATTACCACATTCAAAATCACATTTAACGCCCAGCAAATATATCATTTCTCCCTTACAAGTTCCTATTACTATCATATTCCAAGCTCATAAAACGCACAACGTACAATTTACAAGCAAACTTGCAATAACTTCATACTCGTACGTTCCACAGCGAGACGCTCTTGTGACGTCACACGGCGTCGTGACGCTAACCATGTATTGTAATTATTTCACCCGAGGATGCTCGCCTTTAAATTTAATGAGCGTCTTTATTCAACCATGTTACATTTTTCGTTAAATTTAGGAACGCTTGTATGGAGGTTGTTAGAGCCAAATTGAGCTGCATTGTTTTAAGTAGGTGACGATTTAAATAATGTGGCCAGGAAAAGAGAATACTTTGGAGGATGCAAAAGAAAGTGTAAAATTATTATTTGTTCCGTAGATCGTAAGAAAAGACAATCTGAAACAGGGCTTAGTATTATAATAAATAACATCACGACTGTAATCTCCAAAGCGTTAGGCAGAAGTTTACTTATAGTGCACCCACATTTCGCCAGTTATATTTCAGTCCCACGTAATATGGGGCGAACCTATTGCCTTCAACCGGGCACAAATCCAGACTCGAAGCTGTTATTGAGGCATCCCTGATGAAAAAACCCAATCACACTTTGCCCGACCTGAGAATCGAACCCAGGGCCTCGTTCTTAACAATAGCACATGGGAATACTAGACTTACGAGGCAGTGTAGTCATTAGTAGCAATAATAATTATTCAAAGAAAACAATTTATATAAATGAATAAACAGAATTATAATACATATGTACCTACAGGTATATAAAAATAATTTAAAATATTTAAGTACATTTCCCAGATAAAATAACACATAAATAATAGTATCTTATTCGCAATCTCCTGACTTTGATATTATAATATGTAAGTTGAAACTTGTTCCCACAAAAACAACTTAATTATCTCCTAAAACAGAGCTTCCTCTCTCCTACCCTTTTGCTGTGCTCTACACGGTCCATAATGATCTACATTATATAGTTGCCACCTAAGTACACATGATAAAGCAATAAAGATATTGAGTAATAAATGTGTGCATAGAAAATATAGTAATCCACCGAACCAAACTTGTCATGGCATTGTCTTTTAACGCAGAACACACAGAAACTTCACTCCTCAATATCTGCCGATATCGAATACAGCAACAATTTTGAACTTAGTTCACAATTGAGTAACTCCGTGGACTAACTTAACTCATCGCCTGCCGGCACGATTGAAAATCTTACAACTAATAAACTCCAAACTATTACTCTATCGGCGTCACTATCATTGTCATGGCTCCAAATATTTTGGGGTTAGCTTGTAATCTAATATGATGTGGTTAAGACTGAGATATGTATAGATACATGACTTCCACATCATGTATACATATAATAAATTAAAGTCTCTTTTCGGGGCTGTCTGTGTGACTGCGTTATTCTTTTAAGGGTAGATTTTTCAATCAACAGATAATTTTTATTTGTGACATGTGCCATCGACTTAGACCAAACTACTTCTAATTACAAAACGCAAAAGCGCAAAAACTTATCATTCAGAAAATAAGCACTATTTCAGATCGCATTCATAAACAAAATTCAACTCCATAACTAGAAGTACACTTATAAACAAAACGCATTAACTCGCGATAATCGCACGGAATCGCGAACGAACGTTTAAAAATGTCGCGTCGCCGTCAGCGATTCGTCACGGCGCGCCTCGTTCACTTGATCACCTCTCAGTTTACCGCCTTATTACGCACCTGTGTAGGGTTGACGCAACATAAAAATAATAAAAAACAGGTACCTAATTTTTATAGTTTTTTTTTTTATGTAAGACTCTTTAAAAAAAACATTCTCCTTTAGAAACTTGAACTTTGAAACAGAACTAGTCTGAATTTGGAACAGAACAAATAGACCTCATTATTTATAAACGTTCCTTTAAGTTAAGAGACGTTTAAACTTCAAAAATATATGGTTAAGCAGACGTTGATCATTACTTATCTTTTAAAAAAAAGTTTATAAATATGGGGTTTAATGTCCAAACTCTAATGATCATTGATTTTTTACCAAATTTATTGATAATGGTTTTTATTCAACGGCACACAAACACAAATTCTTATTTGAAGTAACTAGCTTTTTCTCGCGACTTCGTCCGCATGAAATTTCTTGTTTTAACATAAAATATACTATGACACTCAGCAATACTGTAGCTTGCCACTAGTGAAATAATTTTCGGAATCGAATCTGTAGTTCCCCATACATACTAACTCACAAATCTGACCTCTTTATAATATTAGTATAGATATAAATGTAGGAGTATTTTTTCGATGTCAAATTAGACATCCAAAAAATACTCCTCCGTTACTTTAATGCATGCGGTAAATCCCAACCCTACAGCATCATACGCCGCGCAATACGGTATTTCTGCTCATTAAGTCGACGACGAGACGAAATCATGACGTGTCGTGCACGAACAATTTGCGAGTTCCAACTGAGTGTCACGCTTAATTATTGAAAGCCATTTAGTAATGCTTTACAGGGGATCACGTGTTTTAAGTTACGTTAATGGACGGGATAATAAGGGCATGGTGACCGTTGCAGTGGGAGGGTTGGACGTCATAATTGATAATATAATATTTCATTTCAGGCTTTTATTTCAATAATATTCTGGGGAGATATAACATTGATCTTTATAATAACAGCCGCACGGTCCGATCGATCAGGTTAAGCTACGCTTGCCGCGGTTAGTCCGTGGATGGGTGACCACCTTTACGTACAAGACCTGTGTGCCTCGGAAAGCACTTTAAGCCGTTGGTCCTGGCAGTCATTCGTGGATCTATGACAGTTATTACGGGTCGTCAGAAGCCCGAAAGTCTGACAACCAATCTTGCCAATGTTAAGGCAATGGTTGGGTACCGTATTACCCAATAACTAGGTTGTGAGGGTCAGGTAGGCAGTCGCTCCATGTAAAATACTGGTATTCAGCTGTATCCGGTTGGATTGAAGGCTGACTTCAACATAGTTGGGAAAAGGCAAGGCAGATGATAATATCTAATTGATCGATCTAAGCAGTCATTTATTTTGGTATTTTCAGATACAGGGTTATTATTTTGTATTTCATCCGAAAAATATCCTCTGAAAATAAAAGTCAGTATTGCTATTAAAATCCGTTCATAATATGATATTGATAAAATCGAAAACCTAAATATTGGAACAGATGGCTAAATATAAAACAGATGAGTCCTGATCCTTATTAAAATCCCTTTATTAAAAACTCCTGAATTTATTACGACTCTGTTATACCCAATATTGCTCTAATACTTTTATTTGTCTTCTCTTGCGTCTATTTCTGAATACACCACATCTAACTAATAAAATCTTCATTCGATCCTTATTACAACCAAAACCCAAACAACCAGATGGCAAATAAGACGTCCAAATAAAATTTAAAACCCCTGACCGAAACGGCGAATCATAAACGGAGGTTAGGAAATATACCCTCAAAAAGTAAATTCAATACACTTGTTTGACTAAGAATATTGAATGAACGACCCCAGTGAACTGTAGTGGAAATTAATTAAGTCCCCCATAGCTGTGTGGAATAAAGAAAAATCGGAAGAACGAGATTGGAGCCAAGAATTTTAATAAAGCATGGTCACGTAAACATTGATGGTTTGTCCCTCTCCGTAACGAAATGGAACACGATGGTTGGTCCTTTTCGTGACGAAATGGAACAAGATGGTTAGTACTATTTGTCACGAAATGGAACAAGATGGTTGGTACTATTCGTGACGGAATGAACTAAGATGGTTGGTCGCCTTTGTGACGAAATGGAACACGATGGCTGGTACTGTTCGTGATGAAATGGACCATGATGGTTGGTACTCTTCGTGACGAAATGGACCAAGATGGTTGGTACTCTTTGTTACGAAATGGACCAGGATGGTTGGTACTCTTCGTGACGAAATAGACCAAGATGGTTGTTACTCTTCGTGACAAAATGCACCAACATGGTTGGTACTCTTCGTGACGAAATGGACCAAGGTGGTTGGTACTCTTCATGACGAAATGGACCAAGGTAGTTGGTACTCTTCGTGACGAAATGGTCCAATGCGGTAGGTCCCCTTCGTGATGAAATGGAAAACTGTGACCTTATTATGTTTCAGTTAACCTACATAATTAAAGTTTGTGGTACAGTATAAGATATATTTAGAATTTAGAGAAGCTATTTTTAACTTCAGAGCTGTTGGTCGCTTGAGAAGGAGAAAATAAAAAAAAAACAAACCTACTTAGCTCATAGATTTACATGACTGAATAAACCATAAATGTTTAAACGTTATAATAAAAATCACACATAAATATATTTTAATCACCTCAGTGATTTTTACTTAACAGTCAAATAATAAACTAAATTATCAGCGAACAATTTCTTGGCCACGTGCAGCGTTCAGTTTCACGTCCAAACCACGCCGTCTTTAAGAAAATACTTGCATTATTAAAACATAAACATTGTATAAAGGTGAACTAAGTTTTGAAATAATAGCCTGCCTTTGAGTTCACTTCAGACCCGTCAACCATGCTCCACTGTTTTTATATTGCGGTGTTCGTATCTTTAACATAACAACGTTTAACTTTAAATTGTACTCTTTGTAGGTCTTCCGTTTTAGCTAAATCAAGAAGTAAGATTAAACGTGGAAGATTGCTTTTCAGGGTATGAAGAATTATTAGTCTCAGTCTCTTTGTAGTATTCAGTTAGTACTTCTTATTTTTTTTATTTATCCATTTATTTCAGGCATCAAGGCCGATATAAATACATACAATACAATATTAATATAACTTTAAAAAAAATAGTCCGGCGCATCCTGGTGAGTCTCGCTGCTAACCCTACCGACTAGCCATTGTTTTCACCACGGAGCTGGTCTTATACAAAGGGATCTTAACCTAAAATCTTCCTCGCTGAAGCCAACGGTTATCGTGTTCTTGGGTCCAGCAATGAAGATTTTGGGTTGAGATCCTCTCACCTCAAAAAATAGGCCTCTTTGTAAGAAGTCATCCCGTTTTAGGTCTTCCCGGAGTACCTACACGTCTGTGGTAACGGAACCAGTATAAGCTGGCCTAGTATTCTATTGATACTCCGTACCACCCTAGGCTGGTTCGAGGTCAAGGTGTTACAGACGTGGTCGACTAGATTACGTCAAAAAATAGTTCTGCTCGCCTATAAATTCTCTATTGTTGGTTGGAGTGTATTTTCTTTATAGGTTATTATTTCTACAGCTATTGTTTATTAGAACGTTTAATAAACGCTGTGGGGACCATATTATCTTTCCCTAAACTACTTATCAATAAAATAATTACTATTCAGGTCGAAGAATGCAGTGAGCGGGATGATATTAATTGGGTCGGCTATTATTAACCCCGCGGGCTATGGTATTGTTTCCCATGGCCAGTGATTAACTATAGCCTTTTTGTGTAGCCGGCCTATTGTTGGGGATGCGTGTGGCCTTTTGATAAACGTGCAATAGGTGTTGTGTGTTTTTACGCACTAGCATGTGACTTTATTTATATTTTCTATATTTATTTACGTATTTAATGTACCTATTTATTAATACATATAATGTGCAGTTACAGTAATAATTATAATAGTTACAGGTTGTAGGTTAGGATGTTGGCTACTACCAATAATGAAATGATATAACCAACATTTTAATTATTTATTTTTTAAAACTTTATGCAGAAGTAAAAAAAAAAAGTACAAAGGCGGACTTAATACCTGAGGCAAATAGGCAATATTTCGTGACAATGATTAGATTTAAAAGAGCGTCCATGGAGTTTCTTTCCCGTTCTTCTCCATAGGAACCTACTACGCTTTGAATCGAGCAACTAGCTTTATCTTTCTGAAAGACCGACTAATTGACAATTCAAAAGTGCCTGTAATTGGTTTAATTGAAATAAATATTTTGAGTTTGATAGTAGGTAAGTAAAATATGTAATATATTTTAGAGGCATGAGGAACAGGGTTGTTGGAGGGGCGCGTTGTTTGCATGTGGCGTTGTAGATACCGCTACAATATAAATATTTAAATTATTTTTTTAAAGTAAATTATATGTTTCATTAATCGAAGTACTGGCCATTAGTGAAGATGCGCTTTTGCCATTTTAGTGGAAGTTCGTTGATGGCTCTGCTATAAAAATCCTGGGGACGGGAATGGATGAGCTCTTTAGAGGCGTATTTCACTGCCTCGTTGGATTAAAAAAAACCCTTATTTTTGTATTACCTTAACCCCCTATTATGCAGTGTATTTCAAAAAGTTAAGCGGGAATCGTTATTCCATATTAAGTTATGTTATTTCATATTTTTAAACTCCACTGACATTTATCCTACCAAAAATTAAGTTAAAAAAAGTTCAAAAAACATTTCCAGTCACTCGATCATCTCGATTTCGATATAATTGAGTCATGAAGCGCTGTTTAATAAAATACCGTTCTGTCACTAGTGATGTGCCGACCGATACAATGACGCGCACTACACTAATTAATTGGGCGGTGACAGACAATGGAGTATTCACATCGACGCAGTTGGTTTTAACAAAAATGAATTTTTCAATACGAAAAATATAGTTTGGACTGTTTTATATGGCACTCAAAAGGTTACCCGATACCCGACGGGAGTGTGATTATTTTGAAAGGACAGGTAAATGTTTTCATCGCTTCTATTCGTAGATCTTTGACAGTCGTTACATAGTCAGAAATGCGATAGTCTGACAGCCAGTCTGACCAAGGACAATAGGCAGTTTCTCCATGTAAAATACTGATATTCAACTATAACTGGTTAGACAGGAACCTGACCTCAATATAGTTGGAAAAAGGCTAAGGCAGAAAATGAGGTAAAAAAAATCCCGGAATAGAGCTACTGCTTTGTATTCTCCTCTACATAACCCTACAGCGCCTGAGGTTTTCGTTTACAATAATATGTCATCATCATCATCAGCCAACAGCAGTCCACTGCTGGACCTAGCCCTCTCCAATAGCACGCCATTCTCAGGAACTCTCATCCAGCTACTACCAGCCAGCCTGCAAATATCGTCGGTCCACCTAGCCTAAAGGCGTCCTACCTTACGTTCGCCAATTCATGAACACGTGAACACAATAATACGTGTATAGCACAAACCACCTCTCTCAATCAAATCTCTTCCTCCATCACTCCTCGCATTAATAGAGCCATACCTTCAAATATACAGCTACACCGCTCTGTCACATGGGTCCATCCGATACCGCTGTACCACTCCGTCACAGGTCCATCCGATACCGCTGTACCGCTCCGTCACAGGTCCATTTGATACCGCTGTACCGCTCATGACGTGTGCAGCCGTAATTAATAACGGATGGTAACAAATGACTTCTGACGGACGGTCGTCGGTAGCTTTGAGGGTATCTCTTTCAAGTTGGAGAGTGATATCTTGGGGACTACTTCGTGTTATAGTGGTTGAGTGATGGGTTTCTGTTGTTAAGCTCAATAAGCTGTAACGTTTTAAAAGTGTAGCTTACTGATAATAATTCCGAAACTGCTAACTTGGCACAAATACTTATCTTAGTAAATAATAAAGCTCTATTGATTAATTTTATTTTAACTTTTAAATTACCCTTTGAACCCCAGGTATTGAATTTCGAAGGGGAAAGTACGAAATCCAAGCGGACGAAGTCGCGGGCGAAGAGCTAGTTTATAATATTTAAAGTGGTTGACGACAAAGCATCTTTCGCACAGGTGGCTTCCAATAAACAACTTATTTTCTATGATATACGTAGTTTCTTAAATTATTAATGTTATAACTTAAACTAAGTCCTATGTGAAGTATTGTTTATCTTGCTCAATTCTGTGGTTACAACTCACGTCCTCTTGTCAGACGGTCTGATGTCTAACCCTTTCATACTAAGCCAACACAATAACATATTCTCTACCTAATATGATAAACTAGCATGAGACTATGCAGTACACAACTAATGATCTGTAACAGACTCAGCTCGAGTGACGCATCTCCCCATCTCGATGTGTCATCGTCGCTGCATCATTACTATGACGCATATTTGTGTACCACACCATATTATACTGGGCATTATGTAGGTAAACTATAATACGCAGTTCCATGTATCACTGAAAAATATCAAAGAAAACTCTAACGCAAAAAGTTGAATAGTGAAGATAACATCGTATCAGACACAATCTACATGGTCCTCGCATTTTGATTTTGATTTCACTTCAAATTTGACCAAAATTATGTCTGAACTTTTAAAGAGCCTGCGACCTCTGAGTTTGTTTCGGTCTTCCTGATTTTCGGTCTTTCTTCTCAGGCTAACCTGAAACGCCAACCTCATCTTTTTATTTACTGTTATAAAATAAAATCATTTATAGACATTTTGTGCGCCTAATTTGTTACGACTAAAATACATAGTTTTTAAGTCACTTGTAGTACTAACACGCTATGGGTCTACGATGCCCGTCAATAAAACATTTAATATTTTATTTTAAAGATCGCTCTTAGCGTTAAGACCGCCCATTGTGTCACCCTTTGTAAAATGTATATATTTACTAGCTGCGCCCCGTGGTTTCACCCGCATAAGTTACGATCCCGTGGGAATATCGGGATAAAAAGCTTCCAAAGTGTGTGCCTTTCATCCAAATCCATTCAGAAGCTTTGGCGTGAAAGAGTAACAAACATCCATCCATCCATACAAATATTCGCGTTTATAATATTAGTAGGAGTAGGATGTCTGTAATTTATATGGTGTACATAAATAATAAAGAGTATTTCTATTCTATTTTTATTAATCGATGAAAATTATAAGCTTTAAAATTATAAGTTTAATAAATTTTAATGGTAACTATCCCATTACGCTACAATCGGTGGGTAATCGTCGATACACATTAGTACAACATCATTACAATCCATAAAAGGCAAAAACAACTAAAAAACCTCATCAACTCAATAAACAATCAGTAAATAAATCTTTCTCCCCAACCCCTCAAACCAGTGTATTAAGACACCATCCAAACGCAACACAAGTACAAGAAAAACAGAAAAAAGGCACTTTATAATTTGAAACTCAGCATTACCTCTACAATATCTCGTCACAGAACGTTTAAAAGCTACAAAGCTTCCTTAATTATCATATTGTTGTATAAAATAGTCGTTAAAAGTCAAAAAGTCGATAACATTGAACTTGCGCCATTGTAAAAACAAGCCTCTTGAGAAAGTAAATAAAGCCGGGGTTACACGAGCCGCCTGGCATCGTGCCTCGTTTACATCGTTACGTTTAGTAAAGTGACTTTTGATGAACATTTGTCAGTGGAAAGATTTTGTGCAATTGAAAGAATTGCACACGTTACACGCGTACAATCTGCACCAGCCGATCGATTCTATAAAAATCTCACCGTGAAAACTTAGGTGAAGTGAGCGTGGAGTGAGCTGTCATTTCAACTAATGCTAGGGATTGACACCATTGACAGCTCACTCTAAGCTCACTTCACCTAACTTTTCACGGTGAGATTTTTACAGAATCGCACTGCAGGTAAGGATAAAATTGACCCTTATTTAAGTCTTGATCCTGTAGGAATATCGGGATAAAAAGTATCTTGTGTTCTAATCCAGGTCAAGGTCTACCCATGTTCCAAATTTCATCCATATCAGTTTAGCCGTTTTAACGTGAAATGGTAATAAAGAAACATACAAAAAATCAAATCATTTCTCTTTGTTAGAATAATATTACTTTAAATACACTATTATTTTTATACATTTTCAATGAGCACAGAAACTTTACACAGGACAATTAATGCCACTGGCATGTTCTACAATTCCATGGGCTTAATGCAGAGATTATACCTACCTACTTCATCATCATCCTCTGCCTAGCCTTTTCCCAACTATGTTGGGGTCGGCTTCCAGTCTAACCGGATGCAGCTGAATACCAGTATTTTACATGGAGCGACTGCTTATCCGACCTCCACAACCCCTACCTACATACTTCTGATTTATAAAGAAAATAATTTCTCCATTGACTTTCAATGAAAACAAATGCATCAAATCTAATCACTCGCGACAACTCCAGCGCTAGAACGCAGCATAATATTTCATCACGACAAAAAATCTTCAGTTAGGTCACGTTGGTTCGCTAATTCGCTCCCGGGGGCCGCTTCTGAAATCATGCCCGGAATTCACTATACGGACACCCATTTTACTAAATGAGGAGCTCTGAGCATATTTATTGGTGAATGTTATGAGTGTATGATGTTTGGGGAAGATGGGAATGTGATTATATTTGTGAAGATTTCTTGCATTACTGTAGGTAAATTGCTGGATGTGAAATTTGGTCCAGAAATTTTTTTTTTTTTTTTTACTTACTGAAATATCATCTACCTAGCCTTTTCCCAACTATGTTGGCGTCGGCTTTCAGTCTACCCAGACGCAGCTGAATACCAGTGTTTTATGTGGAGCGACTACCTATCTGACCTCCACAACCCACTTACTGGGTAATACGATACCCCTTGGTAAGACTGGTCGTCAGACTTTCGGGCTTCTGACGACCCGTAACGACTGTCAAAGATCTACGAATGACAGCCGGGACCAAAGGCTTAACGTGATTTCCGAAGCACGGAGGGGTCTTGGTATGTAAAGATGGTTACCCATTCATGGACCAATCGCGGCAAGCGTAGCTTAACCTGATCTATCGAACCGTGCAGCTGTTATTTCTTAGCCACAAGCCCCTCTACACTTGAAATATATTTTACTTTATTTTTGTGATGTCAAAGTCTTGTATTTACCGGGCTAAAACATCACCAAATAAATTAATTGAACGGTAGGTAGGCTGGTATTACATACAATCCAAAACGTATTTTAAACATAATATTTTTACCAAGTAATTCTCGAGTATTTCTAGGTACCCGTACCTACCTTCGATTGATCTCTCGGCAGGTACCTTAACCATGTTCGTCCAATCACAGCCGCAACATGTGTGTAGGTTTACATACAAAGTACGAACAACAAAACGGTACACAAGACTTCTTATCTGCTTATCCCCTGATCCCTACAGGATAAGTTATTGTGAATGTAGTTCAATGACAGTCGAAGGAGATCGCTCTATTTTCTACTTACCTTTACCGGCTTAGAAAAGGGGTAAGCATTTTACTTTGGTTTGGTATTTTAACCATTTTCTTTGATTTGTTTAACATTGATATTTTCCATTCGCGAATAGACAGGTTAACATATTTTTTCTTATTCTTATTCAGTGTAAAAATTATTCTATTTCGGAAAGCATTATTTCCCTTTCACCTTTCAATCATAGGACCCATTCATCTGTCGTTGCTCGTAATTTCAATAATGTTGACAAGAACATATCCATTATAATTAACAGCATTACAGTAAAATTAACTTCACATTATTATATTTAATGTTCAGCACATTCACAACCATTTTATAAACCTACAAATAAACCTGCAACAGCCCGACACAATCGCGAAACAACTGTCAAACAATCGAACTGACAATAATTGAAAGTTAACAATAATTGCGTGTCGTAAACACGTGTCAGTTTAATACGTAATACGCAATGAACACCCCAATGCCACCATAACGCTGAAATTTTACATCCATTACATTTCGCGCCATTATTTTTAACGGCACATCTGACTTACGTAAACGACACGCGGCGAGTGTGGCACAGGCGCCCAAATAAAAACAAAAGCCGTACGAAATAAAAGAGGAGAGACATCCTGACGTTTATAAACAAAACTCAGTTTTAAAATGATGGTCCGGTGCTTCGCATCACGCATGGCGACGCGGGCGAGCGCGCGGAACGTTTTAATGTTCCCGAGCCCGCCAAGCTCGCCCAGCCAGCCCGCTCATGCCCCGGTAAGCGTCTATGCCCGACGCCTAACTCCTTTCAAACGGCTCACGAATAGCCCGCTTTATCCAAAGTCGTCCTCGCGCATTCGCGCTCCCTTTTGTTACGGATTGCCGCAGAAAACCACTCGGACGTTTTTGCTTTCTAATTTGTGTAGTATAAAACTGTCACGCGAGCGACAGCGAGAACGGTTATTAGTGTCGTCGCTAATAAGAAGTAACAGCGCTCCCTTTATCGCCGGCTTTAATTCTTACGAATGCAAGGAATTTTCGGGGCTGACGCGACGGGCGAAATTAAAGATACGCGATTTCAACCGGTGCGATGACAGGGGGGAGTGATAATTATGAAAAGTAGGGGAGGGCTCGCCCGCCGCTCGCGGTCAAAGATGAGTTTGCCAGTAAAAAATATTTTAATATAATATGGTGCTGCCACGCTAAATGCTATCGAGACTGATAATTGCCGCCGAGCCTCTTTGAGCACCTTAATGAAGTGTTCCGTAGAGGGAGGTTATTATATTTTTATTAAAAGAGACTGCGCGTTGATGAGAAAATTTATATTGTACTATCTCTTAGAAAGGAGCCTTCAGCTTTATAGGGAAGAGGTCTCGAAAAAGAGAAACAATTAAGGGCCGTTACGCGAACAAAGCGAGTAACAACAATAAAAACGTTGGGAACTCAATCTTGCTCGACCGTTACCGGAGTTAAACGACCGATGCCGATTTCCGAACATCCGTTACGAAATTTCAATACGAGTCATTAACATAAAAAGGAAACAATAACCGTTTAAAATTTCGATTCGGTATTGCCTTTTTTTTATTGGTGAAAAATCGCAATTTGCAAGAGTAGAACGTACGAAATTTAAATTTGAATTTCCGCCGGCGGTCGGCGGCGCTCGGTGGCGCTCGGCTCGGACCCCGTAATTAGAGGCTAATGAGAGCAACTGTACGTCTTTCTGTCCTGCTGTGACGCTCATTTTTCTGAGCATATTTTGTACCGTTCCGCTTTTATTACGTGACGACTGCTCGTCATAATGTTCGCGAGTTTTTATACGTGTATAGCTATAAAAAAAACTCATTAACTTTTTGATCGTAACCATGAGGGAATGTACTAATATTTGTTTTTGTGCTACACATTACGATGTTATGTACGAACTTCTTCTTTGACTGTCGAGTACTTCATAAGTTACTGGTGTGTTGACCTGAATATTTTTTCCATTACTGGCTCTAACGATTGAGTGTAATAGTCACTTTGAACTTTGATTATTACGGCCCTCTTCAAAGACTTGCCAATAAATAGTAAACAGTCTTGGATCTACTTTCTGCGAGCTCGTTGTGTTTGATCAGGTGAATTTATATAGGTACCCGAGCGCCCTACATTCTTTACACATTCTCAATTGCTTTTTTCCCTTGTCAATTTTTAGTATGTGTGGTGTGCCTACATACGGACTTTGCGGTATGATTTTATCGGTCCTATTTTCCCGAATTTTTGCACTTACCAACTTGACTTGCCTCGTGCCAGTAATTCGGTCTGACACTGCCAGTAATCTCCAAGAAGCGTAATTTCCTTGGCAACGAAATACATTAACTATTATTCCTACAGTGGCAGCTAGCACGGATACCTCGCGGGAATTTTTGACTAATTACACCTCTCGGCGTCTCCCGCTCCTGTGATCGTTCACTCGTTCATCCGTTCATTCAGAGGCGCTCTCCCCCAGTTTTTCGTCGACAAGAAACTTTTGCCAATTAAGAGGCTGGCACAGCGGCGAAACTTCTCAGGGACTTTTGTTCGTCAACTAATTGTGACGTGTATATAAGACAAATTCTGGCTGCCTACACATTATCTCTTTTGCGTTTGTAATGTATTTCTGTATGAGTTGCGCACTGTCTTATTAGGAAATGAAACTTTAGCTAACAAAGAATACACAGAGTATGCGGAACCCAGTTTTAGAAATAACAGTGAGTTTCAACCCAGTGAATATAAGGGCATAATGAGCAGCAGTGCTCTGCGAACAACTTACATAAGACTGTTTGCCATCCATGTTGTTGGTATTCCTTAAACAGTGCCTATATGAGGCCACGCTTTTAACTAACAATGTCATATCTGACCCTTCGGGTATAAATTAAAGATACTCTTAAAAATAGACAATTGCTTTTTTCAGAGAATGGTTTTTATCTTTACCTAGAGTTAGTTATTTCAATAGCAACATTCCACAATGTGACGTGGCCTTACAATGGCTAAGTACCTACTTAAGTTTCGACCTCCGGGCTCCGAGGAAAACAAATTAAACGTTGTTGTATTTTATAATAACATTCGAGTCGAGAAAATATTTTTATTAAAACGTAGAAAATGTCTTGTGATAAGATTTGTCAATCTCCGCTAGTGTACTCAAGTTGGGTAGACTAGGGTGTCAGTCAGGGTGGTATAATGTTTACACTAAGTATGGCTAGTGACTCCGTTTGCGTGGTTGGTTCTTCAGTCAGTCAGTTAGTTCAGTGGTGGTGATTTTTCAGTCGAAGTTCAAAGTTTAATGTCTGTCAAATTACATAACATTGCAAAAAACAAATTTTACAGAAAGACTCTTACGTTTTTTGCAATTCGTTACTTCTAAATTAATTTTGTCCCTAGAAATTATAATGATTGACAAAAGCTTGAAAGCATTACGTGTACCTTTTTTGTACAAATTGTTAAAGAAAACTAATTCTAATAAATTTAACTTCCCAACTTCTGAGCTGAAACTGAACGTCAAACACCCCCCACATAAGAAACTCAAAAATATTTAATTTGTATTGTGAAAAACTAAAATATGAATTGCGTTAATTAGTAAAGTTTAGACAGCTGTCATAAATCACTGAGTAATGAAACAGCATCGCAGGAACACTGAAATTCAATTAATGTAATTTTAACTTTCGCTCCGAAGGGAATCCGTTCGTCTTCGTTTCCTCGTTATTTCAACTTGACATGTTACTTCCTGCGTTATTTGGGCAACAATATGTTACCAGAACATGTCTGTGACATACTAAACATGTAGGTACTTGTTACGTAGATATACCTGAAGACAACTGCAAGGTGCTTTGTTGAAAGATCAGTACGTTACAGCTAGTTTGACGAAGATGGCGTTCGTTATTTCAAGTAACCGAAATATTTCACATACACGTAAATGTACCTAATTAAAACGAATACTGCGTGCTTCAGCGGGATTGTCCGAAAGGGTTACCGCTACCCCGAAACATAAAGGGCGAAGGAAGGAACATGGGTGGGTTTTAGTCTGTAAGAGTCTAACACTCCCTTCCGCTCCACCCAGAGCTAGAGGGGTCATTTGATGATTTCCCATCCGGAAAAAAAAAAAAAATACTGCGTGCTAATATATCTTAATAAGTATTAGTACAAAGTCTTTATTTCAAATAGGCAAATAAAAGGCACTTTTGAACGTTAACATTTACAAAAAAAAAATTAAATTGATTCTAGCCGCCCCTTCCAAAAGGTTTTTTTAAACCATGGCCACCCTTTTAGATTTAGTTTCAAAGACTGATTAAGACAAGCTAAGTTTTTCAAAGTTTCCTCTCTTCTACGATTTTTTTGTGGCGACATATTGATCACATATAATTTAAAAAAAGGCCCTCTTCAGTAAAAATGCCAGACCGGCTCCTTTTGGCGCAGTCGTGAGCCACACTTTCCTGCTAATTTCTTACATCGGACTTTATACTTTTTTATTTGATTTTCATTTATTTTTATCTGATGTATGTATCAGACGGGCAATTCTCGTAATTTTAAGAACGTTTACAGTCTGATCTCAGTCTCAATCTGTCAAAAATACGTCCAATTTCCTTATATTTTGACAAGTTTTTGACATTTGTTTGTCGCCGAGATGAGACTGCGACTAGGTTTTGAATGTTTTAAATTACGAGAATTGGCCTTCTGGTATATTGTGTGTCTTTTAGTCTGTGCTAAATAAATGTATTTTCTTTCAAGTTACCACCTAAGTACAGACGCCAGCAGGTCAAGCTACCCGAAACTGTCAAATTTTCCCAACCAACCTGGAACCTTAATGCTTTAGCGA
Source organism: Apamea monoglypha (assembly GCA_911387795.2). Taxonomy (NCBI): domain Eukaryota; kingdom Metazoa; phylum Arthropoda; class Insecta; order Lepidoptera; family Noctuidae; genus Apamea; species Apamea monoglypha. The sequence goes on from OU426920.1 coordinate 2,760,361, forward strand.
TAAAGTTGAAAATCTATTAAAGAAATTTGACAGATTGTAGTAACTTGATATGTTAGCGTCCGTACATATTGTGGAATGCAAATAAAGTACGGAGTATTGAAACTGAACTATCCATCATTCTGTGTTATTTGTAACTTCGACCCATACATAGCAAAATATCAGTAGCTCAACACAACACAACTGCACCCAGAGCACCACAACCTAATTTGCGACTCATCTCCTGTAACACCACAGAAATTACGCGGTGATCCATTTTCAGTCTAACCACAGCACATCAACCATACACAATCAGCGAATAACAATCATTACCGTTTGTAAATTACAGATAAAACACGGATCTGCGGTCCACCTCATATTTAAACCAGCTACCATCAATAATAAAAACCAAACATAAAACATTGCCTATTTTAAAGCTTTTTGTTAAAGTGCTCATTAAAAGGCGAAAATCAAACGAAGCTATTAAGCCGTATCGGTCGACACGACAATACACGAAGTGTTTTTCACTAATGATGTAGGATATGAGTATAATGATTACATGGATGTCACCGAATATGCTGGAAGCGCTACTTTGAAAGTACTGAGAATAATTATTTTGAGAATAATTGGCGGAAAAGTCGGGATGAATTTGGTCACATTTTTTTTTTAATTTTGGTCACTCAGCAAGTTGTGCGAGTTTGCTAATTGAATAGTGAAAACTGTTATGAAATGAAAGTGGAAATATCTCTAGAACACTACAATTGTAATTACATCACAGTAAAGTGGACGCCAATAATGTCATTATCAACTAATTATCTTTTCAACATATCAGAACATAATTATCAAATTATTTCCTCCTACAAAATATTTTATTGATTTTTCTTGACACAAAACTTTGAGTCTCGTCTATACAAGTTAATAATTATTAGTACTTACTGCCGTATATCTTAAGAGGTATGTGAGGTTGTATGTAGGGGGCAATTTTAGGAACTACTGATTCCGAAAATTCTTTCACTAATGTGAAACTAAAGTGTTGCCGAGTGTCATAAGATATACCTATTTTATGTTACAAGACATTTCACGCAGACGAAGGCAGGCAGATGCTTGTTTAAACTAACATTTTAAAAGGAAATTTGATGTTTTTGTTTCTTTGTTACGCTTTCACGCTAAAATGGCTGAACGGAGCTCATTGAAATTTGGCACATGGGTAGACCATGACCTGGAGAAGGGTACTTTTCATTGTGTACAGGTATTTGAGCAAATAAATATATCTTATCTCATTCTGGATCGCAGACGAAGTCGCGGGCAACAGCTAGCTGCTAAAATAAACCATAGAATTCACACCTATCACAAAACTTACCAAACACAGATATCTACACAGACCAACATAAAAAATCCATCAATCCCACGTGACACATCGGACAATGCAAAACTGGAAACCGACCACAGAACATCAATTTTGTCCAATTTCCGCGTGTCGTTCCATCCAGATGCACTAGATCTATTGTGCGCGATGGTCACCGCTAATCCATTAGCAATATGACTTTTACACAATGGCCCACTGATGCCGGGCGAAACCCGAAAACGCACTTTGTTAGTGCATCGGAAATATCAACTGTAGTTTAGGCCTATTGTGGGTATCCTGTGCCTGTCGGGGTAATCTGATTAGCGACATAAACGTGAAAGGTGGATTGGGAGTGGTGTTGATGGTAATCAGCTAATTATGGAAGTATTATTATCTGTCTATACTGTCCCACTACTGGGCAAAGGCCTCCCCCAAGTCCGTCCAGGAACTCTCTCCCGCGCCACCTCGAACCAGCCCTCGCGGTACATTCTCTCGCTACCGCTTTCTGGGGCGACCTCGGCGGCGCCGTCCATCATCAGACACCCATTGTGTGAAGACTTTTGCCCAGCCGTCATCCTTATTGTCCAAAAATTGTTATTTGTTGTGGTTGTGTTTGTAAGTTAAAAAATGTATGTTCAAGGTATTTTCCAAGTCTCTTGCTAATCAATCAATCCAGTATTATTTTTCTGAGCTGCACTGCAAATACCTCCAATTCATTTAAGTTCTTAGTCTAGAAAAAAATATCTGTTTTACATCATCAAAAACTCATTTTAGACATCTGAAAATCTTGCATCTTTATAAGAGTTTATATATGTATATATTTATAAAGAGACCTCTAAAAACAGCTACAGAAACCCGTAGCCCTTTTGCCCAATTAAAATAAAGCTCTGTGTGCAGAAAACTAGCAACGGGCAAAAGAACTTTAATGTCTTCTCTGTGTACTCATTAGTATGAATAATAATGTAAATATATAGCTAATATTGCCGTCAACTTTTAATATCGCCACAGTATGGCTAGCGGTGGGCCTTCAAAAGTGACTAATTAAATTTTTAAGATAAAACGCTTTTTGTGGCATCGAAATTAATTTGTGTTTCATCAGCTAGACTTTAAGTTTTTGGCTTCCATTTGTACGAGGATCGCTTAAATCATATTCTTAGAAATTAATATTATATTAATTTGCCGTTTGAATTAAATTTTCTTTTGATCTGTTTCTTCGCTAAAGGAAAGATTGACATTGCAAACTGATTTACCTAATCATTATTTTCAATTAATTTTAATCCAGATGTTACTGAAACTATTTTTTCCAGGAAAGCCAGGAAAAGGTGGCCTTTTAAAAGGCCCGTCGCTATATCTGGGTTAAGTATTTTTTTTAAATACACCAAAATGTGAAATAGAAATTCCAATCACAATTTAATTCAGCGTAAAACATCATCTTATTCAAATTCTTTCAACAACAAAACAAACGCGAAAACGCGAAAACAAACGCGATGAAAACAATTCTTTAAAATTCATTAGCACAAGAAACTCGACGTTCTTAAACAAACACTCGACGATCGTGGGAACGCGCCCTGTCTAAACAAGTCGAACGTATTAGAAGGCGTATCGGGTTCCTTGCACCTCATTATACGAGATGCAAAGTAGTGCATATGGAGAGAAAAACTTAGTTTAGCGTACTCAATGAGGATCGGGTTCAAGATTGTGTTTTGTTTATCGGTTGTACGGATAGATTTTCTTTTGTGTGGTTGTCTGCGTGTTTTGTAAAGGTTTTTACATAATCTGTTACGGTAGAAAATTATATCAAAGCAGTGCTAGCACTAACATAAAACATGATGCCTGTAATTCCCGAAGAATTAGGGCAGAGGTGCACCTAATAGTACTCCCACACTTCGCCAGTTATGTTCAAGTCCCATGTAATAAGGGACGAGCCTATCCTAGCCATCAACCGGACACAAATCCAGATTCCAGGCTGCTAATGAGAATTTACTGATGTAAAAGCCCTTTGAAATCGAACCAAGGACCTCATGCTCAGCAGAAACGCTTACGACCATTAGACAACCATAATGCCACTCCGGTAATAGGTACGTATCTAAGTATATCTAAGTAATAGGTACGATACATATCTAAATTTACTAGAAGCTTTCTCAAGCTCGTAGATTCTGTCTTATTTAAAAATGCCATTAAAATGATGAACAAAACACAGCACCAAACACCCAAGCTCAACGTAAACATCCAAACGTCAAAACAAGAATTAAATAGACCAACAAAAATCGTAAACCGCTTTTTAAGCCAAACAGAAATGCAACCGACTTGCCTTAAGACGAAAGAGAAAAAATACACTTCGAGGCAAAAAGTTCATATACTTGCGCCAAGACACAGTAATCAGCGCAAAATATAGTCGGTCTCACGTACGAATCAGCGCGGGGGAACGCGAAATAAAGTTTTGATGTAAAAAGTTCTTTTTATTTGCCATGTTGAGAACAAACTTGGGTGGGGTGCTCCTAGCTATATGTATGAAAGCGTAATGATTTCTTTAACATAATTTTCGTGGATTTCGTGAGCGTTTTCTCTAAATTTTAAATGGTGAGCTTAGATGTTTGTTTTGGTTGTTGTCGCTTTTGGTGATGTGTTTTCTTTTGGGTTTACGGTTCTGTTACACGTGCCCGGATAAAGCAAGAAGGGACGTTGGACAAATAAGTTTCTTCTGCTGTAATACAAAATTTTAGAACAACTTATATATCGATAAATAAAATTGAAAGACAAAAGAAAGATAAAAAAGAACCCTATACTTACCCAAAATCCCCAATATCACACAGCCGACAAAAGGACAATTTCTTTATTAAAATAAAAAAATCCGTTTTCACCCATAAATTATAATTTTACGTCGCCATCGAATATCAGAGAACCCTCATTCGGCCATAAAACATCGATACGCTAATAGAATCTCCCGGTATTTAGGACCCGTCCGCGATGGAAACTTTTACCGGCCGGCACGGGTGGGTTACCTCGCGTTCGAAGGCGCGCGCTGAATACAAACGAGCGAATCTTAACCCTCAATCTGCCGGGTGCATGCGAGTGGCGATAAACGCCTCACGTGAACATTGATTTTTTTTTAAATAAAATTTTTATGGTCGTCTTTTTTGTCAGGGTTTTTGATGAGGTTAATTATTTTTTTTCTTTTGTGTTATTTTAATTTCAACTATGATACCTTAGTAGTCTCTAGGTTCTACGATAGGATGTTATCATGATGCATGGTGATATAATTAATACCTAATCAATATTAAAAAACTTTGGTGTATTCTGGCAATCGTCATAAATGCAGCTACATAAACGTCAAAATATCTTGTTTCCAAATCTACTAAATACAAGACAAAAAGAGTGGTGCTTATGAATAAAAACATTTGCAAATCCTGTTTCCCTAAACAAAAAAAAAAAACAAATAATTAACCACTTCACTTCAAACGACTCAACCTCAGATAAGAACAAGGAGTACACTCCAAAGCATTGTTCTTTAAAAGAGGGACGTTAGAGGCAGTCGTGAGAGGAATCCCCAACACGTCGGCGACACATGTCAGCTCTCGATCCGATCTCGATCTGTGCGAAGACTTAATAAAATGACACTCTTAAAACTTTGACGGTTGTAAGTGACGAGCGAGTAGCGGGTTACGTAAATTCGAATATATACTACGAGTTATCGTGACGCACAAAATGAAAAGAAATGGTTTATTGTGCAAGTAGGATATTCGAATCACTGTCACACGCCATTATTTTTACAATAATAAAGGTTAATTAAAGATTTAACCTAGTAGAGACCTTTTTCAACTTAAAACAGGTGTTAGACTTGAGCTAAAATCACATTGTTTCAGTACTATAAAAAAAAACGCAAAAAATATTCATATATCGATATCGATAGAGTTACGACATCGATATCTAAAATAGCAGCTGATTTACGACGCCGATAAATATTTTATAACTAATCAAATAGGTAAATCTTTACCAGATTTACTATTTAATAATTGCTAAGATGATTCATCGGTCATTCGGAATCATCCCCGCCACCGCCTATGACTCAGCCCACATATGAACCGTTAACATGTGCCACCGAGTCTGTCTTGTGATCCCCCAGATCTTTGTTACCCGAACACCCACAGTGTATGCTTTTTTTTCTTCAACTTTATTGAGAATTCATCGGAATTCCGTGTTAACTCTTTTATGTATTTGTTTATCGGCTGATCGCTTTGTCATTGTTTTCCTTCTTTTCGTATTTTATCAAGGAAAATGATAAAAGTTTTATATATTCATTTTGTCTCGCAAGTTGTTCCAATTCATTCAATTATTTCCTAAGCCTTCGTGCCACTAGCGATCACCGACGACGTAAATGTATCGTAGTACTTTCGTAGCGCTTTCGTAGCGTGCTACGAAATTACGTAGACCTTTCGTAGAACGTTGTCTTGCCAGTAAATAAATTTCTAATGTGCTCGTTGGCGGTGCATTATTAAAGATAAACTGAGCATTTAACATTATGTAAGGTTATATTAGGTTTATAATGTACTGAAGTTGCATTATGTAAGGCAACAAGGACTACTAGTTATATTTATTATTTATTTAAACTTCATGTAAGATAAAATTAAAAACTGGACAAAAGCGAACTTAATGCTTTGTTCGACCCTTGAACATTCTCGTTAGCAAATTATTGCACTATCGTCAGACTCATTCCTCGAAACATCTAACGCATTTGATATTAATATTCTAAACTAATGTTCCAAACATCAATTAAACATATACCGGTACAGAAATTTAACCATTCACTCCTCTAAACGTTTGAATGTTCGACGAATGCATTCCGAACATAACACCGTACTGCCTAATTCCATGGCACGCTACACAATATAATTTCAATAAAACGTATTGAAACTAATCAGTATTGAATGTGAACGATTTCGTGTCCGTTTGAAATGCATTCAAAATTGATTGAACTAAATTTACATCAGCGCTATATGGAGTGAACGACTTTTTGACCAACTCAGCGCACGATGCGGCTAGGAACGGTATTGTTAGTTTTAATTGGGAAACGAAATTGATTTAGAATTTTGGAGTCTGTTATGAAACTTGTGAGGCAAACCGGCCACAAGGCAAAAAACTCCGAAAGAATCGCTTCCTGTATGGAGCACCTTTATTTTTAATTAACTTTATTTTAATAATAGATTGTCTTCGCCAGTCGTGTTTATATTTTTAATGTAAATGAGCAATTTATACAGTGGTAAAAATATAAACAACTAGTTACAGCCCGCGACTTCGTCCGCGTGAAATTTCTTGCTCCCCGACGCACCCCGTCGCATCGCATCGCCTGCCCGGCTAATTTTCGCTTAGTGTTATTTATGACTTTTTTCTTTTGGCTCGGCTCTTAAAGGTCGTAGTGTGATATTAAATAGCCTTTTTTTTTGGGGTGGGAAATCATCATATCGCACTATGTAGGTACCATTTCGTAGAAACTCAGTAGGCCAATTCTCGTAATTTAAAACGTTCAAAATCATAGTCGCAGTCTCATCTCGGCGACAAACAAATGTCAAAAACTTGTCAAAATGAAATTAGAAGTATTTTTGACAGATTGAGACTGAGATAAGACTGTGAACGTTCTTAAAATTGCGAGAATTGCCCCTCAGATGTGTCTTCTCGACATCCGTGTGTCACTAACGGGATGCAGCAGAATACCAGCGTCAGGTATTGTACCTGGCATATGCTGAGCTGGACTCCCATTTGGTGCAACCATGAGACACATACCGCCCAGTAGTGATCGACCGTTATAGATTTACTTATACGAGGTGTCTATGGGTCAATTTATCTTTTTAATCTTTGTTTTTTTTGTGCTTCACCTTTTTTTATGTTTTTTTTTTTAATACTTGTATTGTGTCTTTTGTTGCACTGAATAAACTTTTTATCTATCGATCTATCTATATGACGTCTTCCGCTCTGGGCGGAGCGGGAGGGCGTGTCAGGCTTTTACTGACTAAAACCCACCCGTGTTCCTTCAGTTGCCTATGCCAGGGGCCACGGTATCTCTTTCGAACAACCCGCGGCCCTGGCAGATCTTAAATAGCCTAAAGCCTTTACTTAGAATTGGGCTATCAACTTTTAAAATCCGATTGGTAGTTCCAGAGATTAGCTTCTACTTTATTATTAGTATAGATAGATATCTATTACGAAATAATTATGCAACATTTTTTCAGACATTTAAATTATTTATTTATGTACTCAAAATAAAGGATTATATTACACGTTAAAAATACAGTTTTACAAAATAAGTACTATTTCCATAAACGTGTGGGTGAGCACTGCTCTCCTAGCTATGTTATAGAAACCTGTGTTAATGAGACACACGTACGGAGAATTAGACATACGTATTTCATTGTGAACAGACGTGCGGCGTGTTTACTCCGTGTTTAAAAATTCGTAAAACGTGTAAGAAGTGCATTGTCTTCTACAAACTATATACATACGGAATCTATAGTAAAACAGTGTCAGTATGTGCAAAAAATATAGTGAAATAACTCTGTAAGTGGCGTGTTTACTCCGTGTGTGACAATTTATAAGACGTCTAAAGGTGCATTGTCCCCACAAACTATATGCATATGTAATCATTTATAAATCTTTTATAAACAGTGACACTTGTGGCAAATCTATAGTGAAGTAACTCTCAAATACTAACAATAACAACAATTTTAAATCTACCGTTATACGTATGTGCATCGACATACCGTCCATGCAAATTCAAACAATGGTGTCATTCTGGACTTTGACCTCATTACTAGCGAACTTCGGTGTATAAAACATTCCCGAGTCACCTACTTAACTGCTGTGTGATCGGCGGCGTGTGCCCAGCAAATAGCGCTCACTAGTTTGTACTGCGGTCGCTAGAGCAAAGACAGCCCTGTCGAATAACAAGCTACCTCGTTCATAAGTATTGACGAGTCTAAAGATCGAATCCGAGCCTGAGTGGAATCGACTTTTTCCAAGTTTTGTTTTTCATTTTGCATTTGTATATTTTCATTTATAATGCCACTTAACCGTACACCACCAATGTCGCCAGCTGTTTTAAATGAAACCTCACCCGCTCACCATCATTCTGAGCCGAATTTAAATTCCCCTAAGGATTTTTTTGAAGACTGTACTGCTTCAAATATCACTTGTCGGTTTAAGAGGAAGCGTACGGATCAGGGAAATCAGGATCACGTAGAAGATTTTAATCATGAAATAACTCTTATGATAAAAGATCTTAAAAAAGAGCAATCCTCATTTTATTCATCTATGCAATCCTCACTTCAAGAAATTAAATCTCAGTACAGCAAACTGCAACAATCCGTCGATTTCACGGCAAAGAGATACGATGAGGTAATGAATAAAATGTTACAATACGAGGCTGAAAGAAAGGAGAGTAATCTCTACATTAAGAAGCTTGAAGAACGGGTGGATCAACTGGAAAAGCAAGCAAAAAACACCTGCCTTGAAATAAAAAACATCCCAAAGAAACCTAACGAATCCAAACTGGATCTCGTAACAGTGGTCGTAAATATCAGTAAAACCCTTGGACCCTTGATAGCCGAAAACGAAATTAAGGATGTCTTCAGGATCCATTCGTCCACCTCTATGAACAACACCATCATTGTAGACCTTACAACAGTTATAAAAAAAGAAAACATATTGCAAGCAGCCAGGACTTACAACAAGGAGAACCGGAATAATAAAATAAACACCGCCATCCTGCAGATTGATGGTCCAAAACTCCCGGTATACATCTCAGATAATCTGACTACGAAAACTAGGAAATTATTCTTCCTGGCTAGAGAATTTGCTGCTCTTCACCAATTTAAGCACTGTTGGTCAGCTCATGGCAAAGTGTACATTCGCAAAGAAGACGGAGCCAAACGGTATTGCATTAACTCGGAAGGGGATTTACCTAAGACTGTTGAAAATTGACTAGGTTATCGATATATGTCTTCCCTGGATCGCGGTGTAGACCCTAGCTTTGTAATGTCTACTCACACAAATATTATGAATTTCTTATTTTGCTTTTTTTGTTGTACCATTATTATTATTATTATTATACATTTTTATGTTTTCAATTTGTTACCCGGTTTAACTATTTTATATGTGACAATGATTACACACTTACACTCACCTAAAATCACTAAGCACCTAACACAAATATATACAAACACACACTTTTCTGCCACCAGTAAATTACACCCTATATTACGCCCGAACTGCTTTTATACTCATTTAAGCCACGCTACTTTCTTGTCCCTGTTATCTGTTTTGCGTTTCATTTTTATTAAAATTTCACACTGTTATCCAAGATCTCATATACCACATCGTTCCTTCCTCTCTGAGCACTACCTAAGTTCGATCCACTGAAATACTTACCGTAATTATTCGATAATCTAACTAGTATTCAAGACGAGCTGGATAACGTCTCAGTAGCCGACTCTGCAACCTGTAATATAGAACAGTGCAACAAAATTGCTAGGTCACACAGAAATGCACTAAAGCTCCTATGTCAAAATATAAGAAGTGTAAATAAGAACTTTATTGAACTTACTGCCTTAATTGAAAGAAGCGGTACATCCTGGGATATAATAGTACTCACTGAGTGCTGGTTATATAATTCCCCTCCACTGCCTATACTTGACGACTATATTTCCACGGCTACTAGCAAACATAGCACACAAAATGAGGGAGTGGTGGTTTACTTTAGGAATCACCACCCGTTTTCCGTCACTGAACACATACTTCAGGATGCAAACTGTCTCGTGGCGAAATTAAATAAAGACGCAGTAATCATAGCTATATATCGCCCTCCTGCATACCGAAATGTCTCACCGTTCATTCAATCTCTAAACGAACTTATTATGTCTTTCTCCACCTATAGTAATATTATTGTCACGGGTGACATCAATATTGACATTTCTGACAGTAGTAACGACTCTCGTGCTACTGATTATCTCACTATGTTTGCATTTCACGGTATGTTGCCGGCACATACGCTTCCCACTCGCTACAATAGCTCATGCCTTGATCATGTAATGCTAAAATCCAAACTCCCAGCTTTCTCTTATGTCGCTAGCACCTCAGTCACTGACCATGATACTGTTCTGTTGTTCGTTCAACTTTATAAACCCTCTAATGCCCATCCATTCAAAAGTAAATCGTCAAAAGTGCTCGACTACGATAAAATTGAACTAATACTTGACGAATTCGATTTCAGTCCTCTGTACAGCCTCCATAATGTTAATGAAGCTACTAACTACTTTATCAATACGTTAAATGTAATCACACTACAAAACATGATTCTTAAAGTTGTGCCATATCGGAAACGGCTGAGGAAGCCATGGATGACCCCAGGGCTCTTAAGATGTCTTCGAAACCGTGATAACTTGCATCTAAAATTAAAGAAATCTCCAGAAAATGAGGTTTATAATATTACATTTAAAAGGTATAGGAATTACTGTTCCATGTTGCTCAAAACTGCTAAACGTAACTACGATAAAAAGCTTATTAATGACGCAAAAAACAATAATAAAAAATTATGGGAAGCTATAAAAACAATCACCAACACAACTAAACAAAAAACACTTGCAACCGATCTTTTGTCATCATCTGATCCCAAACGTTCTGTTAATGAAGTCAACACTTATTTCGCAAATATTGGACGCACACTTGCTGAAAACATACTCGTACCAGCTACACCCTTACAACAGGATGATATCCAGAATCACAAAACCTTTGTCCTTTTACATACTGACAATTCTGAATTGGAACTTTTAATTAACGCGCTTAGAACTGATAGTGCAGTAGGCTCCGATGACGTGTCGGGTTCATTTCTGAAAAAATTTAAGCACTTACTTATTCCCCACCTCACATATTTATACAACCTTGCATTCAGTACAGGAGTCTTTCCTGATGCATTCAAGCTGGCAATCGTTCACCCTGTGCACAAAAGCGGTGACAGAGATAAACCTCATAATTACAGACCTATATCAATCTTACCTACATTATCCAAATTGCTGGAAAGACTCATGAATAATAGGCTCGTCAAATACCTTGAGCAAAATCATTTTTTGTCTTGTAGCCAATATGGTTTTCGTTCGGGAGTGTCCACTAGTGATGCGGTTTTAGATCTCACGAATAACATTGTGTCTCATCTAGATAATAAACAGTATGTTATTGGCGTCTTCCTAGATCTGGCAAAAGCCTTTGATACAATCTCAATTCCCGCTCTCATTGCTAAGCTTGAGAAGATTGGTATCAGAGGCGATCAGCTCTCACTCTTTGCGAGTTACCTTACAAGAAGGCGCCAATGTGTCAAAATAGGTGACTGGATTAGCGACGAACTCCCTATAACCTACGGTGTGCCCCAGGGTAGTATTATTGGACCGACCTTGTTTCTCATCTATATTAATGACCTTTGTCGTCTCGAACTTTCTAATGGATCTATCTTTACCTATGCAGATGATACTGCCTTAATATTTCACGGGTATTCTTGGGAGTTGACATTTAAATACGCACAACTAGGACTCGACATTGTTACTGACTGGATGTCACGCAACCTACTCACTCTAAATGTAGACAAATCTAAGTATCTTGCCTTTTCTCTGTCAAAAGTTGTAAAACCGTCAACATCCCATTTTTCATTGATTGCGCATTCTTGTAATGCATCATCACCTCAAACACTATGTAGCTGTCCTCTTCTAAGTCGCATAGATAATGTAAGGTATTTGGGTGTTCAAATAGATGACTCACTAACATTTTATAACCACATTGACTTGCTTACCTCCCGACTACGCAAATTGATATTTATCTTTAAGAATCTCCGCCATGTGGCCGACACACAGGTGCTTAGACAAGTATATCTAGCTCTCGGCCAGTCAATTGCACAGTACTGTGTGGTTGTCTGGGGTGGGGCAGCAAAAACGCATTTGTTAAAAATGGAACGTGCCCAAAGAGCAATCCTTAAAGTAGGTTGGTCCCTTCCTTATCAATTTCCTACCACCGAACTTTATAAAACCTGTAAGGTCCTCTCTATACGGCAATTGTTCATTCTACATTTAATACTAACAGTTCACTCCCGCAATTCCTATAATCCTGGAAAGTTCGAAGCCTTGAGACGAAAGCATACAGTGTGTTCGTCCATTGCTGTTCATTCAAAGCTAGCTCAGCGATTCTTTTACTTCCTTGGTCCTTATGTATACAACAAAGTTAATACGATTTTACATATGTATTCTATGCTTAAATATAAATGCAAAACTACTGTAAGGAACTGGCTGCTGGATATGGACTATGAAAGTACAGAAAGTATCATCCAAACCTTTAAATAATTATTTACGTACATCCCACTCATATTTACTAATAATCACAAACTCTTATACTGACCTTACAAGCACATCATACACACATAACACCCTCACACATTCACACACTACTCACTCAATCCCACAATAACATCACATTTCTTAACACTTCACGAATATAACCACCTTTATTATAGACTTATCTCTCTAATTCGAAAATGTTGGCTAATAGTGAAATATGTATAATCTAAATCTAGATGCCGTTAAATCTTATAAATGTTCAAAGGGGTGTGAGCCTGGAGATCTGTCATACAGGTTCCGAGCCTAGTTCAGACTCCAGCTCTCACAAAGGTTCTAGCATAAGGCAAAATTGTACATACACACTACTGTAACAATGTACCTACCTTTATGAGAGAAATAAACTGTATTATTATTATTATTATTATTATTATTTACCAGATTCAGCAAAAGACTACCCATTGTGTGTTTTATGACGCTATCTTTCAGAAACGTTACCCTTCAAAAAGTGCTGATTCTTAACTTAATTTAAATAAATGATTTTAAGTTAGGTCCTAGCAACGTTTTCACCAAAAATATACAAAATAAACGAACACAAAACAGAAACTAGCCACGCCAGTAAACCGGAAAAAACAAACTCACAAGTCTACCCCAGAACGCATAGTTTAAAATAGTTTAAAACGTATTATGTAAAGAAAGCAGCAGTCGTGTTAGTGTTTAAAGAAGTTTGTTCACGCGATGACAGCTATAACATATTTCAAACAATTTCAAAGTGTAATGTGCGAAAAATAAGGTGCTCATATCGTCTGTGCCGGTTCAGGCAACGCGGACGCGGAGATATAGATGCTGGATGTGGGTTTTTATTGCGTTTTGTTTATCTTTTGATTCGTAGTTACTTAGTTATGTTGGTTTTTTTAACCTCATCATCTCATCTGCCTAACCTTTTCCCAACTATGTTGGGGTCGGCTTCCAGTCTAACCGGATGCAGCTGAATACCAGTATTTTACATGGAGCGATTGCCTATCTGACCTCCAGAACCCAGTTACTGGGTAACATGATACCCCTAGGTAAGACTGATTTAAGGTTTTTAACCTGACAAAAATTATTAACAAACTAAAATATGGCGTCGAAAAATTCCTCCACATTACTGTCGACGGGTAATGTACCCAAGGGACTGGCAGTATTGGCATGTTGTATGCCAATACTTATATGCCTGTAGCCAAGGTAAGAGCCAGCCCTAGGTTATTACATTTTATATTTTAATTGTTTTTTTATTACGATGATTTTGAACTTTTGTCGGCAGAATTTTTGAAATGTATGGGTATCTAATGAAGTTACACATGGTCAATGTGTTTGATAATAGTAATGACAGCATTCAAGAAAGTTAAAAGACATACGTTATTCATTTTCGTTTCTTTAAAATAGACAGCCACTGGTATATGTATGTCTACGGAACTTTTATATAGACTTCTACGTCTATGTCCACAGAATCACCGTCTATTCCAACGTTGCCTGGAAGAGATCTCAGAAAGTGATAAGGCCGTCCATTGTATGTTGTGAAGTGTTAAATGTATTGTTTCGCTGTGTATTTTCTGGTGCACAATGAAGTATATCATCTTTGTAGCCTTTTCCCAACTGTGTTGGGGTCGGCTTCCAGTCTAACCAGATGCAGCTGAATACCAGTATTTTACATGGAGCGATTGCCTATCTGACCTCCACAACCCAGTTACTGGGTAATACGATACCCCTAGGTAAGATTGGTTGTCAGACTTTCGGGCTTCTGACGAACCGTAACGACTGTCAAAGATCCACAATTGACAGCCGCGACCAACGGCTTAACGTGCTTTCCGAGGCACAGAAGGGTCTTGATATGTGAAGATGGTCACCCATCCACGGACCAACCGCGGCAAGCGTAGCTTAACCTAATCGATCGACCCGTACGGCTATTATTACTAAGCCACAAGCTCCTCCGTACAATGAAGTATATATATAAATAAATTAATAACTTTGTAATCCGGTTGAATTCTCATTTTACCTTTTCATGTAAGCTATGCATAATTTCATGCACAATATTCCACGAATTTTCTCTGCTCAACCTTCTATACAAAATTTTGAATAAAATTCATCCACCGTATCTAGGTAATCTGCATCTGCGTCCATCTGAGCTCCCCTTCTCTGTGAGAGCCAGATACAAGCTGATCCGTTTTGTTTCCTCAATGTACACTCCTGTACCCCCCCTGTCCCCCGCTGGCACACCACCCCCTGCTACGGTATCGAGCTCACAGAAAACTTTGGAAAAATATCCTTTATTTATATACGATATTATATCGGAAAGTTTATCGGGAACTTTTGACTGGGTTTTAATTTTTAATTCTTTAAGATCGAGTTTCGATTCGGCAGTTTGACTTTCTTGCAATTTTTATGAACGAAGTTTTGATTTCGGTGCTGGTGATAAAAATGGTTGCTTATAAACTATAATCGAACAGAGTATACTCTTACATACAAGACTTGATGGCGTGACTTGTACTCAGTAACGCGACATTTCAAAGACATAAGCTTACTTTGATTAGAGCGGCTCAGTTGAATAATTAACCTTTCGTTTTCAACGTGGATCCACGCGAGACACAATGGCTTTTTAATTGTTTCTGTAATTACGATATTCAACCGATTAATAAACCAATACCATCGCTTTATAATTAATTGTTCGCCTCAATGCTTACGCTTACCTTCCAAAAACGATCATAATGTCTACTATGAGATTCATAATAAAGTTTCTTAACAGACACTGCTGTCTATAAAGCCATAATTTACAACAAAATAATATTTACGGAACAAAAAAATAAAATTTCCAGTGGCACTATTTAAATCTAAACGCGCTCAGTGGAGCACTCGTTAAAACAGCGCCACTTTATAATGGCGTATGTTACAAGAACTAATTTAGTTATAAATGAGATCCCACAGGCTTTCTCTACAAAATAAATAGGTACAGAAGGCCGGCTTCGTGCAATAAGCAACAACACACGCACACGTAGACACGCGTTTTCATACAAAAGGCCAATTCCCGTAATTAGAAACGTTCAAAATCTAGTCGCAATCTCATCTCAGTGACAATCAATGTCAAAAACTTCTCAAAAATTTAGAAACTTCAGAGATATTTTTGAGATCAGACCGTGAACGTATTTAAAATTACGGGTGTAAGCGAGCTCGCGTCTGTCATTTGTATTGATCGTATACTGCACCGGTTCAAGTCATCACGTCAACGCCGGCTGTCGCTGAAAACCAGCGCTGTGGCTCTGTCTCGTATAGGGTCGTAGCATTATGCTGAGCAATGCCCATTTTGCGTGTATGTGACGCATATTTTCCCCTAACTTGTTCTTTTCTGTGTTTGTGTTCTTTCTCTGCGTAATGTTTACCGCGGATAAACGTATTTTCTTTCTTTGTTTGAGATCGCCGTACGTACGCGTCTATATGTGCGTGCACCTGTTTTCGCTAATTGAACTAAGCTGACCTTCTGTATCTATCTATTTTGTGTCGCAGGCAGCCGCGATGCGCGGCGGTGCGAGCCCACAAAGCGTCGCGATATTCCTCAAACAAACTCATTACTGTTCTCACGTAATTATAATAGTATGCTCGTTTGCTCTTTCTCAGATTTGTTAGGTTGTTCAAGGGGTTTCAGAGCGTGCCTTTCGTTAATGATATTCTAATATGTATCGTCTAAATTTATCCCGCGACTTGAATAATTATCAAAAAAAACATCGGATAGCAGGGTATTAAGTATAACTTCATAATGTTCTGGCAACTTACATAATTCGCTTCAGCTATAGACATCTTTTTATGATACTCTAGCTGCGTTTTTGTTCGCATCATTTTGGCAAGGTATAAGATACCTTGCCAAAATGATGTGCACAAAAACCCGGAAAAAGTTATAGAAATACCTTTCCCATGCGGAAAATAAAACCCTTATCACGGAAAGCCAAACATTAGACCACAAAGTCACTAAGGTAGCCGACGAAGTTTCTCAAATGTGCGCCCTTCAATATCTGTAGAAACATATTGTGCATAAAAGATACTTTTACATACGGTAAATTACGTATGTGTGTACCACGACGGAAACCCTAAAATCAATCGAATCCCTCCACATGTTCTTCCCAATCATAAAAATAATATCACCCCCACTGTTACTCTACTACCCTGGTACTCGGCTTGTCAAACACCTAATTCGTATGACACATCACCCGGGGGTTTCGGCGAGATTTTACGATCTCCACAAATTGAACTTGTTCAGGTATGACTGATTAATATTTGTGTCGAGGGACCAGGGTACGATGGTCGTGAGGAGGTTTGTAGATCTGGATTAGTAGGAATGTTGTGTAGACATAAAATTATGAACGGAGATGTCTTCTAAAGTGTAGTTAGTGATTAATTATTTAACAACATTTTATACAAATCTAATGCTGAAAAACATACGTTTCAATCGACACAAATCCTTGCTTTTAGCATCTGTTCTTCCAAACTTTGTTAATGTTTATTAATAAAGCCATTCCCACGACCTCAAATGGCATTATAGCATTTTCTTACACGTAGATAAAGTAATGGTGACAATATTAAACCTTCATCTTACTTCTTTCTTAAACGAAAACAGAGGTCAACAGTCTAGAACAGACACAAAACGCCCTACGCCGTATTCTCTCCCTTAAAGCAACCCCTAAAATAGGTTGAGAAAAGGAACACGTTGAATTCCACTTCCCACGCATTTCAAGTTCTATTTTTACCCTGCAAACTCGCACCAATATATTATACGTGTAAAACTGTAGTATGGAAGTGTTGCCAGTTCATTTAATTCGGAGTAATGTCCCGCCATGTTTATCGGCCCCGTATTAACCGGTGATAAGTATCCGTGAAAAGTTTTCGGTGTGACCTTTCCGGTGATATTTATTGGTATCGGTGTAAATATACTTTGAGGTACTTGTTTATTGAGAATGTAGGCATTTTTCACGTTTTATATTGCAGGTGTCATTCGAAATAAAATAGATGTTGACTTTTTTAGTTAGTTAAGTTACTAAAGAAGTTAAATAGTTTCTAACTTAAGCAAATACGCAGTCTAAGAATTTATCTTGAGATGGTTTTATTGATATTGTTATGAATACAGCCTTTTTTTTATTACTCTAGACCTCGATCACGCCTGATGGAAAGCGATGGATGAGGTCTATGAACGGGCGTGCCCAGAAGATGCCTGTTAACTCTCTAGACTCTACTTAAAGATAGCAAAGTGAGATCTTGATCTTGACCCACATATGATATCGCTGACATATCTCTCAATAAAAAATCCATTAACAGTTCTTAATTGGAATCGACAAACTGTAAACAAGCCCAAACCCTTCGAGTATCAGTCATGATTACGTTATTAAACCACGTCTCCATACAGAGACATCAGAGACTTCAAAGCGCGAGTCTCGAGGCGAACACGTTGCCTGACTCACATCTCTAAATAAAATAGTCGGCAACATTATTCGCTCTAACGATGTGGAAGATAAATTTCGGGGATCCCTTTACAGTTTACGAGGTGTAACGTGAAAGAGTGAGTGTGTGGTTTGCGCACCTTAGAATATACGAGTAGGTGAGGGTAGGAGCGCAGTGGGAATGAACCGCGTCGCGACGTCGACGTCGGTCGGTGGAATAGTTTTTTATGGGCCACACGTGGATTAAAAGAGGTCTGAAGTTTAAGTGCTGTTTGATAGACGTCGTGGGAGAATTAAATAAAAATGGAAGAGATTTTATAGTTTTGAATGTAGGTATGGATTGCACGGATACCTATGTCTCACGACTTTTAAATAGGACTTATATAATCAGCCTATAATGATCCCACTGCTGGGACACAGGCCTCCTCTTGGTGAGAGGGAGCAGGCCGTAATCCACCACGCGGGCCCAGTGCGGGTTGGTAGATGTCACATGTCTTCGAATTTTTGCTTCTAGGACATACCGGTTTCCTCACGATGTTTTCCTTCACCGTTTTGAGAGCAGTGGTGATGAAATAATTTACACAAAGTAAAGCGCCTGTCTGGGTTCGAACACGACCTACCACTTGTAAGTCGCGGCGGATACCACTGGGCCACCACTGCTCTCAATAGGACTTGATGTGATTTATTTAGTTCACAAAACCTTTACCTATTTACTTTTGCGAGCTTATCAACAAGCTTCATATAAACAGTTAATTGTTGGTGTATCTCAAAACGGTGAAAGAAAGTATCGTGAGGAAACCGGCATGTCCTAGAAACAAAAATTCGAAGACATGTGACATCCACCAAACCGCACTGGGCCCGCGTGGCAGATTATAGCCCACTCCCTCTCGATGAGACGAGGCGTGTGTCCCAGCATTGGGAACATTATAGGCTAATTATGGTACATAAGAATCCAGTGAATAGGGTCCTTCTAGACATTAGACAAGCCTTACATAATAGTCAACCGTATCATCACATTTCAAGAAGATAGCGGTCAAACACGATTTATCCTATCCTACAAATATTATATGATGAATGGATGGATGGATGAATGGATGGATAGATGGATGGATGGATGTCTTTTACTCTTTCACGCCAAAACTATTGAACGGAATTGGATGAAATTTGGCACACATATAGTTTATAACCAGGATAAACATATAGGATACTTTTTATTCCGATAGTCCTACGGGATCAAAACTTATGTGGGTGAAACCGCGGGGCGCAGCTAGTCGTATATCAAAAAGAAACACTAAGAGCCTTAATAAATCAAAACACATTAGAAAAGTAAACACCAACATTACAACCAGCAGATCTAATCCAGGACGGTTCTTCCGCTCCGTGCGCGTCTCAGCTTAACATATGCATAGAGTACCGAGGCACCTCGGGGACACGCGACAGCCACGTAATGTAATAACATCACTGAATATTGACGAATGAGCACGATTTTTTGTTTTCTGAATAAAGGATACTCGAAATATGATATTCACCGTATTGTACAGCTTTTATTTCGCGTTTCAGCCATGATGAAATATGAAATAAAGGTAGGTGTCTCGTTTCTGTGGATTTTTATGGTTTTATCTGACTGTGGTTCTGTTAATTAATTTTGTGTTTTTTTTTTTTGATATCGTGTTTCGTAAAGCATTTTCGGTTTTCATTTACCTAGATCATGTTTTTTTCTCCTTCGACCACACTACGCTACACTGAAACAACTTTGACTTTATAGTTTTATCACTTTTTTTGTGATTACAGGCTTACATTTTGAGACTTGGCCGTGACATATATCGACGTATGAGATTTTTTTAAATAAAAGTTAAGTTTATTCCTGGGATAAATTCATCCCAACTACTATCCCCTTCATTGTGAGTTGACCGACACGCACTTGCCGGTTATTTTTTACGAAAAATGACTTCATGTTTATATATTTTAACCATTTTTGCCTTTTTAAATAACTGCTGCGTCGGGCTACCGATTTGTGCTATAAATAAAATACGAAAAAAAATATCCAGATATGTGGTATGTATGTGTATGTGTATTTGTATGTATGTGTATCCACGCCATGTTACTTTCCCATTCGACTTCATCGATGCACGTCATTATAATCAACCAACTATATTCAAATTTTATTTAAGTTTCAAATTGACGTTATTTCAAGTTAAACAAATATCAACTTTATTGTAACGGCAATTAAGTTGATTTCAGAGTGACCAGCACTATTGAAAAAGTTATAAAAATGTTTGAAGTTGTAGCGTAAACTGAACTTTATTGTGTAAGAATTAAAGTTATTTTTCCATAAACTCATATTCATTCATGGCGAATATGTCGCGAATGAAGATTACATATATTTTTCGAACCCCTTTTTCCACAAAACACAGTTAAATATATCACCATTTCATTGCACTAACCGACTTTTCACCCAGCATTCACAAGTATAATATTTCCTGCAATACCGACCTCCATTACCGCTGTACATTCGGGAGGTATATGATTAAAACTTTGACTTTCATACACTTTTACATCCACACAAAACATTTATGAGTCACTTCACTAGTAATGGCTTGACATAAAACATTGTCCGGTAATTATTGCTGGTGTAGTTATGGTCACGTGATGTAAGATAAAAAACATGGATTGAGTTGTTGTGAATATACAGGGTTATTTTTAATTGGTTAGCTAAACTCCACGGACGCGATAGATATTTCTATCTAAACATGATAAGTCAAAAAAATAATGTAATTGCCGTTACTGTAGTCATTTGAAATATCAGTTTAAAAAACATTTTTTTTTTTATGTATGCTTCACAGACGCGATAAGTATCGATATCTAAACGCGATAAAATAAAAGAATATTTCAAGTAACAACACCAACAGCAGTTGTTGTTGACCTCTCTAAGAAAAAACATCATATCTTTTTATTTTTTTAGATATCCAACCAACATACAAATTACCAATTATTTGATAGTTACCAATGTAGCGTCTGCGGAGTTTGGCTAGCCAATTAAAAATAACCCGGTATAGTAAAGTAATACAGAATAGAATGACGTGTAACAAGGCGCTTAACGAAGCCGAGAGTCACATACATTCTGATTACGAGAAAATTGAAGGCTGAACTACCAACTTTTTTTCACGATAAGATTCCTGTACCGTTGCATGCACCCTTAAGTACAATGTATGTTTTTAGTTACATTGCGCGTTGCCGTTAACAACTATTATTCACACCAAAAGTAACAGTCGTTTCCCAGCAATAATTTGTAATGTTACTTAGTTTGATGTTAGAAACGTAATCATTTATTTGTCAGAATACATGGTACATTATATAGATAATGGCATATGATCTTTTTACATCCTGTATTTTATTTATTAAATATTGAACATCAGTACAATAAAAAATTAAACAAAAAAATTACATACCTAAATAAAAACAAACCAAGAATCATAAGGATGACACGGTTGGCGCAGTGGCTGAGCGATCGACTGCTGCGCTGCGTGTCGCGGGTTCGGTTCCTGCATGCAACGAATATTTGTATTGCCTACAGGTAGTTGTTCCGGGTCTGGCTGTTTGTGTATGTGAGTTTAAGTGTTTTTAAACGCACCCACGATTCAGGAGTAATTAGTGTGGGGAAAAGTTAAAAAAAAATTAAATAGGGGTACTTTTTTTCTCGTTATTTATTTAGGGACATTTATGATCTCAATGCGTATGTCAGTCCCATCGTACCCTAAATACACATTTCTCATATCTGGGCCATGAACCTAAATAGACTCGCCGCTCGTTGAGCCAGGATTTTATGGAATGTGCCTACTTCAAGTCTGTTCAACCTCAAGACCCTAAACAAATCATTTCTACCGGACTCGTAACGAACACAGTCCATCAATAAGTGGTGTAAGTCTTCAACAACTCCGCACTCCACACAGTAAGGCGAGTTCGTTTTTCTCATCATGAACGCAAACTTATTACATGGAATGTGTCCAGATCTGAGTCTATGAGCCGTAACAACTAATTTTCGACTTAAAGATTGTACCTGAAAGTGCAGAATATTTCGTAATGTATGGCCACCTTTCAACGAATACTACAAGCCTTGTAGGTGGAGGCCAAGAGATGATGGACACTATTCCAAAGTCTTGAATGACGCCCCAATTTTTTTTTTCTGGTGGACGCCCCTTAGAGCGGCATTTCCCAAATGCATGTTAGGCATTCAACTTTAGGAGACAGACAGTGATTCCCAATTACAGTAAACCATTTTCTAAGTCCTAATCAGTTAGTCTGTAGTCTGGCACTACTCCTAGGGCACATTTGCGAGTCACTTAACGCCTAATGGCTGGACATAAAAACCGGTGTTCGCTAATCAATGGCTGACGTCACAGGCATGTCCACACGCCACCGTCGAACATCATGCATTAATTAGTTTCGACTATACGTCTTTAGGGTTAACGATTGTAGAAATACATTTGGAATTATTAATTAGTGTTTGATGGTGAAAGTCACGAAAGTTAGAATATTCTGTAAAAATCTAACCGTGAAAACTTATGTATGAGATGGTGTTACGAATAAGTTTTTAAAACTTATGTAGGTATAGTTGATTATCCATTCTACTGTTCTTTTAAATATCGAACTACAAACATAGTCTCATTCCTGCACCTTTTAATGACAGCGAATAAACAAATATTAAATCAATAAAGTAAATTATATGCCTGCTTTATGACATACAATTTACTAATTCGTCAAATTAAAGTCACATAAATAGTTCACGAAAGTATATTTACGTTTGGGTCATTCACTAATAACCCAAACACATAACATTTCTAAGTAATTACTTAAAAACATAAACACAACACCATATTATTTTCACAAACATATTTACATGGACGGACATCGTTGCACTTAGCAGTAAAATTAAAACTACCAGCGGACCTATAAATATATCATTAAATTGAGTGACAGCCCTACTCATAACGCACGTTGGACTAAACATGGACATAGCACGCCAACAAAAAGTTAATTAAAATAAATATTCGAGTGGTTTCTAATGTAAAACATGTGATGCCGGTCGCTAGGGCTGTGTCGGCTGTCCCGTTAGTATTAAAACGCCAATTACAATAATTGCCGGCAATGCACGCGCACTTTGTGTGCGAGCGCCCTGCACGTTAGTGCGCGATTTCTATTGTATATGTTTATGTTTTATTTTAACGTTTTGTTTGTGTAGTTTGGGTGGTCAAGCCTAAAAATTACACGCGGCATAGTATGTTCAAATCACGCTTATAAGATAAAGTCAACCTTAATAAATTAATCGATCGAGTGAGGCAACATTTCCATGACCACCACGGTTAGCCAGCTGACTGGTCGCCGGGATTACATTACTACTATATTAGATTATATACTTATTACTATCATTATCAGCCATTTGAGTTCCACTGCAGGGCAAAGTCCTTCCTCCTCTGCCATATGTGGCCAATCTTTACGAAAAGAGTCAAGTTCGTCCCACTACTACAACTATTACTTATTTCCTACTTCATGGGTAAGTAATAACAGCCGCAAAGGTCGATCAATCAGGTTAAGTTATGCTTGCCGCGGTCGGTCAGTAGACGGGTACACATTTTTTACATACCAAGACCCGCCCCCGACCCGACCCTACATTCCTCGGAAAGCACGTTAAGCTTTCTCTTGTTGGTCCCGGCTGTCATTCTTGGATTTTTAACAGTCGTTACGGATCGTTAGAAGCCCGAAAATCTGACAAAGTGTAAGACTTTGTGATACCCATTAACTGGGTTATGGCTGTCAGATGTCTATAGACTCCTTCCAATTAAAAGTTATCCAGTTACTATCACGTCAGAGCGGTCAGTCGTTCCACGTAAAATACTGGTATTTACTTGCATCCGGTAATACTAGAAGCCGACCCCAAAAATAGTTGGGAAAAGGCTAGACAAATCACTAGTACATATTCCAAATATTATAATCCAGTATTCACAAAAGAATGAGCTATGACGTTGCAACCAACATCGGAATAAACAATTGGGGCACTATTAATATTGTTGTAGCACAACACTACGGCTGAAACTCATCGGTAGCACAACACTGATGAACACTGTTCAATGCAGCGGACATGTTGGTTTTGTGAATTGTGCTTGATATTCTGTACGTCATTTGGTCCTTTAGGTCATGAAATTTGCGATCAAAATTAGGCCAATCTAGTACTTATTGTTTAACACATACTTATTTTGATAAAAACCCATGTAGCACTATATAAGGTTAAGTAAGTATTTCTAGTACGATAAATGATTATAAATTATATTTATTTCTGACTGTCTCGTCAGGAGGTCCTGGGTTCATTTCCCGGGTCGGGCAAAGTCTAATTGGGTTTTTCCATCTGGAATTTCTCAGTAGCAGGCTCTGGATTTGTACCCGGTTAATGGCATTAGGCTCGCTCCCTATTACATGGGACTTAAACATAACTGGTGAAATGTGGGTGCACTATAGGTACACCTCTGCCTAACCCTTCGGAAAATACCGGCGTTAATGTTATGTATTTTTGAAAGTTGGTTATTTAACTATAAATATAAAGGAATGAAATCTATTTACATTAGCAAAACGCTCTTGTTATTTGACAGTAATTTTGTGTTCTTTTTACACGATTATAAATACCTAACATAACAACACAAAATAATTCATAATTCCGTATCAAAGGACTAAATTGTAACTTAATAGTCTTTAAGAAAACCAATAAGTAAACTTGTTTTAATTAAAACTAGACTGAACACATACAAGGCTAGTGATACACAGGCGGGGTTTAATACAGCCAGGGGTGGACAGGACAAACACAATTTAATGACTGTTGGAACCGATCACCCCTCACATTGTTTTTTTCGCCCATAAGAGTGTACATTTTGTTGTTTTTTCGTCGTATATTTGCTATAAATCAGGAAGTGTGGGTTTGGGAATGTTATGAGGGTAATAATCTCATATTATGGAGATGGTGGATTTATTATAAATAATTCCGTTCTTAGCATTTTTTCTGGACATTGCTGGGCTCAGGATAAAAGGGAGTTATTTATTATTTTTGTGTGAGGTAGGCTAAACATTGTAATAATCCTATTTTTACGACAGTAAATAGTAACTTTTTATTGAAAAGCCTATGTTCAACACGTATGAAGCGTCCTATCATGACCCACAAACCTGTTTCTTAGTATTTTTCTACCATAAATCCCAATTTAAGTTCGAGCCAAGTTAGAAGCGGAAGTCCAACCCACACACACTTGGTAGCCAAGTTCTACCAATGGAGTAATAAACTCAACATCTATAAATAAACACGTTCAACAAACCATTTCCACCTTAACCTCTGTAGTTAGTTAATTTTGTGCAGCGAAGGGAAAATAAAAAGTAATTATAAGTTGGTCATCTCCGGCGATATTATCTCTGTTCCCTAGGGCGACGCTCCTCAAATATTTGCTCTTATATTAATTTTTATTTGGTAGCTTCATCAGAATTGAGGAGGAGGGGGACACTTGGTATAATGGAGTGCTAAAGCTACTATGAAGGCTGTTCTATAGGGTGTAAACAGACATATAACATAGCCATCAACTACGCATTCTGTACATCAAACTAAGTAACATTACACAAAAATAAATGCTGGGAAACGACTTTTATTTTTGGTGTGAAAATTTGCTTTTTACGGTAGTGCGTAGTGTAACGCATGGAAAACATTGTACCTATGGGTGCATGCAACGGTACAGGGGTCGTGGGGGTATTTAAAGTTATGTTATAAGATTAGTAACTTGTTTTCGTAATAAAACGTCAGTAAAAGTTGGAACTTTGACCTTCAATATCTCCGTAACCAGAAGGTTCCCAGGATGGTTCAGTACGAAAAAATTATTACAATGACGCGAAGTATAAGTGACTCTCGCTTTTTTATTGTCTTTTTAAACCCGTTATAGGCACTTTTATACACAACATAACATCATGCCTGTCTGCCCAAAGAGTAAGGTGTACCTAGAGTACACCCACATTTGACCAGTTATGTCCCTTTATACGTTAAAATACATATAATATTAATGAGTTTATTTATTTTCTCTCACAATGGTGTGAAGTGCTACAAAGCACTTAACAGTTTTGAACTATATAAATTCACATTGTGAGAGCTGGTGCCTGAAGTAGGTTTTTACACCAGGTCACCAGGCACCACTTCGTGGGGTAATATATTGCCGTAATATGTAAAATACTCGCATCCTTCTAACTTTACATATTTTCAGTAGACAAGACTTTCAAAATCTTTCTAGCCTACATGAAAACAATACGAAAAATATGTACAGAAGAGTAGATAACTGCATCGTATCGAAGCAACAGGTCTCTACGAGCAAAGCGAAATAAATTATGATGATCACCAATTTATATTCATTACGTTATGTTTTGTGTGCCGAGTAAATATAGTAAATGATACGGGTGTCGTATACAGCTTATGAATATTGTGACGACAAACTTTGTCTACTTATGAGGCGAATTGCGTATTAGATAGTCTTTTTTTTGTTTTCGTTTAATCTTAGAAAGTTCTTAGGAGGGAAGGACCAATAGTTCGTTTATGTTTGATAAACTGATAAAGCGGCCAGTCTTACCAAGGGGTTTCGTATTACCCAGTAACTGGGTTGTAGAGGTCAGATAGGCAGTAGCTCCATGAAAAATACTGGTATACAGCTGTATCCGGTTAGACTGGACGTCAATCCCAACATAGTTGGGAAAAGCGATGATTTTAATGATAAAGCGACTGGGCCTTTCAGTTTATTTAAAAGTTTCTAACAACAATGTTTTTGTAAAATCTAGATCTCTGACTTTTTAACAGAAAGCAAAAATTATAAAGTATCTCTACTAATATCAGAAATTTCCATGTTTGAAAAGTCCTCTTATTTTTTCTAACATAAAACCCAGTTGTAACTTGTACACAAGTCTTCCAAGCAAAACTCCTAAGCTACTTTCCCCACTACCACACCACAACATTCCCTTACTAAAAACAACATTTAACCAGCCCCAGAAAACAATTTAAACTAAAATAATAAATCCCAGTTACCAAAGATTCATTAAAACAGTCCAATTAAGCGATATTTACATTTACGCTTAACGCGTTTGATGAAACTCTTTTGGAACAACAGGCGTAAACATTGGAGCGGTTCCGACTCATTGGGGGCAAGTGTTTGTATGACCAGCCGACCGGACGGACGCTGCAATGTACTGGTGTTGTGTGCTGGATGAGGCGACATGATTAGCCTGCTGCTGATTTTGCTTGATTATGTCGGATAATTAGGCCTTTTTAGGGTTTATGCAGAAATCTCACAGAGTTTAATCATTAACTTACTACCTTATCCCAAGACTGGCGTTTAGACTACGATCTTCATGCTTGAAGGAAACTTGAAGGACATGAAGTTATTGTGTATCAAGCCAGAGCGGTCAGTTTTCGCTCTTATCACTCTTGCCAAAATAAACACCGCAAACGACAACGACAGCATCCGGCTCGAAGGACCAAGAACGACAACACCATTCATCATCCACCGACGCATCCAGCATACTAACATCCATTCATTCGTGATCGCGAATTAAAGCCGTGTTTTTGTACAGTCCCCGGATAAGTTAATGAATAGCGAACGTACGTGTTCGCTGGACGGGCAATATTTGCCCAACACGCCCTGTTTGCCCGACCCCAATAATTTAAGGAGTATATATTGTCGTTCAATTCACGCTGGACATCGATACGTATGTTTGTGTACGTTATTGCGTGATTAAATGCGTTATTGTTGTTTTTCGGTTGATTCTGTGGTTTGATCATCGTGGAACGATTTGTAACGTTAGATATTGGCTATTGATGAATTTGAATTTCGGAACTTTTTGTTTTATAATTTACTGCAATAATAGCATGCTTAACAGTTTTCAGAAGTATATACTTATAGTCTAAGCTACTGATTTAAGTATACCAAACGCTGTTTTCAATTAAGTCGTATATTCAAGAACTAATCCTTACATCCCGAAAAATGTCAAAGGTCCTTCCTACAAAAGAAATTCTTGAAAATCCCTTATACTCGTATACTTTGTGAAAGTAGATTTTGATTAAGCATTGCTTACCTTAGGCCCGTATGCCAAGTTTCATTTGACACAAAAGAAATGGTCCGATGATCTTGTCCCTTTCTGATAAGAGAACCTAAAGGACCCAGATGCCTAAAGCGGGAAATACTTCAGCACCCTAATTGCGTAACACACTATCGATCTCAATCTGAATCATTTTGAAGGATACTGTTGATCATATGTTCGAAAAATGTGTCTGCTCAACAACGTAAATAACGCAATGAATATTGTTGAACTGTCAAAATGGAATCCATTGCTACTGATAGTGCGTTACGGAATTACCCCGCAGGACTCCCTCCCACCTACTCTCCCAAATTATTTTGAAATATAGATAGATGAGAAATTACATTAATTTAAGCTAAATCTGAACTTCTGTTTGTTTTTTGTAGTTTTGGGGCCTACAGAAACAATAGAAGCAGTTCTAAACTTCAATTTAAAACTATTAAACTTAGCTGTATTTCAGGACAAGAACTGAAAATAAAGTCAAAGTGTTTCATAAAAGAGTCTCAAACACAATTTCGCTTTGTTATTTACAGACTGTAAATTGAAACTACTATTAATAACTGAAGTAAAACAGAAAACCCGTGTTCGTATTTATTGTGCGCTGAAGGAGAGAGGCAAGTCGCTCGGAGCGCCTCGAGGATCCCAACTCGAGTTTGGGGGATCAAATATCAATCTGCGGGTTCGATCCCCCATGCGGATATGATTGGGGGATACATTCTGCCCGCCTCACTGAATACTGAACGATGAGAAAAACTTATAACATGTCCCCGAGACGGTACCGTGAAATTTGGATTTTTCGAAGGAATTTTTATATATTACCTTTAAAAAAAACTGAAAATAACGAGTACTTAATTATTAAAATTTAATTTGTGAAGAGATCAGTAAGCATTTTCATTAGTACCTAAAGCACATCGTACAACACCAAGTGTCCTTGTCTCAATGAAAACACTTCGTTCAGCCTCAGAAGATTTTGAACAGCGGTAGATTTCCTTACCGCTGTTCAAAAGTAATAATAATTAATAACATATATTTAAGAATGAGTAATGGTGGCCCAGTGGTGATGGCCGTGAGTTGTAGGTCATCGGTTTGAACCCAGATAGACGCTTTACTTTGTGTAAATTATTTCATCACAACTGCTCTCAAAAAAGGTGAAGAAAAATATATCGTGAGGAAACAGACATGCACTAAAAAATTGAAGACATGTGGCATCTATCAACCCGCACTGGGCTCGCGTGGTGGATTATGGCCCACTCCCTTTCACCGAGAGGAGGCCTGATACCCAGCAGTGGGAACATTATAGGCTATGCTATATAAGATAAGAAGTAAACACTTATAATTCATATAATGTTTTTCGAAAAATAACATAGGCCATTATTTAAATTGACCATAAAAACTTAAGCAGGAATGACATCAACAGACGTTTTTTCTTTGAGACAACGTAGTTTTAATCCAGTATACACTAAACAATTTTCAATACCATTTCTGCTAACCTATTTCATGAATTGGTACTTCGAGCCGGGTAGACCAAGAGAAAAAACTACCCCTAATTTTTTAAAACCGCACTTTTCCGTGTCCTAACGTACAAACTAACCGTTGCTAAATTTCATAATTACACACCTCAAAGTCCCTTTTCCTCCAGGCTTAGATTACATCACCACCCACACTCTGTATGTCCACATACAGACATTAGAGTCCGACAGAAGTAAGAACGATGTACTACTCCACTGAACTACTTGCCACCAGTACTGAACTCATACCAACTTTATCGAAGTAACACGATCAATCTTACTTTCGCTTAAGGAATAGATTTTATTTCTGGTTCGTGAAATTTCGCCTCTACCATTATTACCTTCGTACCGTACCTTAGTTGATTTATTGATGCCCTAGTGATGTCCATTCGATTTTCTTCGCACCGATAATCGTATTGCTGCGTTCTTCGTTAAAGTTTTTTTACAACTCAAGAACTTAGTTGTACTCTTGAAAGTTTTGAAGATAAGACCCCAGTGTATCTTTATTGTGAAAGAAGCTCGCGTTATTTATGTCTAGACCATTGAACTGATATGTACCTATATAAACTACTTCAGTGTGATCTCACTCACTCGTTTATACGTAGGTCGGTACTAAAAGACAAAGACCATACATACATAAACTCACGGCTTCTTTCCATGGGGGTAGGTAGAAACTACAGAACACCACTTGCTACGATCTTTACATACTCCTTCTGCTTCGTTTACGTTAATACATCTGGTCACACACACACGTCGGTCGCGAGTACCACGCGTTTGACTTTTCTGACGAACAGCAAAGAAAAGATTTCGTTGCCCGGAATGTTACCACATCATAACAATCTTTCATGTTTCACCATCTTTTTGTTTAATGTATAGTTATTTTATTTGATTTCATGTTTTGATTGTTGTGTTTTTTTTTTGTGTCGAATCATAATATGTGGCAATGGTTTATTTTATTTCTTGTTTTGATTGTTGTTTTTATTTATTTATGTATAATGCATGCTGCACTGCTTGAAAACCAGCGCTGGGGCTCTGTCTCGTATAGGGTCTTGGCATAATGCTGAGCGATGGCCGTTTTGCGTGAATGTGACGCATGTTTACCCCCAACATGTTACTTTTTTTTGTGTATGTTCTTTTTTATTCGTCATATTTGCCCCAAATAAACGTATTTTCATTATTATTTCGGACACCTAGGTGTGTACAGCAAATGTCAAAAACGTTGTCTTGTTAGAAAACAAACCGGCACTTAAAATTACTTCTACGAAAGATTTGAACGAGAGTCAACTGGATGCCTCAATTCATCTAGCCTCGGACTCTGCATCTTTAAATCATGCTTTGTAATAAGAAGGCAATCTAGCAAGATTAACAGCAGCACATAAAACTGATAACTCCAACCACACAATCTAGTTTCCAGCCTCAAAACCGACGTAACCCTACATATTTGATCCAAGTCCCCACTTCGTCCCCCATTCACACCTGCATACTCCACGTAAAATATTGAACACAGGTCCCCAAAGGTCGGCTCTCCCGCCGCGATGCAAATTGGCTCAGGGGCCCGCCGTGCACTCCATATTATGTGACGAACGAATAGAGTATTGTGTTTTATTATACATTGTGAGAAGAATACAGGTTGTAGCAAATTCTCTGCTTAGAGTGGAGAGGTATTTTAGAAATAGTGTTTTGGGATGAAGTTGAAAGGATTTGGAGTAAATAGCTATGATAAACATACTGAGTAGTTTTTGCCATTCATTGTTTAGATCTAGACAACTTTTTTCTGACATCACATTCAATTATGTGTAGTTATGGCCGTGAATAATTTCATCACCACTGCTCTCAATACGGTAAAGGAAAACATTGTGAGGAAACCTGCATGC
Organism: Apamea monoglypha; assembly: GCA_911387795.2. Taxonomy (NCBI): domain Eukaryota; kingdom Metazoa; phylum Arthropoda; class Insecta; order Lepidoptera; family Noctuidae; genus Apamea; species Apamea monoglypha. Next base: position 2,792,020 of record OU426920.1, read on the forward strand.
ACTAAAAATTCGAAAATATGTGGCATCTACCAATCCGCACGGGGCCCGCGTAGTGGATTGCAGCCCACTCCCTCTCACCGAGAGGAGGCCTGTGTCCCAGCAGTGGGAACATTATTGGCTGATTATACATTATGCATGATCGTAACGTCTTTGATTTTTTATTTTCAGCAAAACATTTGAACAATATAGGTAACATTTTTAACCATCGAAGTCGATCCACATTGACGATCTAAACTACACAAATGCGAACAACCAGACCAAAACTACATGCCAGCATTCCTTCCCAAATACTCGTAGTCCATCAAATCAACCAAAAAACACGACAAAAAGCCCTAAATCCATTCTCAAACGTACGTCCAAGGCCCAGTCATTCGTGCACGTTCACTACATCTTGTCAGATGAAAGTCTTCAATGCGTTATCGAAATCTATTTATAAGGTTGTGTCGCATCGCGCTGGTCCTCATAATGTGTTCGGGGTACATCGGAACCTTTTCACGGTCGGCTTGAGACCCAACAAGCTCGGATAAAAGGGGTAGGGGAGGGGATTAAATATAGTCGCCGAAACTCAGGTGATGGCTCGGACGTATAGTGATTGACAATACGTTTAGTGGAATACACTTTTGATGTCAAAGGGATGGGTAGCGGAGAGTGTGCTGCGTGTGAGCGAATCGGAAGGTTTTGTAATAGTTGCTGTTGTGTTGTGTGTATCATGATAGGCATATCATAGTTTTGGATCAGTCCATGACCACGTAGCTTTGAAAAATAGAAAGTGTCCGAATGATGTCTCTCGGTAACATTCACATATCAGAGATTTTTCTCGTGAGAACTAGGTATTATTCACATAATTTTTATCTGCAATAATTTTGAGAAACTAATATGAACATTTTGAAAGCTAATCCATATTACAATATTGAAATGCTTGTATTGAGCCCTCAGTATAATAGAGCACATGACTAATTAAAAGAAGACCCCCATTTATCTCTTGCCATTATCAGTTAACTAGCTGCGCCCCGCGGTATCACCCGCATAAGTTTCAATCCTGTGGGAATATCGGGATAAAAAGTATCCTATATATTAATCCTGGTTATAAACCATGTGTGTGCCAAATTTCGTCCAAATCCGTTTTGTAGTTTTTGCGTGAAAGAGTAACAAACATCCATCCATCCTTATAAACTTTCGCATTTATAATATTAGTAGGATTATTAAAAACTTTTCTAAAACCTCGTTCCCACCCGACCATAACCAGCGAACTTGACATCTCACTAATTAATACAACAATAACACAGGCTGCTCGTCAAACGTCTTGTGTTACACTGCGGTGGGCGCGCATCATTATCGGCCTCTGACACCTGATGCGTCACGTAACTTTATGCGACATACTAGTATTATTTGAGTTACCTGGCTACTAATGAAGCCATGTGTAATGAGGGGGATGAATGGATGTCTGTGATTATATGTAGGTAGATGTGGAGCTGTTTGGAACAGTGCGGGTTGGTCAGCAGAGTTAAGCAACGCTTGTCCCTTTTTCAACTTATATTTCTATACAACATGTCCCGGAATTAAGGCACACCACCAGACACCCCAATTAGAATGTTATGGTATAATCATAATACATACACTGAATTTTTATTATTATGTAATAAACATTGTTTTTCTCATAAATTAGTTACACTGATTGTGGGAGAAAATTGTGGTCACATTACAAATCTACGCATGCAAACAGTCGCACTCGTTTAGGGGTCTAGCGCAGTAGGTATTTCATCCATTTTGGTTTGTTTTGACTGTAGAGCGGAAGTGTGACAGTAATTTACGTAGTTTTAATTATTTTGGGAGAAAAAATGACCTATATTAAAAATTACAGAAAGCGATTCAGAAAACGATTCTGAACAAACTACTTTCATAATGTGCATTAATTCAGTTACACATTGTATATTAAGTCCGTCATGTCCCACTGCTGGGCAAGACCTTTCCCTTTTCCACACACTTCTATCTAGTACCATTGCGGGATTCAACTAATACATTCCAGATATTATGAGACACGCTTAGCGCTGGTACCGCGCTGGCGCACCAGAAAAAGCAAGGAGTGGACGCACGGAAGTTGCTTTGGAAATAAAAGTAAAAAACATAATATAATAAATAAAAATAATACATTTATTTCAAACTGACCAAGTACAGACGCCAGCAGGTCAAGCTACCCGAAACTGTCAAATTTTCCCAATCAACTTTGAACCTTAATGCTTTAGCGATAAAATTGAAAATCTATTAAAGAAATTTAACAGATTGTAGTAGCTTGATGTGCTGGCGTCTGTATAATGGTACTAAGCTTTGCCAAAAAATGCCTAAAATATTTTTTTTTAACTAGCCTATGCTGTCCCACTCATAGGCAAAGACCTCCTTCCCCTCCTTCCATATTTCGCGAGCCCGCGCGTCTTCCTTCCAGTTTTGACGAAAACTACCTAGCCTAAAATATCTTCTATAAAATTCTTATTTTCATTTTACCACTAGATCAGGACCTCATAAACCCTTATAAACTGTGCCCCACAAATTGTGCCCCTGCTCCGACAGTAGGCCAATGTGCTGTCTTCTGTTACACTGTGGTGACGAGTCATTAGCGTCCTTTGACACCCGAGCCGCGCGCAGTTACGACATTATTTGCGCCATATTTTGAATTAACTACAACTAATGAGGTTTTATAATGGCAGCTTGAACTTAGTGTTCAGGTGCTTTTGTGGTCGAGGGATGAGGGGCCTGTCTGTGTAAAGGTAGTTTAATTATGTTGAGATTTTTCGGTAAAACTGAGTAACAAAAAGTATTAAAGGTAGGTCCTATATATAGTATGTACAATCAACAAAAGAGATAAGTATGCAGGGTCGTCGGATATAGTTATAGTTTAGTAAGAAACCGATGGATGTTTTCGATTGAAATTTAGTTTGATAAATGAACTGTTTGTTTTCTCTTAATTAAATAAAATTTTATCCGAAAACATCAATCCGTTTCTTACTAAACTTCAACTATATCCGACGACCCTGCATACTTATTTCTTTTGTTGACGTACGAGTACCTATACTGTTGTGTTAACATCTTTCCTAATAATAATTTATCTATATACATATCTCTTGACTACATTCATGAGATAAGGATATAGATAAACATAAAATAACATCACGCCTGTATTCCCCGAAGGGTTAGGCAGAGGTGTGCCTTATAGTACACCCACATTTGGCCAGTAATGTTTAAGTCCCATGTAATAAGGGGCGAGCCTACTGCCATCAATCGGGCAGAAATTCAACTCCGGGCTGCTACTGCGAAATTCCAGATGAAAAAACTCAATAACACTTTGCCCGACCCGGGAATCTATCCTAGAACCTCCTCTCAGCAGTAGCGCTCGCGACCACTAGACCAGCGAGGCTGGCGATTTAGATAAATTATCATTAATTTGCACTGTTCTCACAAACACATCACACTGATGAAAAAGGGTAAACCAAAAACCCGTAGCCATAAAGCGTAAGTAACTCCGCGTTTCCCATCAAACGCGTTCAACCACGTTTATTGCAGTGCAGCCATTTCAAAAAGACTGCTCAACTAACCCCAGTATATTACACTGCCAAACATAAAGTATCATGTTCAATTTGCAAACATCAAAGTGTCGTTTAAAAACACAAGCGGGTAGACAGCAATAAACTGTGCGACAGTATTCGCGGGGCGCGCAATGAATTCTAACTATTTGTTTTCGCACGCAACGGCCGCGTCGCGCCTCGCGTCGGTGCTCGCACTATATTCACACTTAACACACGCAAGCTTCCTACGGTTGCTTGATACGGCAGCGTGATGACAATATCTTCAGATTTTTTAAGATATCTGGATATGATTGGCACCTATTTATTGGTCCAGCAAGAAATATGGGCTGAAATTGCGTACGGACGATTCTGGGGTCTAAACAAATCTATAAGTGGAGAAGTTAGTTCTCTTATATTCCAATAAAGATATTGCGAATAGTTCTGAACGTACAGAGCCTTCGTGTTAAATCCAAATGCTATAATCTCGTGTCGACAACATTCCTGTTGCGAATCTACCACTCTCTCCGTATCAGTGCACAAATCGTTAGAAGTTCTCCGCACGTGTATGAAGTAGCTAGCCCCCTCAGTCCAATAATTTGCACGCTGCGACCTACATTTCTTTCAATGGAACACAAAACATGCACAACATAGAAATGCTATATTGCTCTTTAACTCTGAAACGGACAAACACTTTTATCTGTGCGTACAATACCTTTTGCTCTTTGACCGGAGCTCAATGGTACGCTCGACGCTCACTCCGCCACGCCATCCAATAGCCACGCGTTGTATCACCGCGTTGTTTTATTCCTCGCCGAATAAAAACCAGTGACCGTAAACCGAAGAGGTCGTGATATGGAGGTTACAATCACCTCGTAAATTTTGTCCTACCGCGACACACTCCTTCACACTCGCTGATGTCACATTTTCAGACCAGCGGAGCGCGAAATAAGTACATTTTTGCCCACACGACGTTATATAAAAAAATATAATGACATATTTTAAAAGTAAATCCTGGATGTGCGGTATTGACAGATGATGGAGAAAACTTCCCTTCGCACGCACTCGTTCCTTAGGAAATGATTTTTTGTCAATATTTCTACGTGTGCTTGAGATTCGTTGGACAAATATTTTTATCCGTAAACGTTTCTGGGAATGTTTGATATGGCGCGCATACTTGTTTTTTCTTTTCGGTAAATTCGTGACAGGATATTGATGAAGGAGCATCAAACGTTATTTAATAGGTTTGCATCGAGCTATCCAATATGACGTGTATGTTTTAATGTATAAATTACCTACTGAAATAAGATTCGCGTCCCCAATTTTGTGCTTGAAAAACTTGAGAACGGTTTATCCATGCATACTTATTGTGTAAGGTGACGAAACTCTTTGAACTTTCACCTTCCGAAATCCTCGTCCCATTTATTCGTGATACGATAGTCTTTGTCTCCGTTGACATCGTTCCTTCCACTTTTATAATTCAGTAAATACACATCTTCCTCGCCGTTGAACCGTCGACTAACCTAAATAACAGAACCGTGTCGGTTCAACCCTTCTAAAACGTTGTTAGACAAACTTTCTAACAAAATTACATTCATTAAAGGACTCATGTAACCAAACCCGCTTAAACATTATTTAAAACAATAGACGAAAAAACGTCGTTATTTACTTTCCGACCAATCTACCGCCGACTGTCATATAAATTGGACAGAATTCCTTCACAGGACAGTTTTAATGAGACCTTTACGGGCGCCGAGACTTTGATGCGATAACTTTTTTCGATATTTTTCGTCTCTCCATAGAAAAATAAGTACTATCCTTTTCTTGTGTATAGATTTCTCAATAGCTCCGTTCCTTTCGCTCGCAGTAACTGCAAACGAAGACCGCTCGAGGCATCTGCAATCAATGGAGCGTACAAATTGAAATAAGATAGCAAGATGTACCATAGCTCATAAGAAGAGGCTTCGCTTCACACTGCCTTTCATCCTAAAAGATTTGCTCTGTATGTAAAACTCCCTCCCGTTAGATGCTTACGCGACTTATGAAAGTCATTCCTTGCCGTCATATGGGGATGATTGGGTCGCAAAGTAAATCAAAAGACGTTTACTAACTGCGAGGGATTGGGGATACAGGCGCTGTTCGAAACGTATCTTTATGTGTTTACAATTTATTTATCATACGTAGGCTCTGACTGTAATGGTTTTCAAAGTGTTGTCTATATTTATAATACTATAAAGTGATAAAATTCGTTTGTTTCTAAGTTTGTATGTGGGGGGTAATCTCTGGAACTACCAGTCGGATTTGATTATTCTTTTTGCATTTGATAGACCTGTTTTAGAGGAAGGCTATAGGCTATAAATAAAATTCATTTATTTCGGGTAATTAGGCCCATAGAAGACAATTTACAAAACATTTCACACTAATAATATAATATAATAGAATAAAATAATAATAAAATAAATTCATAATAAATGTCAAAAATTCAAAATATGATAGCATTCAAATATCATCAACATTCTATAACATCACGCTGTGACCCATAGGAGCCAAGCAAAAATAAAAAAGCAGAAAGAAAGCTAAGCGAAAACGAAGTGATAGTGCGTGTAGGTGATGCGATGCGACGGGGTAGGTCGCGGGAACAAGACATTTCAAGCAGGCGAAGTCGCGGGTAGAAGCTAGTCACTTATATTCCAAACTTGAGGCAGGAAGGGAGGAGTAAAGTTTGCCTCTCACGTGAAGTTCTCGTGGTGTCACGTTAGTTAATTGATTGAGATTTGGGGTTCAAGTGCAAAATTAGAATGTTATTGTAACAACAGTAGTTGAACATGTTCTTTGTTTTTCCCAGGTATGTACCAGTACAACCACAATCCGAGCTCACATCATTACACCAGAAAGCACCTCAGAAGTCGTGGTGAGTGTTTCATTTTCTACCATTTCCATAGACTCGTTAGCGAAGTAGTAATTAAAAATGTAATGCAACAAGTCCTAGTACGAATGATTCTGACGTCAGACATTCAGTAAATTGACGCGAACGGAAACAATTTGCCTGCAAGAACATTGAAGCCGTATTGGTTTGGTGCAAACTTGAAGTAGCAAGCGGTTGTAAAGTTAAGTCGATTCTCTTGTGAAAGTTGTTTTGAATTTATGAGATACTTTAAGTTTTAAATGATACTATTTGCGCGTAATTACGATTCTACTTAGAGATATAACACCCAACAGAAGGCCAATTCTCGTAATTTAAAACGTTCAAAATCTAGTCGCAGTATCATCTCGGCGACAAAGAAATGTCAAAAACTTGTCAAAATGTAGGGAAATTTAAAGTATTTCTGACAGATTGAGACTGAGATCAGACTGTGAACGTTCTTAAAATTACGAGAATATTGCCCCTCTGTTGTTAGGAGCTACGACGTAGCACTAGTAAATACTACGACGTAGCTCTACGAAGCGCTACGAATACTCGTAGCGCACTGGAAGATTTAACGAAAAACACTATTTATATGGATATGAGACTTTGTAAAGGTTATGATTGTTATTAAACACGATTATGAATTTATTTTATTACTGAACTAACCCATATTAAAATGATTCAGTACAGTTTCACTTGACAAAAAAATTGTACCTTTAATCCCGCTGCCGCTCATGGCTCACACCACACCGCTCGAAGTTAGCGCTACCGCGGGAGACAAGTAAGTTTCTCAGGGGTTTAATTAGCCTTTAACTTAATGGTGATTGTGTCCTCAAAGCGCATCGGCGTGCCTGGACTTGTACATGCAATGCATGCACTTGTACAGTCGAACACAGAGATAAGTACACAGGCACTAACTTGCAACTACTACTACAATTTTGTACGTATCCTGCAAAGTAGCAAAATCAACCAGTTAAAAACTTGACCAATCAACTGGCCATTTTTATGACCTCCTCGCAATCACAACCCTCTGTATTTTAAAGGGGATTCATGATCCATTACTTCATATGTTTAAATAAATCCTCTGCTCGACAACGTTAATAACGCAATGAATATTATTGGAATGTCAGATTGTTAGTGGGTCAAGTTTGACGTCCATTTTCTAAGATTTAAAAATAAAAAGCACACAATAAAATTAATCAGCGTAGTGGAATAATGAATATTTTAGCCTATATACTAAAGTGTTTCTATTTTGGATATCGTATTACCCAGTAATTGGGTTGCGGACATCTGAGGGGCAATTCTCGTAATTTTAAGAACGTTCACAGTCTGATCTCAGTCTCAATCTGTCAAAACTACCTGTAATTTTCCTACATTTTGACCAATTTTTGACATTTATTTGTCGCCGAGATGAGAAAGCGACTAGATTTTGAACGTTTTAAATTACGAGAATCGGCCTTCAGATAGGCAGTCGCTCCATGTAAAATACTGGAGCTGCATCCGGTTAGACTGAAAGCCGATCTCAACATGGTTGGGAAAAGGCTAGGCAGATTGATACACTAATCTCTTTTGCTGACTGTACATTAGACCCCGGACTTTCAATGGACCTGTACGTGTCGGTCCGTTGAACTAAGTTGCCGAAGTCACGGTCAAGTCGGTTTACTGCTCTTCAGATCTTCTCATGTGATGTTGTTTTGTTTATCTTGGGTTTCTTCAAATAACTTCTTCTCGTGAGTTTTTTTGCAATTAATCAAGTACCTACTACCTAATCTAATGTAACTAGCCTGTATTGTCCCACTACAGGGCAAAGGCCTACCTCTCCCTTTTCCGCACAATTCTGTATTTTGCTAGTCCTTTCGGTAGGAGTCAAGCCCGTTCCGCCATCTTCGCCTCGATACGATCGGGAATTGTGGTCGTTGAAAATTGGTCGTGTATTCAAGTCAAACTAAATCTATTACCTACTCCAATCTATTACACAAACTAATCTACTAATACTAAAGCTGAAGACTTTATTTGTTTTTTTGTTTGTTGGTTTGAACGAGCTTATATCTGGATCAGTTGGATCTGAAGATTCTTTTTGCATTTAATAGCCGAATTCTTCAGGAAGGCTATAGGCTATTTAACATCACGCTATGACCCTTATGAGCCGAGTAAAAAGAAAAAAGGCAGACAGAACGCTAAACGAAAATGAAGTAAGAGCGCGGACAGGTGATGAGATGCGACGAGGTGGGTCGGGGACAGAAGCTGCTTTATTATATTCAGTAATCACAGTAGGACGAATTTCAATCAACAGCTGGACAGAGGTCTCTCCCAAAATTAATACAATGTATAAATTACCGAGCGAGCTATTCACTGATATGAATACATCTGCACTAACTAAAAACTCCAGCATAATGAATACAAATAACACATGATCATAATACGAAAGTGTTTTACATTTTATAATGTAAACAATGTATGAATAATGTAAATTTGTAAGCAAATATTAGCGTTTACGTTGAAAAATACCGAACTATAATAATTTGCAAATACGAGACAATTGGTGTGCGACGAAGCGTAAAATTAATGTTGAACTATATAAATATTTTATAAATGCTATGCAAACAAATTATGCCAATTAGCTACAGATTATTCACAGCTTTTAAACACTACTTCGATTTCATTATAGTCAAATTGAATCAGTGGATAAGCTTAAAAAAGTATTTAATTACATTAAAATAGATTATCGATTATTACTGAAAACGGGTCTTGAATGATCGAAATGACTAAAATTAGATTTCTTCGCTTACGGCCAGTTTCAAATTGATAGATGAACTATTAAATCAAAATCAAAAGTCATTTATTCAAATTAGGCTGAGAATCAGCACTTTTCGAACGTCAAAATTACAAAAGACTGTCCCCCAAAACGCCCGCCCTTCATATTTATTCGGTCCACACAGAAGACATAGCATAATACACCAAAGCAAAATTAAATGATAACAAATTAAAACAACATATAAAAAATAAAACTTTTGATGATGAAATGATATAGCAAAAGTTAAATTGAAACAAAATGTTGCGTTATTTTCTCGGCGTTTATAGCTTTTATAAAAACCTTAATAGTTATTTAGATAGTAATATAAAGCTGAATATTATTTCGAAACAGCTACCTTAAATCTCGCTACAATAGCATACAGTTAGTAATTTCAGCGCTAAAACGAGATAAGACAGCTTTTATGAAACTGAGTTTTCACAAAATTAAGCTCATTTTTCAGTTCACAGCTTAAAACTGCACACGTTTACAAGAACCGTTGCCGACAACATAAAGTTCAGACAAAACAACTGAAAATTCTATTTTCAAATGTAAAGAAAAATAAAGTAATATTTAAAAACTATTTTGTAATAAACCTTTTTTCAAAATTCGTTTCTTTTTCAACTTACAATGTATCTAAATTCTTTAAAAGAAAAGTTTTTATTACATCTTAAGAATTTAACCAATTGTACAATACATATAAAGTTTCATAAAGACTGTTTGAATTTGTTACTCAAATAACCCGCTTATTTTATAGTATTTTTCTTCTTCCAAGAAACTTTGACAGTAAGTGAAATTGTGCATAAATAAGGATGATTGAATTTGTTAGAATTTTGAATAAACTTTTTCGACGTCTACCTATGCGTTGTACCTTTTTAAATAAAATTAAGAAATAATGGCACTGTATACTTATACGTATATATAGTCTCTTTATATTAACTAAAAATGTATTACAAAAATACAACCTCAATCTTCTCAAATAAAACCGAATTACTCTAATAGACTCAAAATCACACACTTCAGAGTAATCACAGCGCATTGTGCTTTTATTAGAATCTCGGCCATGTATGTTTCTGATGTGTTCTGACATAAATGGATACACTGTGACGTCACAATGACTATCCGACTGCGAACGATGACCGTCTGCCTCGAATAACGCATAAACAGCACTCGCCTGACCCGAGCTTACTAAGAATGTATTCGGTAGACGGGCTAAAGTGTCGTGGAAAAGTCATTTTAATTTAGGATTTTTATAACTTATGCCTCTTTGTGACTTTAGAGTCAAGGGACCCTTTTAACTAATATATTTTTTTGTAATCTTTTTCTATGTCGCTGTCATAACAATATTTAGAATAATAAAAGCTCTATTTTTTATTTAAATAAACCCTAAGCAACATTATCAACAATTTTTCCGATATTCACATGAAGGCACTTTCAACCTATCGTGAAAAGTAGCGAAACATTTGGAATTTTCTTTCGGTTAAACCATGAATTTGCCTTATGTGACCCTTAAAAATAATCTCCGATTCACAATAGTGTGGAGTAGAGCAACAAGGCACTGCACATCCCACATTCCGGGACAATCGCACAACCAAATTGCTCCCATAATCCTCCATGTTGGTGACCGGCTCCTTTACGGCGCTTCGGCCAGATTACATTCCACCAACGTTATATCTACCATATGAAACTTTTTATCGCTACATTAACTTCTATTTTAGGTCGTGTGAGCCTGTTATTAAAGTTCTAATTCGTGTACCCTGCTGTGTTTGGTCCTAATTATGGGTTCCGACGTGTGACATATTAAGACGTTTATTTCTATGGCCTGGGTGTTAAGTTGGCGAGGAGACGCCACATGCGGTCTTTATGGTTTTGATAGTGCTGTAGCCAACTTTGCTTTAATCTCTGACCATCTTTTGTTTGTTGAAATCAAAGAGGAGTCGGTAGTCGAATAATATAATAGTTTTATGAATCATTATATCTATTAAGCTACTTTAATTCGTAATAAAACACAAATATCCGTTACAAACAAACTCCAAATTATGTAAAGAAGTTTTTAAGTAAAGATTGTTTAATTACCATTATTCTAACCCATTCTTACTTTATTGTGGCATCAATGTTTTAACATTTAATTTGGGCGTGTGTTAGTTCAAAAATTCAAAATTATATTCAAACACTGAGAATATAGACTCAAAACAAACTTAGTCTAGGTTTGGTAAACGAAAATTAGACGTAACGTATCCTGGGGCTGCCAATTCACGCAAAACTAACAAAACAAATTTAATATGTCTGTATGTATATTAAGGAGATATATTTAGAGTAGGTACTATCTAGAGAAAGAACACTAGCGTATGCTTAGCAATTTCTACTCATCATTTTAATTTCCTTCAACCCTGGTAAATAAAGGTACTGCCTCAAAGCATTTTCTATTTCCCAAATAGGCCAACTGCTTACCAAATGAAGAAAAAAACGGTCTAAGACATGCTCAGTCGAAGCTGTGAGTTCAAGCAACAACAACATCTACGTATACATAGTACAGCGAGCCCTTTCCCCCTCCGGTTAGGAAAATGAGCTTCAAACAAAATAATAAAGGTTTATTTAACCACGGAACAAAGTTTAACAGAAAACGTATAAACGGGAGACTGGGAGGCAAATAAAGAATCCTTTTTATATCTGACGGGAAGCGCCAGAGTGCGGGGAACAGTAATTTGTCTACACTCCAAAACATAATATTTCATCAGGTTTTTTTTTGTTTATTCATTTGTTTCGCCAGCGGCTCGACTCGCAATCACGCTTCGATAGAAATTTGGTTACAGGAATGTATGTTCCCCGAATATGTCTCACTGCTCGTATCATAAAAACGTCAAGTGGTCGGATTTTTTTATTTTCCTGTTGTACATAGATATGGGTTTTTTAGTTGCCTTTGACATGGCGAGAGGTTGGTTCTCGGTGGATTGTGAACGTAGTTTTTTTGAAAATAAATGCAACTAGTTTTTGTTGCTTTTTCTCCTTTCGGGGATTCATTTTTCATCAATAAAATTCAAGAAAGAATACATGAAAGTTCCATAAAATAATTACTTTCTTTTCCTTAAACAATATTTATAAAAAGAAATCATTTACACCATAATATACAAACAAGTTTGTACCCATATTCTATGAACACAAATATTTAGTTTCACCTGACTTACAAAACCAACAAAGTATTCTGAAAAACAAACTACATACATAGTGCCTGCTGATTTACTCGCACTAGTCACGTATCCACCACCCATTGATGCGGTACTTAAGGCGTTTATGCAAATGTTCCTTATCACTCTTATCAGCACTATCGGGCCGGAACTACCCACAAACAAGTCAGCGGTGGTCATTCGCCGTGACATTTTTATCACCGCTTGATATCACTTCTACAATTTAAATATCAATTGCGATAACGCAAGGGTAGTCCCTGTAATAGAAACACGTAAAGCAGTCGACTATTTTTAGAATTTGAAATATGCTTAATTTTGTAAAACGACAACAATGTATTTGACGAATACCAATTACACACATAACATAACATCACGACTGTATTCCCCAAAAGGCTAGGCAGAGCTGTACCTATAGTACACCCACATTTCGCCAGTTATGTTTAAGTCCCATGTAATAGGGGGCGAGCCTATTGCCATCAACTGGCCACAAATCCAGACTTCGGGCTGGTACGTACCAACCAACCAATAACAATACAAAATACCAATAAACCAATTAATAAGGGTATTTTTGTGCATAAAGACCAAATGTAGAATTCTTTAGACTTTTTTTCTCGCTGAATAATTCCACGTAATCAAATGCTCACCCCCATAGCCAAAACAAAAGAAACACGAAAGAATAACTGTTTTCCTTTCATTCGAAAATTAAACTCCTTTTCTTCAACAACTTCCTCAAGGAAGGCGAGCAACAAAAAATGATCACCGACCATTCCAATAATTATAAAAGGCTGTACTGTTATCTGAATATCGCATCTCCTATAGAGATACAATCTCTACGAACTCGGTCCGTTCGGAACAGAACAGTTAGGTGATATTTATAGAGTTCCTAACTTCGCGAAATATGAACACTTTTCATTACGAAACCTCCCTATAAAACCTAATGATAACTACCTACGTTTATAAAAATATATTCTAAAAAGCATTAGCGTTTAGAGGGTAGTAGAAAGTTTTTGAAAACAATGTCGAGGGTAGTTTTAAGGTAAGGTCATGCAAATGTTGAAGGTTTGTTAAAACTTTTGTGAACTTAAAAAGTTTTCTTACGTTATTTTTATCGCTTAAATTTAATTTTTATGGACTCCAGTAAATTAAATTACTGCTTAGGCGTGAGATTGGGCGAAAATAAACTATCTATTTTTGTTATTTAAACTTGGTCGAGCTATTTTTGGCCTCATTGTGTTCTGAAATAGTTAAGCACGTGGGAACTTCACTAAGAAGTCTGTAGTCTGTATACACTTTATGTTTAGAAGCAGCGGAATAAAAAACAAAAAAACATCGCCCTGAAAAACAATCACAAAATATTCGACACCCAAAAGTTCCGTCCCACGTAACAACATTCACACAACCTCACTCGTCTACCACAAACATTTTTCTAAACATCACTCAGTGCTACCAATAACCCAGTTTACAACTCCGCCTTGTTATCTGAAACAATCGTATGTCCTGAGGCGTCCGCAATCACGGCCAACACTGAACCCTTACATTTAGATCATCGCCCGAGATAACGACTGTTTTGTACCATGAGGGCGACGGAGGGGGTGAGGAGCGGGGTCCGCGGGACCCGACAAGGGACTGAGTCACAACTTCATTACCATAGCAAGTCGGAGTCAGCAACTGAAGCTAGCTGAGTAGGCAACCCACCTTTTATTTGGAGATTTAACTCACTTAACATTCTGTCGAAAACGAATTTCGTACGTCCCTTTCGCTCTTAGAGCGCCTGCTCAACAAGCAGCCGGATTCTGAACCTTATTCAACATAGTGCAGTTTTTAACACGACTTCGTGTCCAGTGCTTCCTTTTAAGTTTTGCGTAAATGGAATGGAGGCAACTCTATCTCAGAAGGTTTATTATTTGCGAGTAAGATAATGGATGGAAGGTTTTTAAATGTTTAAATTAAAGTCTTCAGCTTTGCACAGCAAAAAGTGAAAGAGCTCTGTATTCAAGTCTCGTGAAAAGATTTAACACTCCTCAAATATAACTTCCGTACAATACTCATTTCACAAATTATATACGACAACGACGTTACAGCACAGATTTATTATTACTAAGTATAAAAAATTACAAAATTACGCTACAGAGTCCCATAAGCATAAAAAATTACAATACCATGTAATAGTCATCAAGCGACACGTAGCGTACAAAACGCTCGTAAAATTCAAACGTCTGCGTTTCGGGCGCGTCGCGTCGTCAGTGAACAAGCGCCCTTGTAATGAGCGATGCCATCTCATATGTAATTTCCTCATACATTCATCATGTACGCTGTATAATTTGATCGAAAGCAGCGCGGTCCGCGTCGTGGCGGCCATTTTAGTTCCTAATGAGCAAGCATAGAATTACTGTCGTTTCTAATAATCAACATTTAAATATTAGAGTGGTTTTAGGTACTCTTATTTTCTCTTTTCCCTCTAATATTTAAGCACTGTGTTTACTCACGTTATTTTGAAACAATGTAAACCACAGAGCGCAAAGCTCTGTTCCCCACACATTATTATAATTTACAATCTATTAAATTCCTGTTCACACGAAGCGTGTCTATAAAATTTTAATGACCACCAGAAACCTTTACATCCACATTTACCAGCCAAAGTGATTACAGCAAGGTTTGTAAACAAAATTTTACGTACCAGAGGACCAATATCTCTATCGGTGTCGAGTTATTTTTGCGTTTTATGTCTTTATACGGCTTCGAACAATGGTGCAGTGGAATGAGGGCGATGTCGTAAACGACGCGAATCGCGTTCACTTGTAAGTAAACAGAACATTTATATTTTTAAGTTTACTGTCGGTTGAAGCTCGTCTGTCTCCTTTGGCAAGTCAGTCTGTCATTCATTGCGTTGCTTTTCCTGTTCTGAATAAAGCCATTTCGAAATTGGTGTTTACTTTTTCCCGCGATGTAATGTGTTGTAGATGTTTTGTATATTCGGAAAGATTTGTTTATTTTAAGTGCAAACATAATTAAAAAATATGACGTTAAATTATATGTTTTGTTTGTTTTGTTTTGTTTTTTTTTAAAAACGTTGCCCCACACTAGGAATTTCTCCTGTGTCGTGGGTGCGTTTATAAACATTTAAAATCACATACACAAACAGCCAGACCCGAAACAACTACCTGTAGGCAATACAAATATTTGTTCCGTGCGGGAATCGAACCCGCGACACGCAGCGCAGCAGTCAATCGCTTAACCACTGCGCCAACCGTGCCGTCACCGTGCCGTGCCGTATATGATTATATTATTATATGATGCTGATCTTATTCTAATGCATAACACTTAGTATGTAGATAATCTAAAACCTTATAAATCTGCAACGAAACTCACCACAAAAAGAAAATGGAAATAATAATTCAACATCCCACGTATGTTAACATCACAAGAAAACTATCAAATAACCTCACCGTCTCGCACTAATTCATTGGAATGCTTCGTCGAAAACAAAAATACGCCTACGAGAGCAGTGTCATACGCAAACGCGTTACCCATTACTTTGTGCGTATTGTCTCTGAGCCGCGTACCCACGTACCGCGTACCGAAAGACCACGCAGAGATACGCCAGGTGACATAATAAACATAACGTGAATGCGTGCGTTTTATCGTCTAGTTTATAAGCCGGTCTTATGCATGTAATAACATACATAGTTAGGTAAAATGTGAGAACGTATGTACGGAGGCAGTAAATGAGACTTAGTAGTTAAGTGCAGGTTTTTTTTGTGGTGTATACAATGTTTAGGCTTAGCTTTTTCCATCTCCAGACATGGAAAAATCTAGACCTTGAAGCCTTGGAACCTTGGACTTCTGGAGAATTCTTGGGTTTTAGATACCATCAACTACGCAGCTGTCTTTTGTCTTTGTTAGATGACAGACGACTGTATGACTACAGAACATTAACAAGGAGCTTTTCTCTGTAGATTTTCTTAATTTTGGAAAAAGTTTTATTGCTGAATTATATAAAAGTTTATAATAGTACCTGTGAGCACCCTTAAATTTGCTTCTGCTCTTGTGTCGTTCTCAACTACACGTGTTTGTACTTCACTCCATATGGCTCTTTTGTACAGTTGTTGATTACATCCGGCTGTTATGTAAAATTTTAAGAACTTTATTATACCCCTTTATGTACCCAGTACTTATTATTCTCTTCCCCAAGATAACGAGTTACAACTTCAATTACGACTCATGAAAAAATAACGACATCTTACTCCATTCATATAGAATGGAATATTGTCCTGTATTAGGTACTTTTAACACAAAGAAAGTCACAATGAACCGAAGATGGCGGTTACGACGTTCTTGTAATAGGACAAGTGAGATGGTATTACTTGTGTTGTAATAAAAAATTACGACCGCAGTCGCATTCAAACGACATTTTATTTGCACGTTGTTATTAAAGTACTTGTCCTGTTTAATATTTTTATTTTTAAATCGACTTGTCTGCCTTCAATATTTTATTAAATCTCCTCTAAAAAACTAAACTTATGTAAACTTTTTTTTACTATTTACTTAGTTTTTTTTTTTTAATAAATGAACGTAATTTTTTTCCTTCCATAAATTTATTTTCAAGGCGAATGGAGACATCGTTTCATTCTCCTAGATTTCAAAATTTAACACAACAAATCAATTAAAATTATGAAATCAGAGCCATGCATAACCCATAAAACTCCCAAAATACCTATTTCACTAAGCCCATTAACTATAACAAACACCATACATCACATTCCCTAATTACAAGTTATCAAAACAGCTCCTGAACTCGTATAAGAGAGCGGGCACACGGGCTGCGCGTTAAGCGAGCGTATCAGATTATAATGTAATCCTTAATATCACGTTAGAGGTAAATAGCTCGCGATAACAGCGCACACGTCGGTGTGAACCTTGTACTGCTGGCATCACGTAGCTAATAATGCCTATAAGTTCTACGAGACATACGGAGCAGAAGGATTGGCTTGAGCTGGGTTGCGAACTTTTTGGAAAATATGAAAAATTATAAATTATAAATTCAGTACAATAAAAATTCTGAATTGTTAATAAAATTCATAGAAATTGTCATAAACCATCTTGAAAATCAGACTACTGAAGACTTTTTGATATAATCAATATTTTTTTTATTTCTTTTTTATTGTGCAATTCTTGCGACTCATGAGTCAGTCCCATAATAAGTATGGAAATGAGTCAAGCCTTAAAAAATGCTTAATGCCTAAGGAACCAACTCTACAGCCTCTGCCTTACGCCGGAGAGCTCGACGGGTACAAACAGTTTCAGCTAATCGCTTTCCACAACCGTATGTAGGCCTCACTCTGCTAAGCTGAACTGAGGAACTTTAGACACCATAAAACAGTTCCAAGTGTCAGATAAAGATACACAGTGGGTATACGTGAAATTTATAAAGGCAGGAGCCACGTGGCGGCTTGATGAAGCGTACCCACTGCTAAGATTGTTCTTAGTTTGTCTTTGAATTAGTTTCAACTCCGGCCTCCGTTACCCCGATGGGGTTAAGGAATCACGTTGTGGATATGTGTTGGGATTTAAGCTCGGATTTGTAAATTGTGTGTGGGATTATGAAGATTAAATTAGAAAGAGGTTCTAATGAAGCCTCTTGACTTCTACTTCTAACCTATAACTGAGTCGAGTATGTCCTTCAAGGTTAAGAGACTCTTTGGAGACCGAAAAAAGGTGAACTTACACGGATATGCGGTCAACATTCCTCGCACTTACACGTGTGAAATTCGAATCGCAAAATAAAATCACAATCTTATTTTAAAAAAAAGTACAAACCACACATTCTAAATAACCCTCTAAAATTCAATACCGCGTACAGAACCTGAAAATGGGAATAATTCGAAAGCGATTGCGTCGCGGCCAAAAATCATAGGAATAAATTATCTTTATTCGGTTTATTCGAAAGTCACCGCATTCTGTTGAGCTGTGGTGTTGGCGGCCCGCCAAACAGTGAAAGTTTAGAAGACATTGGCCTACCAATTTTGTTTGTACACGAACGAAGCAAGGGGGCTCGAGCCAAGATTCCGTGGCTGAAGAAATCGAAAGTAGAATCTACTGTAAACATTCAAAAATTTTATGGCAGGATTTTGGAGATGAGCCAAAACTTACAGCATTTTTTTCCTGATATATTTATTATCGAAAACTGTCAGAGATTTATGCACAGAAATCTGATATGTCTTTGCATCTTTTCATATTATTTCCCAGATTTTATGACGTGATTTTTCTATTTTTATGTCTAAAGAAACATTCAAAGCTAAGACACACAGAAGCACAGTAACACAGTTTCTAATAATTTAAACAAGAACAGAACTTAACAACATCCACATATCATATTGAAGGCACAAACATTTTTACTCCGTCGTATTACGGGGTTCATTTAACCCAAATTACATAGATCAACTAAGTAGGGCAGTACCACAATAGCTTAATATACTGATGTCCCAGGGAGACTGTGGAATGAGACGTCCATAGAAGTAAACTGACACCCATGAATTTACCGACAATGTAGGCGGAGGCGCGGCTCTAAACAGAAGTTACGGTGTTAAGTAACAGCGGCCTTATACCTCCGCATTATAGGGTTATACACGCCTTTCTGCGACGCTTTATGCTCGTCGTAAAGTCGCTTGTCTGCTCGCATATGCCCACCTTAGCAATGAGATATTGGGCTATAAAAGCGTTTTTATTTTAGCCGCGTAATTATAAAGGGCAGTTCGGTGTAGGCTTGGTTTTGTGTGGCGACGCCCTAATACTATGAATGGAATCGATCTATCATAGTCTAATTGATGTGTGTTTATATATTTTTTATAGATTATTACTAGACACGTAATTATATGCTTTATTTGGCTGGCGTATATACAAAGGCGATACATAGTTAGCAGTCAAAACTATCAAGAATAATTTTGGGATATCAACAATTATAATTGAAAGGTCACATCGGAATAGATTAACCCTTCTGACCTTATCCGCAGCTATTTCAGTTATATTAAGTGAATATTCTCTAAATAGTAGCTTCGATCTTTTCTATTTCAATGCTTCGAGTTTGGTAAATGTTGTAGATGCTACAGAGGAATTCATTAATATAAATGTTATACTCACACCTGCAAACAAAATCAAGTAAAGCTGTTTCGGACCGCTGTCATGAAAATTATGGCAGCAGGGTTTGACTTTACGGTGTCAAAAAACGCTCTGTAGGAAAACACACCAAGTTACTTACGTAAATAACGTTTCAGTGGCATCATTCGCTTGTAAATTACGGCCACCGTTCTTCTTGCAAACCGTAGCTTTAGTAACAAAAAAATAATCTCCATTAAACATTTTTTGAAATCCAAACTCACGCTTTTCAACTTCCCGACATTTCAACGTAACACGATTAAGTTGAAAGTACACTTAGCTTTAAGCGTAAAGTTAATTACTTTCGATTCTGTCCGGCCTTGTAGCGGACAGAACAAACAGACGGATTTGAGAGGCTCCTATGTAAATGACGCGGCCGACCGGTGAGGCTTGAGAGGCCTACAGACTACCATAAGAGGAGAAACTCCTTACAAGATGTGTGCCTATCTGAGACGTATACAGAGCAACTTTGACTTGCGTTTGTGTATCACGGAAGTGATTGCGTAGGACGACGTTGCAGGGGAGGATAGTTTGTAATTCATTTTGTAAATAAATGTGCCTTGCTGGCTTTGGTGCGGTTTGACGTATCCATCCTGCGACTAATATAATTTGAAACAACGCACACAACACAGGTCACGACAATACAGGTCATTACTGTTATTTTTTTTCCTCGAAGAAAAAGTTTCCAATTTTCATCCAAATAACTGTTATGATGTCCCAATTCAACAGTGTTTTCGTAACTGAGTCGTTGTTCGTCCAGATTATGTTATCCCGATTCTCCCAATATTATCGTAACACACCCGACAATATCCCTCCGATTTCTTGTCACAACAAACGTCACATAATTCGAGTATCGCTGTGCGCAACACGCGTTTTTGTCACACGAGAAAATAAAATTTTCTGTAGCACCGCAAACACATTACACCGTCGAAATGTGTGTATTTGTGCGCCAGAGATTGTGTACCTATTTATTTTTCGTCCGAGGATCCCCCTCCCTCCCCCCGCAGCCTTGTGCCTCAAGTCCTGAAGCCTCGACCCCCGCCCCTCTCGGCCCCGCGCCCCTCACGTGACACTCGCATTATTTGCGCGACCCCCGGCTGTTTGCGCACGTGTGTGAGGGCGCCAAAACGTACTACTATATTTATGTGTTCGGTGGCCACAATCGAAATTATTTATGCTTTTTATATATGGAAATCTCGGCCTTTGTCCCGCCCGTGGTAGCTCGTATTTTTACCCCTAAATTGCTTTTATTCGACGACTGACTTAATAATATTTCTGTAATTAAAATCTCGTCCCGAACAATTTCAACGCGGCGGGGGTGTTATGAGCAATTTATGCGATTTTTTTTGCCAAATGAGTATTTTTAAAAGCGGCAATTAATCGGCTTGATATTGCGGCAGGTTGTCATGTTTTCGGACTTCCGTAGATTAATTTAGGGGTAAAATACGTCGTTTATTTGTCAAGTTGTGAATGTAATCTGGCCCATATACATTGCACGACAAACAAAACGTACGCAGACAAAGTTATGGCGGTTCTTTCATTAAAATTTGTCAAAAACGAAATATTCTGTGTACCCCTTCAAATATTTAACTTTTAAAAAGTTTTTCCTTTAAAACAACTCCCAGAAAATATTCCTTTTTCTGTAAAATATATTTCCTATAAAGCCCCGTCATATTAATTACATACGTCTGCAGATCGATGGGCGCGCGGGGCACATACCCGGCTCTCATGTCTCATTGATAGCGGATTATCCTCTAAGATTAGACCACCGCTTGGAGTTGCGACCTCCAACTATCCGTATGAGACTCCTTTATTATACGCATACCTATAAGTCGTAAGTAGGCTTTTGATTGATTTTATAAGTAAAAGGAATATTTTCTAAGGTGAAGGATTACTTTTTGGTTATGTTGGAGATGTCCCATTCTTTTTTATGCGTAGGCTAATATGTAAATGAGAATATGGTTCAGGAATATTGATGCTGGATAGTGTTTTTTATAGTTTAGCTGTATACATCTCGACCTCATCGGAAAGTTTTTTAAACTGTAAAAATGTTTTAAAAACCAATTTACAGAAAGAAAATAAAAACATTCATTGACTTAATATGTTTCAATTTGTTAAAATATTCGAAACAAAATATCCCTGCCATATCAATAAGACGCAACATTTCAAAACAGAAAAAAAACAACATATCCTGCCCTACTTACTTATCCTTCAAAAATCGATTCGCCCATTACCCAACACTCTCGAACACTCAAAACCAAAAGAAATTATGGAGGAAAAAATCCATGCAACACAAACAAAAGAGAGGGAACTCCTCATCCGTAATCTCTTTTACTGGCGTTTGAACGAAACGTTTCAACCGCACTCAATACAAGGCCTTTGAAAAGGTCTTTACAAGCTCAGGAAACATGCGCTTGAGGCCCAAACACGGACAAACACGACTTCTTATAATTGAGCTGAGGACCATCTAAAGCTAAGCAAAGAGGTTGAAGTAAGCGGGGACGCCTGCAGGCATTTGGAGAAATTATAAAGGTGTTTTTTAATTAGGTCACTTTTTTATTTAGATTAGACTGTCATGGACATAGAGAAACTTCAGAGTACATAGAATTTACTTTGAGAATAATCCTCTATCTCTCTCAATAATAATGATTAAAACAAGCAAAATTGCCTTTTTCATCTAACTGCATAATTCGCACTTCAAAATTCATGCTATCCAACCGAGTAATAATTTCGTGAATAAACTATGCGCCGTCGAGATTAGGCCAATTTTTCTCGTTGACAACTTAAACGTGACTTATCTCCACTTTATCCGACGCTGCAAGTGCTTTAAGCGCTTAACCTTAGAAGATTTGCCAGAATTAGTTAGTCAATGTGACCTTTTACGCCAACAGAATATAATCTTTTCCGAAACTCGCGCCCTTCTCGAGAAAGTGCAAAGTCATCTTACAAATCTTTTACAGCTGCTGTCAGATGGATAAAATCTCAATCGGGAACTCGATCACTTTATCTGCTCTTTCTTGTCTCTCTGCTTTATTTAATACACTCAATTTTCTTTTAGAACCCACAGCCAACTAACATAGACCAACGATAAAATACATACCATTAAACAAAGAATTTTGACAAAATAAATACCCCTGTACATAAAGTCTTATCTAAAGTAATAAACCGTGATTTTAATCATCTCAGTACAAAGTTAATCGAGGAAATGTACTTGAAATGTACCATCGCCTTCAAAGAAACATTCGTCAGGTTATAAAACCGGTGAAGTCAGAGTTCCCTTGCAATTGTACTCGACCCGGAACTGACAAAATAGATGGGTACAGAAGGCTGACTCTGTACAATCAGCGATAGCAGGCGCACATACAGGTTGGCAGGGACATCGACGCTGTTACCATGGATACAGTACATGATTCTGAAGCCAGACAATGCAATTTTTCGCCGATAATTAAAAAAAAAGAATTCCTGTTTTATATATTTTGACCGAGGGGCCCGTGGCTAAATAATAACAGCCGCACAGGTCGATCGATCAGGTTTAGCTACGCTTGTCGCGGTTGGTCTATGGATGGATCTTTACATACCGAGACCCCTCCGTGTCTCGGAAAGCATGTCGTTGGTCCCGGCTGTCATTCGTAGATCTTTGACAGTCGTTACGGGTAGTCAGAAGCCCGAAAGTCTGACAACCAGTCTTACCAAGGGGTATCGTATTACCCAGTAACTGGATTGTGGAGGTCAGATAGGCAGTCACTCCATGTAAAATACTGGTATTCAGCTGAATCCGGTTAGACTGGAAGCCGACCCCAACATAGTTGGGAAAAGGCTAGGCAGATGATGACATTTTAACCGCGTAGGTTTATGGCACTTTTCTATGAAACACCAGTTTTTTTTTTTTTTTGATTACCGTAATAATATAAAATTCTGCACTCGGGGGTCAAGAACATACATAGTACATGAGTCATAATACATGAGTACATTGTCGCGCAAACTTTGACTGCATGTCGATGTCTCCCTGTATAGACGCTTACGTAAGACGATCCCAAACAAACGTCAGTCGCAAGTGCGCTTGCACTCGCTGCACGGAGACGCATGTCTATGTTTGCATGCGTAGCCGGTTTTTCTATGAAGCCGACCTTCTGTACCTATGTATTCTGTGTCCCGGAACTGACTGAGTAACCCTTCTCAATGGGCAGTTATCACAATGGCCGACTCCGCTTTCCCCGGGAAATTACTCCCAAAACGTATTCTTTGTCACTGAGAAATGTTTGAGAATATTGTATGGAGTTTTCGGTTATGATTTAGGGGTTCTGTTGATGATAAGGTACAAAGTTGGATGAGTTATTTATTGTACCTAAATGGGTTAGTTGTAGAAATTGATAGACTTTTTGAAACATTTAGATATTTTAACCGGTCTTTTGGAAAATAGAAGAAGTGAGCCAAGTTTGTGCAAATAAAATAAAAGAGCACTGTAAATCCAATTTAAATCTTTTGCGGTAACAATATCCTTGGAGTCGGTTCACTAACTTTATTTGCCTCACGCACAAACAACTTCCCACGAAAAATACTTTCTTCCTCTTACATTTAGTAAAATATTTCACACTTTCCGCCACAAAACAGCAACTTTGTATCATTTGCACTTTCCACAAAATATAAGAACACAAAATATCACCACGACACTAAACAAAAACTTTGTATCTTATTTCTTAGAAGACTATAATAGGGGAAACATCACACTTCATTGAAAGGGGGTCAGATAGCAACGACGAAGATAATTTTGTATGCTCGTAATCTTGAAAGAAATATAATTATAAAAACACCCTGTCCAGTAGGTTAACCATTTTTTGACAGCTGTCTTAGAACGTACAAATTTCAAATTACGTAAAAGTCAACTTTAAAATGTGTAATAAAATAAATATACAACGTGCCGCTACAATGGCGACATTAATTTAACACACGGGCATGGCTAGTGGTCGGTAATCATAAAAGTTATAACAACATAAAAAAAAAACCTAACTTGAAAACTTCCACCTGCGCCGCTCGCCGCCATAGGGCTCTCTCTCTTTCCTTCAATTCGCCTTCTATTTGCACGTTATGTGTTTTAATTACATTGATGCGATGTTATGATTCGTGACCCCGGCAAATGACCCCTGCGCTACAGTTCTTTAAGTCAGGTTGCTCTAAGATGCTATTTTAGAAAATTGTTAATAAATAAATAAATATTAATGTTTAATTGAATTAAAATATATTCATACAACTAAGACGCGAAACCGTATACGTGTGTAAAATTAATGTCGCTATTAAAGCGCCACGCTGTATAAACTGCCTTATCTTATTGAATTTTCTTATTTTTGGCTTCTTACATACATTATATCACCGTACGTGTATCAATCAATGTATTGTGTGTTGCTGCAATCACTAGTTCCATCTGTCAAAAAACGGTTTACCTAATGGACAGGGTATAATGCCCCACTTGCAAAGACTTG
The DNA here is from genome assembly GCA_911387795.2 of Apamea monoglypha. Lineage (NCBI taxonomy): Eukaryota > Metazoa > Arthropoda > Insecta > Lepidoptera > Noctuidae > Apamea > Apamea monoglypha. The sequence goes on from OU426920.1 coordinate 2,817,084, forward strand.
GTCTCCAAGAGATGCTCATTCTCCTTGCAATTGACCCAAAATATCTTTTTACCGCAACTCAGACGAAGGTAGCAGGCATCCTGCCAAGCTCCCAACAAGGTTTCCGTCTCCACTCTCCTAATGGAGAAATATTGTACCTAATTGGCATTCTAAATCTGTAATAAGATGGAATTAAAGTGGCTGTAGAATTATTTGAAACAGAAGTTGAGTAAGAAGGCGGTAGTTGGCAACTTGGAAAGCTGGTTGTAATAAGTGCATATGAGAATATAATTGAGGAAAAGTTTTCTTGGCAGCGAATAATCTGTGCAAATGTTCTCACTCCTAAGTGTTACTTTATACAGCTGAGCATATTTGACATTTATGATTTAAAAAGGCTACCATAAAGTATTGAAAATTTGACGTTTTATTTTGATTATTGCAGTAGTATCGTAATCGCCGTATTTATTTATAAGAATAGGATAGAATACTCTTTATTTTGTCGTGTGTCGTGTATGTTGTGTGTGTTGCGTTTTCTCTTTGTTATGTGTGTGTTTGTCTCTTTATTGTGTGTTTGTGTTGTGTTGTGTGTGTGTTTCTATTTATTTATAGGCTTATCAAATCAACGAATACACAGCTTTATTATTATAAATGTCCCATGTATCTAAATTAAAGGAAAACACGGCATTATTAATTAGCGTAGGTACTTGTACATGGGCGTATACCTAATTGAGAAAAACTTTCCAAGTCGACCTCTCCTCATCCCCTTTTGTAAGTGGAGGAACGAGGTGTGAAGGTCCTCCATTGAAAAAAGAGGATCCTATAATGGATGTAACACAAGAACAATATCCCTCGTAACGAGAAGTGTCACGATCACCGCCACATTATTAGCACTCCCCGGCGATTTTTAATAACGGCCGGTGGCCACGATTTGCCTTAATGGACACTTTTAATAGCCAAATGAATATTTAAAAGTGAACGCCATCAAATTTAAATGTTATAAAATTAATTCAACGGATATCCTCCGCATTTATTGGTTTTCAGGATAACCCAATCGTAAAGGTAACATTATCGGTGATTCTGAATAATTTTCAACAGTTTAATATATTCTGGTCAAATTATGTAGGTTTCATTTATTTCGTTTTCCTGGATATTGAACAAGGGACATATTAAGTGATGATGTGTTCTAATTTGAAATAAAATTGAATAGATACCTACAAAATATAGGTGGTCCAGTGGTAACGGCCGCGAGTTACGAGTTGCAGGTCGTAGGTTCGAACTCCGGCAGGCACTTTATGTAAATTATTTCATCAACACTGCTCTCAAAACGGTGAAAGAAAACATAGCAAGGAAACCGGTATGTCCTAGATCCAAAAATTCGAAGACATGTGAGATCCACCAACCCGCCTTGGGCCCGCGTGGTGGATTATGGCCCACTCTCTCTCACAGAGAGGAGGCCTGTCCCAGCAGTGGGAATGTTGTAGGTTGATTATGCTATGCTCCAGAGATATATTATTCATGAAACTAAACTTATCAAAAGCTATATCTACATGATTACTTTCAGTAGCTACACGTTGTTTTGTAAGTAATTACTACGACAAGCCACATAACATGCCTACGTTGTTATAATTCACTTAAATCCATACTCTACAACCTTGATTGTGTTACCCGTGCTGACGTTCGAACAACCTTCCAACTAAATTGCTATCGAATACATAACTTTGTAACACACTGTACGGAGAAAGTAAAGAAAACTACATTGTCCATTAGGTACTTCCTTGGCCACGTCGGCCGCGTCGACCACTCATTAATAGTAAAAAGCAACCGCAGCTCAGCACGGGCCGGTAGACAGCGAGTGAAATGGGTAATAAAAGTAATAAAGTGTATTGTTTGCCAGTAGATCGATAGCCAAAGACCCATTTAATTAATGACCAATCTCCCGAGACTCACCGGCACTTACACTAATTAATTAAAGTCTGCTGCAAACGGAGTAATAAAGTGAAGTCTCATGTTTGCTTTCATTGTTTTAAAAGAAAGGCTTTTTCCTTCGCTCAGATATCGGCGCCGTGTCAATGTTATTAGGCGCACGGATGAAATTTCCCTATATATCGGCTCTTGACGCAATCAAGGAGATTCGATTGAAGACAAGATTGAGCTGCCGCTCGGCAGATTAGATGGAGCACCTATCACTTTGCGTCGGCGATCACCTGCCCCATCCCGAAAATGGCGACGTTTAAAAACTGGAATCCACTTTGTGATCCGAATGCGATGAGTCGCATCGATTGTGTTTACTCGACTGACTCGATTACTCGAATCGATTTGCTTATAGCACTCGATTTAATAGCATAATCATGTTTGGAATATTATTAGGCATTGTTTATTATTCGTACTTTAGTTTGGAACTTTTCGAATCTCATTATTAGGCAAGTTATGCTGCGATGCCGGAGTTTGTTTTCCTTCGTAATTGAAATTGATTAATAGGTCAGGAGTATAAACAAGCTTTGTATATACTTGCATAAACAAACATTTAGGCTGTATATACGTACTAGTTACGTAAGATAAATAGATAAATAAATAAATAAATAAATAAGATGAAAGATACTTTCTGTAGTTTTTAATCCTAAAACCTATTTTTGAAGGACCTGTTTTCGAAGTAATATAAAAACGAGAAAACAGTGTATACATAAAATTGTTTCATTGAGTTCAATGAGAGGCAATATTTTGAGCCACCTTTGATGTTGGCTTATTTAAACAGAGGGGCCTTCTATGCCTTTATTGCGTCACTCCAAAATGTTTTTTCTTTCGATGTATGTATATATAAGTCATGTATTACGTAAACATATTGCGTCTTATATGTTCTTTGTATCAACAACTCTTTAATATTACCTATATGAATTTAATATCAGGTGTACTTCAACGGTTTCGTTCTACGATTTCTCAAATGAAACCTACGGAAGATTTCTTTTCAATCAAACAAAATACACCAATTAGATATGGTTCTGAGGGATTTTCGATTTAATATTAAACGTATTATAGAATTTGCTAAACTAATCATATTTGTCGTAAGAATTAATATATTGGCTATCAGCTGAGATTCTGCTCAAAGATTTTCGGTTGATTCCTATTAGTAATGTTTCGTCATAATTGGCTCTCAACCGACTGCATCAGTCAAAACTACATCTCTGCAAAAAAATACATAAAAATAAAACCGTGACCATGCAGAAACAAAAGAACATGTTACAACTAAATTAGCTTATATAATTTCAATTTCTAATCCGAAAACGAATCTACGTGAGCGATAATAGCACCATGCACAATATCCATTACAAAGTTATGTGCTGACCACGGGAAAAAAATGGAAGAAATACTTCCGTGTAATTTAAAATACAGTCTAATCGTTTTGAACGTATCGTTTGTTTCCACAGTTCAATGTTAATAGACTTTTGAACAATACTGTGGAAAATTGGACATAGCGAGTATTTAAAATGGCATTAAAAGTTTGTGATTAACTTAAGCATAATTAGTAGTTACTGCCCAGAGTCATGGGCATCTGAAGACGTGCATGACTGAATACAAGTAATCTTGAGCAGTAGCAAGTCTTACCATTATGATGAATGTTCTTAATAAAAGTGAGTGATTAATGGCATATCAGAAGGCTAATTCCAGTAATTGAAAACGTTCAAAATCTATCCGCAATCCACAATCAATATCAAAAACTTGTCAAAAATCTAGGGAAATTAGAGGCATTTTTGACAGATTGAAACTGAATACGTTCTTAAAATTGGGGGAATTGCCCCTCAGATATCATGACAAGTTACAAACAGCAGTCACATAAAGTGCTAAATAATACTATGACAATGGTTACGGGCAAGTGCAAGGTCGCAAGGTCGACTTCGAGTCGTTGCACTATCGAAGAGAAACTACGCTTAACCTAAGCATATTACGTAAGCCAACAAAATCGCTGACTTACATCTAACTTTAACAACAAACTACTACGAAAGATAAGTTTGATATTTTCTTTTATTCTCATCACAACAATATGGAAGGCGATCTTTATTCAGCCTCATAATGGGAAGTAATAAATTATTCCATCAACATAATGACATTACGTCAAGTTATTGACGTGGGGACCTCGAGGAAGCGTGCTGTACTTACGAGTAAAAATTATATGTATAGGATTTATGTAGGAAAAGAACCTACCCATGACTTGTTGAGTTGTTATTTTTATATGCTTAGACTTCTTGCATTGTTATTATTCTTACTGAGTATATTTATTAGTCGGTTTCATCTGCCCATTAGCGAAGCTAGGGATTGTCTAAGGGGAGCAACCTTCCAGCTAAACTAACCACAGTCATTTAAAAAAAGAGTCTTGACAGAGAGCCGGCGGACGGACAACGAAGTGATCCTATAAGGGTTCAATGTTTTTTCCTTTTGTGGTACGGAACCTTAATAAAAAACGGTTAACAGTTAACAATTCTTCAATACTGTCGATTTTTCTAGGGTGGGCAAAGAAGTTTCTGGAGTGGACATTGCCCACCCGGTTCTCGTCTGCATCCCATGCTTAAGGTCGTCGGCTAATCCAGCTGGTGGGTTTTAGGCTTCGCTTTCCGTTCTATAAACACAACTAAAATTGGGCGGTTTCAATCGGACTTTACGACTGAATCATGGCATTAAAGAAAAAAAGAAAATACATTTAGCACAGACAGAAAGGCACACAACATAAACTGCAAAATAAAAATAAAGTATAATATGTGCATGCTAAATACATTGCCAGCTATACTGGCGCTATCCTCAGTCAACTCTACACTAAAACGGCAATGTACTACAAACAATGGCACATATTCTCAGCTACAGATTTAAACAGGGCCAGTACACACGCTCGATCGCAAGCCGCCCATTATTTTTACGGTCGCCGGCCACCACTCATCGCGATCACGGCTGCAGCGCTGTGTGTACACAGCTTTATACCGCTTCTATAGATTAATCTTAGCTGTGCTATAAAAGTGGTTGATGGTGGTGGGAGTGAGCATATAGTACTTTTTGTACTTTTTTTATTAGGTTCTGTATGAGAGAATTATTTTTTCATGCTAGCTTTTAGATTATAATAATATAAAGTTCCTGCAACTTCTTTGTTGTCCTTTTTTGTGGTCTATCGCTAATTCTAAGCAACCAGAATCATTTTCCAAAACCAAACCGCCTTTATATCAATTCCAACACTGTCCACTTTTTATGACGACTTAAACCAAGATTTATTATGGTAATAGTTTCTGGCACTACATTGTAATGGTTTCATAGAAAATGAAGAACCTTTTTCTAGTTTTTTATTAATTGTACCCGTAGGTAGCAACGCACACTCAGAGCTTACAAGTCCGTAGCCGCTGTAATTCAGCACCGCTCACATTTCTTCTTCTTTAATGATCTGAAACTGCACTAGCTTACCGTTGGCGTACTTTTAATGAAGTACTAGGCCTGCTACTAGTGGTGTGTCGTCCGGGGATAGAAAATCATCTACTTAAGACAACAGAAATCCAATTCTGGTAATTCAAAACGTTCAAAATCTAGTCGCAGTCTCATCTCAGCGACAAACAAATGTCAAAAACTTGTCAAAATGTAGGGAAATTTGAGGTTTTTTTTGACAGATTGAGACTGAGATCAGACTGTGAACGTTCTTAAAATTACGAGAATTGCCCCTCTGATTAAAATACAAGAAATACATAAGTTTTAATTAATTTTTATTGGTCACGGTGCCTAGGCACGTGGTCGCCATATTGTTTTCTCATTCGCACGGCCGTCAAAACCCATAAGTTTGTCCTTTTCTCTTCGTATCTTGCTTTTGTGAAGGTTGTATGCGGCTTTCCACGGCTAGAGAATTCTCCATGTCCTTCAAGGTTTTTTTTTTAATTAGTTAGGCCTTAAAACTAAAATTCATATCTTCAAAAGTAGAATACGACACGAGTTAAAGTTTCAAAAAGTTGAACGAATTCTTGGTCCTTAACTAATTTGTTATGGGAAATCCCCTGTTTTTTGTTTGTTCATAGTTATAAACGTTCTAAGAAATGAATAGAAATGTAAATATGTAATGACTTTGGACATTAGTGCACATTCATACATCCACACTTAACATAACATGACGTGTTTGTAATTTAACATGCATTTATACCGAGGGAGTGAGCAAGTTTAGTTTGTTCTAGGAATAACATAGAAACTAGTGTATTTAATAGGTAAAAAGTAATATGGTTAAACCTTTAATACGCAAAATCTGTTACATCGTAACTAATTGATCAATGAAATGCACCACTAATTCCTGTAACGCATGATAAACTGCATTTGTTTCCAAGCATAAAAGTTAAAATCAAATGCCGAACACGTTTCGAACGTGTCTTTTGGCATTCGAAAAGTGTTGATCCTCGGCATCTTATTTGAATGCCGTAATTGAATGAAGTTAGTGGCACCGGTAACTGAAAAGTTTTGAGGAAATCTGTTGTCATGGTATGGGCATGTGTTAGGTACGGATAAATGCGGAAAATGTCGTGAGGAGTGTTTTGAGTATGAATGTCGATGACTACAAGAGTAGGGGAAGACCAAAGAAACGCTGGATGGAATCTGTGAATGAAGATATGGTTAGAGAGGGATATGGAAAAAAAATATACCTATACAACAGAAAAAAGGACTACATTTTCAAAAACAACCGCAATTCTGTTAATTTTCTACTAAACAGTCCTTAAATTACATCACCGACACGTCTCTGGAGCGCAATAATATAAACCAAAACGTTCCCAGCAAGCGTTACGTAGGTATAAAAATTAAGAAAAATGTCGGACAATAACAGACACATTACCACGTAACGACTGGGCCTGTATTAGCATATTATTGAAGCAATTAATAACTCGCTGAGTGAGGCGCGGGATTATGCCGATTTCAAGATGGACGATCACGTTTATATGTAGGTAGTGGAAGATGCATGTGTAGGAATTAGTTTAATTTAGGTAGGTCTAGACTTATGGAGATACTAAGAAAACCTGTACTTAGCAATGGGTTCAATTCAATTGAAAACTTCTGAAATTCATGTGAAAATTCAAAATATTTTATTTCACATAAACCAACATGGGCACTTATGGAACGTCAGAAGCTAGGTGCACGGTTCCAATTGGTCGATTCCTTTGGAGAAGAGCCAGTAGGAAACTCCATGGTAACTCTTTTAAATAATTTGCTTTTACAATGTTTTCAAATTACAGTAGGTATGGGAGGACAGCGTAGGCCTGTCAACAAGTACCGGTTGTAGATTTTAAGAATTCCTTACAAATAAATAAACACATAGTTTTGTTATTTTTCAAAATGTGTCTAAGACTTCGAAAGCACCTAATATACGAAAACAAGAGACGATTGATCGGTACCAAAAGGAAAAAAACACAAAGCACGAAATAACATACACGAAACAAGGAAACAGAAGACGTTTCAGTGACATTTCAATTTAAATTTCATAGTGGCCAGTGCATGTGTTTTTTAGATTGTCAAATATGTAAAAGCAGTCCATTTATCTTTGAAATATTAAAAATAACTCTTACGGCTGATTTATCCATCGCCAGATAAGTTTTATTCGAGGAATAAAATTGACGTTTGACAAAAAAAACAACAAAAAAAACTGAAACCGACTGACCGGCTGACTTCTGTTTTCAAATAACTGTCAAAATTTAATAATTATTTCTCGAATAAAGTTATCAGATGATTGAAAAATCAGCCTTTAAGCACATGCATTATTTAGCTTAGTTGGAAAGTTTAGCAAGAATTGACTGTGATATGCAAAATACATTAGTAGTGTTTCAAAATAATGTCAATATTGCAACAAAGCTTTCTAAAGTTACATAAATATTAAAGCAGTATTGATTAACTTACAGAACTAGACCAGATAACGTATTCTCTATGACAAAACGAACGAAACCGCGCGAGAAATCGCGAAGTTGGCATGGTTTGAACTGTCAAAATAATACCACGCTTGACTAATAATTCTCATACAGAATTTGGGCCCAGCAAGCACACTTAAAACAGCTTTATAACAATACTAGCTGCGCCCCGCGGTTTCGTCTACATAATTTTAGATCCCGTGGGAATATTGGGATTATGTGTTAATCCTGGTTATAAACTATCTGTGTGCCAAATTTCATACAAATTTGTTTAGTAGTTTTTGCGTGAAAGATTCAAAACATGCATCCATCCTCACAAACTTTTGCGCTTATAATATTAAGTAGGATTTACATTATCAATAACTCAATCAATATTCAAATCAGACACGTAACCACCAGAAATAAATGACTTGAAATTAATTTTAACTATAAAGCTTCCAAAAAATAAGGTTACTTAAATCGAGTGTCTCAACTTTCAAATATATATTTAAAGTTCGTGTTGATAGTAATTTGGGGGAGAGCCCTTTAGGGGTTTTTTCGCATTGTTTTAATTTTGTTATCAACATTTAAGGGAGCTGGTTGTAAATGGTGAGAGGCTAAAAAATTGTGGTATTGCGTGCGTTGAGCGTGACTATAGGTTAGGGTCCAAGTGGATAAACAATTCAATTCAATTCAATTTTTATTCAGTTACAATTCACATTGCGTTCAAATATAATATATATATATAGTATTTTTAATTTATATTAATATTGTATCGTATGTGTTTATATGGGCCTTGATGCCTGAAATTAATGGATAAATAAATAAATAAATAATCCTTCATGAAACATTAGCAAACGTCATTTTTAAATGTACACCTCAAAAATTGCTTTCTAACTTTATTGGATAAGATTCTAAGTTCGTTGTTGAGTTACATGAACATTCAAATTACCCACATAGGTACTTAAAAAAAAGAAAACTAAAAGAGGAAGTTCTGGATACTTGTGTCAAGTGCTTTACTTTACACTTGACACAAGTATCCAGACTTTCATTTTCAAATACATACCTAGTAGAAAACAAAGTAGCTTCACACACTTTCCTTAACTAGGTACTAGTAAGCTTAATGAATGATAACCTGCCAAATCTAATATATATGCCAAAAAAATACCTTTCTATAATTAAAAAAAAATTGTCTACTAAGCTAACCCGCTCACCGTCGCACACTTATTCAGCAGCGCGCTATTTATCGCGCGCTATAACGAGCCAGCTATAAGCGCTATCACACCGTCCTCATTACACTATCTACATGATGCTCCGCTATTAAACTTTCAATCTATTTCCCAGCGTTATATCTAATCAATTACTCTACTAGCATAGAAAACTATTTGACTAAATAGCTTGTCTCCTACCTTTTTGCAGCGCCAACTGTCCGGCTGGCTATATATTTTAGCTAGGTTCCCAAAGTTTGTTGTACAAACTCCGGTATTAGCTAAATACGGTGCAGTTTGTAACGGAAAGTAACTTAGTTCTCTTAGTTGGGTCTTGCTCCTAGTGTCCGAAAATTAGCAGCTGATATTTTCGGGTGTTTCATTGGGACTTCGAATCTTTTTTTCCTCACGTATTTCTCGGTAAAGTTTTTTCCCGATATAATTCCCGGTTTGCGCTGCGACGTGTTCTTCGATTAGGCTTTTGAATAAATGTCCCTAAACTTTCTGTTGTTACTTCCCAGAAGGGAAATCAGGTTCACTTTTTAAAATGTAATCTGTATTTCATGCCTAGCATTTGCGTACTTATAAGTAAAAAAGTAAAAATGCCTACTCACCAGCATCATAACATAACCCCAAAAACCAATTAAAACAAACCCACAACACGATTACAATTCACCATCAAAACAAAACACACTTCTCATCGACAATATCCCAATTCTCAAAGTTTTTCCTCCATCAATAATCAATAACAGCCCACTTCGTACAATAGGTGTTAATAAGGGTCTGCACTGACCTATTTCGTGGCTAAGTTCACGCTAAGAAGGGCTGCCGCTGAAGATAAGGCGCGGGCAAGCCGTCCGGTTAATTGTCTGGAATAGATACCGGCCCTGTCGCCGGATTGAGCCACGGTTTATATCGATTTTCCTGTATAGCTGTGTTGTTTTTTTTGTCTATGTTATGTTAATCTGGTAGTTTGGGGTCAAATAGTATATTTATTATTAGTGTTTCACATTGATTTATGGTCAATCTGGTTTTATAATATTAGTAAACTAAAAATATGAAAAAGTTTTACAAACTTTTGGGGCTGATCTTGTATTCTAAAAAGAAGGCCTTTATTCAGTCGGACACCCAAACACCACTTACAAAATATCGTGAAACCAAAAATACTCACACGACCATCGAATTATCTGAAGATATAAAAAGAAAACTCATTCAGCAGACTAGTCAGGAGGCACACGTAGAGGTGTTCAACGTTTGCACACAAAGCCACATCCGATATCGATAAAACCCCACTCGTATTATCATAAAAACACTCAATATTAAAAAGCAAACGATTCGCTATAACTCTGTCCATCGGTACGCACCATTCACACGAGATTCGTATTCAGTAGGCGCGCCGTAAGTCGGCGCTATATCTTTTCACTACCTCCATAAGGGCTGGTGTACGCCAGTGTGCTTGCAAAGTAGTTATAAACTGCTACTAAAGGCAGCACGGGCCGCTCAACGCGAAGACACTTAAAGTATACGTGTGGTGCGGCCTTTATCTTTTTATGCCTCGTTTAATATTGCGGCTCGACGCGATTAAGGTTATTGGATCGATTTTCGGGGCGTTTCTTGTTTGTTTATTTCGTATTAAGTGCTTTTATGTCTTTTACGATTTCTTACGCACGCATTTTTGACGCTTCGTTGCTCTTGGGTTTAAATGTCCGGCCCTCGAAATGGAACGAAAGCTGTTCTGATTATTAAAAATATTATTTTTTAAAAATGTTTTTACAATATATGTATCTTGCTTATTACGAAAAAGATAATCAACTTCGCCAACGCCAACAAAGACGCTTAAAATTAAATATTTAAAGTACCTAAAGTTAAACTTAACAAAAATCACAATTTAATGATGTAATATTATAATGCCTATAACTAGGCACGCTAAGTGCTTACCCTAAATTAATTTTAGTATTTATTACTTAACTTATCAAGCCAAACAGTGGCAAAGTTTTGGGCCAACAAGAAATGAAATTCAGTCGTGCCAGGGACACGGAGAAGAAGAAGAAGTCAAACAGTTAGTTAATTATTAAGAGATAGATGCTCATAAGTTGCGATATGATATGCACTCACATATGAGAGGCTTCTAAAAGCTTTCTCATCAATTGAACTAGATCATGAAACATAAATGTGAATGTAATATTTTAAACATTACCACTTACATTCCAGTTTTCGCTAATTCACGTATATATGAGTAATTGAGTATAATATATGAAACATGCATGTAATAGGTACTTGAATGTCAAAATGTTGAAGCTTTAGGTTATTGATATTGTCCCAAATAACGGTTAATAAGATCCTTAACTAATTACTGGGTAATATTGAAGCATTACCCAGTAACTGGGGGTAGTAGTTTGATTAGACGTAAAGTCGACCCAAACATACGAATTTACTGGAAATACAAAACTAAAACGGTGCTTAATTACACAATTTAAGTAAAGAAACTAACTTATGAATTTCCAACGATTCTCAAGTTTACAAAGCCTGCAACAAACTAAATATTTTTTCTTCAAGATTAACATACAAATAAAGCAGGATTACCGCCGAGTGATCAAGACATTAGCTCGATAGTGGCGCCACACAGCGGGCGATCGCGTGCGCGCCATCGCTATCGCGTTGCACTGACAGTTCTATCTACATCGCGATTCGCGCGGTAAAAACGCGAAGACGCGCGATTTGTATCGCGGTTTAATGAAATTAAAATTGGTTGAAGTGGGCACGTTAAATGTATAAAAAGTTGCGTGTGCGTTAGTCGTTTTGTAATAAACAAAGGGTTGTATTCTTTTGTATTCTCTTACGCAAGTGGTATTGTAGAAATACACTGGCTTATAAATTGAAATTAAGAGCGATTTTTCTTTCAGTACACTGTTGAGACTAAAATAAAAAACTATTTAAATTCTTAGCGTATCGATGGCAAAAGTTCAAACATCTTTGTATATTGGGTCTGGTCTTATCACTGGACTATCGGGCTCTGAGAAGTGCCGATTAAGACTTGTTTTTACCATCGTGGTGAAAGGATTCACGCATTTTGGACAATCGAAGAAGTCGATTGCCCAAAGTGCGCCGGACGTAACAGAAGATCGGAGGGTACATCGCTCGGGGAGGCTCCTTTCATGCACCCCGATTTAAATAAGTCATCTTAAACTGATATCAAAATGAATCGGTGTAGAAATAAAAAGAGAACTAAATCAAAACTTGTCTTGCAACGTCTAAAGTCTAGCAAGTAGGCCAATTTGTAATCATTCAAAACTAATGTAATTGGATGCTAACTCAATACATCAATGTTAACACAATTAGTAACTTTTCGCTGCGAAGTGTAACACAATTTTGTTACATAACTTTCAATACAATCAATAAACTATCTAATAATATTTGAAATATCTCAAAGCAAATTAAATTTGAATTATCAAATAATACAAACTAATTTTGTTCAATTTGAATGATATAATTTAGGTACACCGTTAGTAATCAACATTTGAAAGAGGGTGGCGTAACGTGATTTATATTTGAAGGTAATTTGATTGGTGCTCATAGAAATGTAACGATCCGCGGATTTTGTGACCATACTGCGTAGGTATAACTGTTTTTTGGGCTCGTCATTGTGATTAATTTGATAGATTAATTATTATTCAAAGTACATACCTATACTTTATATGAAGATTAATTATTTAAGTATAGTTTCTTTTAGTAAGTTTTACAGACGGTTAAAAAACAAATTGAATATTTTTATTTGTTTGTTACCTGTTTACATGAACGCTAAAAAAAACAAACACAGAACAACCTTCCAAATGCGATTGCGTACAGTCCGCGATCGTGAGGTCAAATTACGCAAACTGCGAGAAACAAAGGCCTCCTCTAGAGACAAGCTCAGAACCTTAACCGTACAATTTTCGATAAGTTACGGTATTACCCACACGCGTGTAAAGGCCACGTTATGCCGTCTTCATCGGTTTATGGGCGGCCAATCGTGCGTAAATACCGTAATACTATAATACCGTTTCACCGTTTTAACACGCAAACTCACCCGGAGAATGTTTTAAAACGACTTCAACAAGCCATTGTTGAAGAGTTTGTAATGGACCCGTTGTTCTAATGTAACTTGATTGTAAAACAAAGGACCCCACGCTAAAGTCCCTAATAAACTTTGGCAGCGCGACAGTCTTTTGTACCGAAAGAAGCCGATTCGTATTCACTTTAAAAACGGTTCGGAAAGCTGTTTTGTTGGCAGCACTAGTTCTTATTGGGACGTGTAAAGAAGTTTCGGTATTAGGTATTATTGATATATTCTTGGTAAAACTTTTTACTGACGACCTTGTCGCAAGGTTCTCTGTTTAAGGTTTTAGCCTTCTCAAATGTTTATTAAAGATATTTTTCCTTTATCCCTATCAGATAAATACAATGAGCATGTACAAAATTAAGCTCGAAAAAGAACACCTAAACAAGACCAGCCTTCAAACTCTCCAGCCGATCGATTCTGTAAAAATCTAACCGTGAAAAGTTAGGTGAAGTGAGCTTAGAGTGAGCTGTCAATAGTGTCAATCCCTAGCATTAGTTGGAATGACAGCTCACTCCACGCTCACTTCACCTAAGTTTTCACGGTGATATGGTTACAGAATCGATGGTCGATGGTTATGTTATTTTCAAAACAAATAGCGTAGAGTCATCTCAGCACCTCTCTCCCTTGATTTTGTATATATATATATATATATATATATATATATATATATATATTATAGTATATATTATAGTAATGGTATGTATGTGTATATAACCTATCTATGTATTTGTTACCTAGTTTTAAGAGTTTTTTTTTTTTATCATTGTCCCTCTCAACCAAAGCACCTGCCATCCAATCTCTGCACCACCCTTGGTTGACTGGTAGAGAATGCCTAAGGCATTAAGTCCGCCTTTGTACCTTTTTGTGCGAGAAGATTAAATAAATAAATAAATAAATAAATCGCACGGCTGTTCTTAAAATCTCTAACTTTTTTCCCAAGAATACATTTACATACAACGTAAATACGCCTGAAGCGCAATACTACGTCCAAGACAACGAACAAGCACAAACTCGGGTTAACCCGTAGGCTGCAAGCGAGCGCGAACAAATCCCGAGAGAGCAGATTTTAATTAACTATAGCCTAACGTCTTACAGGTGTAACGGGCGAAAGAAATAACCCTCTCCGCGCTCCCTGAAACACGAGACCCATTTTGAGGTACTAAAAGACGGCTAATTGAAAAGCTAATATTCACGGTATAACATTAATTATCCTCTGGAGGGTTGCTGCGTAATCTCCAACGAGAAATCCTTATTATTTTAAGTGATACGCCGGCGCGGCGATGTTAAATATTAAACGAAACTGCGCCATGCCTTTTAATAATAAGTGTAGTTCAGCTCCCCATGTGTTCTGGGAATAAAACACTGGGACCTTTGTTGATGTGTGTTACCGTATCGAATATTTTGAGCCTGGTTATGGCATTATTAATAGCTAGTTAATCAAGTCAGGATACGCGAATTAGTGTACTTATATGCTCATGATGTGAAATACTAGTATTCCGCGGGGTAATTGCGTAACACACTACCAGTAGCAATAGCTCACAGTTTGACAGTTCAACAACATTCATTGCGTTATTTACGTTGTCGAGCAGACAATCTTCACGAAAATATGAAGCAATGAATTAGCAATATCCTTCAAAATAATTCAGATTCAGATTAATAGTGTGTTATGCAATTAGGATGCCGGTTAGACTAGAAGCTGACCTCAACATAGTTGGGAAAAGGCTGGGCAGATTGATATGCTCAAAATGTCTGGTGATATTCTGTCTTGTCAAAACTCCATCTCAAAATATTTTTAGACTCTTAAAGAAAAGAAAAAGTAAAGTACAAAATATCGATCATAATTGCTACTAATGCCTTCATTCAATACCGCCGGGAAATCGACTGATGTTTATTGCAGCGTGCTATTATTATTTCTACCCGCGGACGGAAAAATGGGCGAATCTTAAACGGCTTGTAGTTCATAAGACAGCCGATAAAGCTCATTCAATCGTTTATAAATTCACGCTCCGTTTCACACGATACGGTGGTTCTATTTTTGTAGTATTGTGTGGGGGTTGCAGATGTGACTGGTGAGCATAGGTAGGTACTGCGTAAGGTTGTGAGTTTGGTTCTCTGCTCAAATATAATAAAGTTTTTCCAACAGACTATTTTAGTTCTGAAATTTATTTGCCACCAATCTCAAAGAAGTCCACTCTCTGGCCTTAAGTTTATTTTTATCCGTCTCTTGCAGAGATATTTTCGTGCTTTTAAGCTATTGATTGTAATATTTTCGTAATATGGTGCTATCACAGACTTACAATAAAATATTGCTGATATTTTTATGTCTATGCCATACGTCTCAGACTCGTATCTATACTAAGTCATACCCAGTACCACCCTCTATTAATTTGACACGTAAAACGTCGGTACTAACTAACACTAACGACTTGCTGCATACATTATTCTCTTGTTTTGCCTTACTTACGTACTCTACTCTCAACTCAATCTAACGTCATCTTGTTTCTCACAAAACGAAATTCTGAAATAAAAACCCAAATGTTTCAAGCTAATCTCTAATTGAACATTTCGTTCCGCATGCAACGAAAATGTAAATTGAAAGGTATTAAACGACAATTCACTTATTTATGTAAATATACAATTTCTTCGAATAAAAAATTACTTACAAAATCTAATAACATTGGTCCTCAGACAGCCTACAGCAAAATCAATATTCAATTTGATTGCATAAAACATTTTCAGGGCCTAATCGACGGCAAATTTTTCCCTATTCCAGTAAGTGCGATGTTTTCATTTGAAATGCCAAAAATTTCAACGATATTTCAAAGGCGGGAACAAATTGTAGCGATAAGAGCGTCACAGAAGTTAGGGTGTGTTTCACTGGAGTTGTTATCAGTTGAGGGCACTCGGGGCAGTTAGGGCACGCGGGGCGGTCGGGACAGCAGGGTCAGCGGACACGATCCACTAAATCGAATGAAAAATTGTACCGACTTCATTGAACCGATGCTTTGAAGCGACGTGAACCTTCGCTGAATCGGCACAGGCGTTATAAGCCACGAATTGGAAAAAAACCTGGCAGTAGAGCAAATGTGTGCATGCCGGGAGGTATTTCTCGTCGAAACATCAGACCCTTGGGACACACGTAAAAATACACGAACCCCTTTTTAGGTAGCACCACCTACTTCCAATATTCGCGTAATATTTTAGACGTGGCGGAATTCTCGCTTCCGAAGGAACAAGTGAGAACAAACGGTACCTACAAGTTATAAAGGTTTTGGTTATCGTGACTTTCATAATAAATTTAGTTGCAAAAGAGTCTGAGGAAAACGTCTGATGTAAGTCTTTCGCACTGAGATGAATTTGTTACAATTAAAATTAATTCTATTAATTTTAATAGTAATAAATTTAAGTTATTTAAGTTAGTAAGGGTGGTAGGGGTGTAAGGGTGGGTAGGGGGGGTGGTGCTAGTTTTAGTTATTTAAGTTTTTTTTAAATTATTTATTTAATTAATTCTATTTTAATTTAATCGATTTTTTTTGTGAAAGTAGTAAACAAAAAAAGGCGCTCATTCCACAGAAAGAGTTTCCATAACACTAATGTCTCTCTATCTTTACACACTCAAAACTTACCCCATTACACTATTTCAATCCAAAATTCCCACATCTTCTCAGAATCTCGATCTCTCAAACTTACACCTACGTTCAACATATAACACAAAATTACAGCCAGCACTTCCGTTAATGTGGTTATAATAGATCGAACGTTGTTTACCTAGCTTTCCCCAGTCTTCCCCACTGTTCCCCACTATTGCCCACTATTCTCCAACGTTGCAGCGGGCGGTGAACTTCATACGGCCAACTTTAAAATGAAAGATTCGAACGAGCGCGCCGTGTAATATTGAATTCTCAACCACGTATACCTACTGCGATGGGTTTTGGATGTAGTTATGTGTGATTAATATTATATGTGACGATAGAGGTATTTGCTTGGCATATTTGATATTTATTTAGGCTTTATAAAGGACTGTTTTCGCGCATCTAAACTTACCTTTAATACATTACGCCTGTAAACCCCGAAAAGTTGGACAAAGAGTACTTAGTACCCACATTTTGCCAGTTATGTTTAAGTCCCATATAACAGGGGGGAACCTATTGTTACCAACCGGGCACAAATCCAGACTTCGGGCCTAACTGAGAACCTTTAACATAGCTTAAAATCCAACTTAATATTTATTATATTTTGTAGGCACAAGCTTTCATCTTATCCTAATTGCTCTTAGGCATACCAAACTATTATTATTTTAGCTAACATATAATTTAAGTTAACAGAACCGCCTGTAACTAATCTTTACGTTAGTAAAATTCTCAGAAGCACCTCCAAAACTAAACCACAGATCCACAAAACTGTGGCGAAGCAGTTATAAAGAAAATATAATCCAATTTATACGAACGTTAATATGTTGTAAGTATTGCTTCCACGGCCAAAAACGGTCTCTAAAAAAAAAGTTTCTGTATAACGGTCGTACTTTTCGCGCCCTTTTTCAATGACGTCATCAAGTTAAGGTTGTCACCGACGATACGATTCTATTCTTCGCGTTGACGTGTAATCATTAATGGGTATATGGAAATGGGTCACTCTGCTGGGCTGGGCTAACAATAAGTCACTTAGCGAGACATTCTCAGGCGACCTAACACCTTTCAGACTGTCAGTCGTGACTATTCCTGAATAGACTTATACAAGACGTAAATAGATTTGAAGATTCTGTTAAGACCTTATCTAATTGTCTATTATTAAAGAATTTATTCAATATTTCTGACAGTTACAGAACATTTATTTGGTTAACATACCCAATTTGCCAAGTACCTACCTACACAACAAAGTTCAGGTAATTATGCAATTATTTACCTGTTAGTACCAGCTAAAGTCACCTTTAAATGAACTAATATTCCAGTATTCATAACTTCATATTCCCCCAGTAAGTTCATACATTATTTTCAATACACAACATAGGTAGACAAACTCATACCTGCGTCGGGGGCATTGATTATGAACTTCGGGCGATACCTAGATAGCCTAGGTAGATACTAGGTCTAGAAACTTTGCTATCTTCGCATATTTCATGTGCTATTCCAATCGGTCGGAATTTATTATGGAAAGATATCGCAGACAGAAGTTTCGGTACGTTTAATAATGAACTTGTGTAATATAGATGTATCGGCGAAAGTATTTTTTGTTGTTGCTTTTTGAGCCCAGTCTTAGGGCAAATTATTTAGAAGTTTTGTAAAAAAAAAAGAAAGAGACATGAGTCCTTAATGTATTTTATCTTTTCTAGCGAGATTGATACGAACCTTTTTGACTCGACTCGTCTTCGACAAAAGAAAAAGACAAGACAAAAAGGTCCCATTAGCTCTTATTACTTCTCACAATACCTAGCCACTGCTTATAGTGCTAGTGCTGCTAGTGTTTGTAGATACAGATAGAGCCACTTTCGTATTTAGATACCTGGGTAGCTAAGCTTTTCTTGAATGTTAGGTCGTCATAACAAGCTTTTTAAAGTGTGAAAGTCATACAAAGTCAAAGTAAAATCGTATTTTTCAATGAGACAAATAAAAGGCACTTTTGTAGGTCAAAATTTAGGAACAAGAAAAATTAAGAAGTAAATCAAGTTGCTCCTGCCAAAAGATAGTTTCGTATGGAGAAAAATAGGCAAGGAACTCTTTACAAAGAAAAAAGTTTTACAATATTTTGTTTACATTAATTAGATAGTCATATTATTATTGAAAACGACATGATTTGATTTTAATAAAACTCATACAAAAAACCTCCTAAAAAGCAAAGATTTCTTTAAGCTATAACATCAAAGGTTAACAAAATCAAATGTTGAAAAATAAATAAAACTGATCTCAACAAGATTACCTCTACTTATCGTAAATATTACTTCCTACGGGACTATTTTGTTTTAAGGAATCTTTTTGTCTCCACATGAGGTGCATTCAAATGTAGGAAATGGCCCACTATGGTGCTAGAACCGATGAGCTAGCAACGTTAATTTATTGCTATGTTTACACCAAGTTGCTCAAGTTTTCCGCAGACGTACACGTGGGCCAACTTATACTTATATAAATATTAGGGGAACTTGATAGCTGGCATTACCTTTACTTAAACGTATGTTTTTAGGTGTATTTTCCCAAGCTTCATGTGAGATGCAATTCTGAAAGAAATACTAACAAAACCACATTATTTTCATATCATAATAAAAAATAACTTGACAAACAACGCACAAGAGAACGCTCGCACAAAGATGTTCTTTTGAAAAGGCCACATGTCGACGTGCGCGACGCACCTGTTTACTTTACATGACGTCTGTCAAACATATAAAAGGCGCCTCTTCACGAAGCACACAAAAAATGCTGTCGTCAAAGAACCTTTGACAAATTATCCTGTTAAGTTGACGAGCAAATATTCCGCGAACGAACGCTTCCACTCCCATTGAGTCCCTAGAAACGCTACTCTTTGAATTGTCAATTCGATAAGAAATAAAGACGTATCGCAAAATCAAGTGCCGAGTGTACTGCCACGTTTTACATTATCGTCAGTTTTTAAGTGTCGCCGTATCCGACGTAGAGTGCCAAAGTTTTTAGCGTGTAATGCTTCCGATACATAAAACCATCCAATAATATTTGTGTTCGACGGCGACGCGAAAACATTTTGCTCGGAGGCGCCCCCTATCGGTCGGCTATAAAGGCCTTTCGCGCGATAAAAACTGATCTGTGAGTTTGTCCGCCAACAACAGGAAAACAGATCTTTGGCGAGCCGCCAAGTTACCTGGTGGCTCCGCGCGAGGTGCCGCCGCGCCGCCTGCCACGCAGCCCCCTGCGTGCACTATCTCCACACCAGTCGAGTCTGCACTCGCGATAAAGGGTTAACAAATTGCATCCAACTTCCAAGCACACGTCGCCGAATGTGGAAGCAGTAAATAGTTCCATGTTTGCCGGCGAAGTTTTGACTTCTTTCTCACTCGCCAACTGACGTTCTCATAATGGCTTTTCCGGAGGTAGGAACGAGCGTTTTCATTGTAACGCGCTGGCGTGCGGCCGCCCGCGGCGCCACCTCGCCGCGCGGTCCGACTGCGTCACTCCTCAATTTGCTACACCAATTGTCGCCATTTAAATTGTGTTCCTCGTACAATCCACGTTATTATTCTTTTATGCGCGCCCGCGTGTCAATCGCGACGTGCAAATTGTTTTTTTCTCGCTTCTGTATCGGCGCTTACTCCGCGTTGTCTCTATCCTGCAGGGGGCGGGGATGTAAACATGGTGCGGGGCTTAAAAGTGCGTCCTAATTTATTTGAGGCGCCTTTTCGGAAAACGTTTCAGCTATGGTCTTTTATCCAGTTGAACAAAGGATAATACGAATAAAAGCCAGTCGAGCATAATCGTACTTTCCTCGAGAGCTCCGCAAAAGATAAAATAGTCACCACAATTTTCCCGGTAGAGTTTTTACCTTCCCGTGGCGCGGTTTTTTTTGCGGGATTCAAAGCTGATTCAATAAGAAGTTACGAGCGTACTTAGCGAGTATAACACTCGTGTGTACAGTTTTTATGTTTCCACCGGAGAGAAGAATGTATAATATTCGTTTTGATGTAACAAAGGGGACGAGTTTGTTGATTGTTTATATTCGATTATCTCGAAACCAGTGGACCAATTTCGACGGCGCTTTTGTGAGCTCGCTTCTTAAACATCTCAGATCATAATAAAGGAGCTATCTACATAATCAATGTGGAACTGAACGAGATGAGTCTTACCTACCAGTTTCGTTGTGTAAACAAATTGTTTATTCTTTGGTGTCTGACGGTTGGATATTTGAAACGTTCAAGTTGGAATCGGTCAAGTTTATGGGGCATTATAACGATTTATTTAGAATATATAATATAGTGAGGCACCTGCCACTCTCAATATATCTAAAGATCAACCCGTTACCGCATAACTGATTTAGCAGCAGAGCGTTGCTGGCGGGTTGGGGTGTTGGTAACCTCATAAAAGGTCCCATCACTCGTCATTAGGCGGATGACGCTGATACGCGTCGACGCGTTCTACGACCCGCGCCTACCGTGATCGATGTACGTCGAACTTTACGTCGATGTATTAACATCAATGCATATGAATCTAAAAATAAATAATGCTCATGTATTGTTTTACCCTTTGGTAACAATGATTGATTCTTGAGAGGTAGATATGGTCTACAATATGTAAGTTTCCAACAACACGTGTATTGGTAACTTTTATTTTAAAAAATAAAAACAATGTTGAAATTGAGAGACCTGAAAGTTAATTGGCTAGTTGACTAATTTTTTTTTATTATTTAAATTGAAGGTTTTTTACCTCACCAATAGAATAATTAATATCTTCGGAAATTAAAAAGATATAAGCGTTCAAAACTCTCAATTAGACAGAGAGGGAAATTCTGAATTGTGACATCATAGTTCAGTATCGCCATATAAATTAACTGAAAGAGATAGACAAAAAGCTTTTATAAGTTATAAGTTTTTTATTTTTCGACCGATTTCAAATTTGATTTCGAATTCTGTTATCGTATCACGCATGTGAACATATTATCTACTAAAATATATAGTATTCAATATCATGCAACTACCCAATTCCCGTAATTAAATACGTTGATCGTTTTTCTAGTCGCAAGCTCACCTCAACGACATTCAATGTCAAAAACTTGTCAAAAATATAGGGAAATTCGAGGTTTATTTTTGACAGATTTAGACTGCGATCTGGCTGTGAACGTTCTTAAAATTTACTAGAGTTGCTCCTCTGATTTTGAAATTACACAATCACTACACAGACATAGTTATAAAAGTCACACAAAAGTATCTCTTTATTTCATTTATATCACTTTCACCGGACTATTTAATTACCCTCATACTTACTGAAAAATAAAATATAAATACCAAAAATCGATACACTACATCCAAAAATATTCGGCTCGTATCATACAATCGTTATTTGATTACATACCTTTGCGATTACCTCGGCCCCGGTCCCTTATACCTGCGGGGAGCAAGATTGATACGACCGCGGCCACAGCCTCTGACAGCCTGTTATTGAAAAATTGAGCGATAATCCCGCTGCGACCACCCCTGTTTAAGATTTCCTTTTTTCTGCAAAACATTTTTAATAATTTCCCCTCGCATAATTTCGGTTTCTAAGATGTGATTGGATCAATGTGAAGTTTTGTATTTTGGTCCTTCTGGTGTGAGTTAAGCGGATCGAAGGACCAAAACTCACAAACAGGTTTTGTCTTTTAAAATCATTGCGATCTTTTACAAAGTCTCTTATATCCTAGGTTGGTTCTTACAAATATTTAATCTCATATGAAATATAAAATGTAATATTATCTTGATAATAATTTCTTTGATACACAATGTTTACCTATTACTCATTACCACCATATCAGTACCATCTAAATGTTAGTTTAAGAATGTGCACCACAAGCTTCCCATAGCATTATTAATATTTATTTTTAGGACAAAAAGTCAACAACAACATGACCCCATCATTATACATCGCTCTCTTCATTAACAAAATGTAAGGTGTACCCCTCATATAACGCTCGATCTATTGTTGCAGGTTGCGCGTTCGTAAAGTTCAGCTCCCACCAAGAGGCGCAGGCGGCCATCACGAGCCTGCACGGAAGTCAAACTATGCCGGTAAGCACGCAACCACATTATCGGACGACAAGTCATGAGAGACCGCGGTGAACTTGACAGTTCATTAAAGACGAACTTCATTAGGACCACAACTCTGCATGCTTTTTTGCGAATAACATTCAAGCACATGATAATGATTTGACCATATATAAATAAAATAATCTTGGCTAAGGACCTTCGCCATATGACCAATTTCTGTTAAAAAGACTTATATTTTCTTTAAGCTTGTTTGGTCTTAAAATTCAATTCTAACACTGCTCAACGCCCAGTAAATCAAAACCTACTTATTCTACCGTTCAACTGTTTTGGTCCTAAGCCAGTTCCCCAGCTTCCGTCCTTATCTCCAACGTCAAACTATTTACAAACATTTTTCAACGGAAATAACTTATTCGCTTTCAATAAACTACTCTGCGAAGCTCCGTCAGAATTCTGCGTCACACTTTTATTTAACTTCCTATATTTTTCCGCCCTCGTCTCCGGGACAAATTGGTAGGAACTACATATTTGTTCATTTACAAGGTTAAGGAAGCCTGCCGCGATCAAATCAGGAATGAGTTTGCGGTACTTCGAGTTCAAATCTCCGGCGACTTTCGATAAGGATGTTAAGCCCTGTTGAATGTTATTCAAAATAACTGTATTTATCGTAGCATAAAACACTTCACGCTATCAGAAAAAAACATTCTAGTATCTGAACAAAACTTATTGAACAAAGGCAAATTAGTCCAGTTGATTTGGTCAGATCATTGCAGATGTCTCAATTCTACTTCGAACGAAGTTTTCCTAGGAAAACATTTACTTAAAGTTATATAATCTACTAGTAGCGTCAAGACGACAATGACCTTCCCCGCCCCCGCTGTCGCTTATGTTTAAGACACATCACACGTCGACAAAGCATTGAGTTATTCGCTTACGTACGTACGCTGATAGAATAGTTAGTGAACTAACGCAAACAGAGTGAGCCGTGGCTTCACGCAACCCTGATACACTACAATAAAGATTGTGCTGATTTGAGATTAATGAGGGGATCATGTATACAGTGCGCCATGCTGGGCATAGTTTAAGTCAATGTCTTAAGAAGAGAGAAAAGCTTAGAGACACTACAGTAGGTTTTATTTTCCTAAGGTATTAAAACAACCCGACCACGAAACGTAGATAAGTATTGTTTTTTTTTTGTTATTGAGTTAGTGACACACTTTTATTGGCCATAATCATTACAATATCATAATGCACCTAATCTACTGCTGGACATAGGCTTTTTTAGTTTAATTATTTTTGGTCCTTATGGTCGCAATCAATCACAGCAAACAATTATGTGACGAAGACCGTCTTAACGCTCCTCCAATATAATATAGGTTATTAATATCAATCAATCAACTCAGCCTATCGCAGTCCACTGCTGGACATAGGCCTCTCCCAGACTGCGCCACAACACCCTGTCCTCTGCGGATATTAGTATATTAAACCACATAAAATGCCTTTTATTTATATTTTAACGGTCCCACAATAAAACCTCACGAGGGCAAGGCTAAAGTATGTGAAGCGTCTATATTTAGTCTTTAAGAAAGGAATCTGACCTTTTCATACCTCCACATGATCGTAAAAAGATGTCTCCGAGATGAAATTGATTCAGTCTCGTAAAGGTTGCTGTGAGCCTGTGCGAAGGTCAAGTTGAGCATAATAATGATATCGGGTTATGTAAGCCTGGGTTTTGGAGTACATGATGAAGGAAATATGTTCGTGTGACTACGTATGTCAGGGTTTTCTGGATTTATGATAAAGTATATATTCACACGAAATTATACCTAAAACTTTGCATGTCTATAAATGACTTAACATCATGCCTTGTTTCCCCGAAGGGTTGGGCAGAGGTGTACCTATAGTGCACCCACATTTCCCCAGTTATGTTTAAGTCCCATGTAATAGGCGACGAGCCTATTGCCATCAACCGGACACAAATCCAGATTCCGGGCTGCTACTGAGAAATTCCAGATAGAAAAACCCAACAACACTTTGCCCGACCTGAGAATCAAAGCCAGGACCTCATGCTTAGCAGTAGCGCTTGCGACTAATAGGCAATGAGGCTGTCTATAAATAATTGATAAATAATTTAGTTCTCCTAACACCCATTACGATACTCGAAAACGAAATATTGGACAAATGACAATAATAACTAATATTATAAATGCGAAAATGGGTTTGTTTGTTAATTTTTTTGACACGCTTGCACGCTAAAACGCCTGAACTGATTTGGATGAAATTTAGCACATGGCTACCTGGAGAAGGACATAAGGTACTTTTCATCCTGGACCGCAAACGAAGTCGCGGGCTAGTAAAGATATAAAGCAGAAACTGCAATAGAATTCATTTAAAAACAAAGTAAATTCCTATTTGAGAAACGTTTTTATTCGCTAATTATCGTATTCCTTCCCACGTTCACTCCTTCTCACTCAATTAAATTCAAATTAAGTAACCCCTTCCCTATCTAGTTAACTTTCCTTCGATCTTTTCATTACATGAACCAATTAGAACCAGTACAAGTATTAAAAACGAGCCTTTACTTACAAAATGTATACAGAGTTGTAAGGTACCTAGTGAAGTTCGGTTTTGGCAAAAAGTAGTAAAATCGAGTGTCCGACCCAGCAGTTTAAGTTTTTAATTAGTGGCTCTGTCGGACGCCCGCCGTTCCCTACGCCGAGAATAAAACATCGATACTCATTAATTCGAATAATCGATTCGTTTTTGCTAATCTCTTGAATAATCTTTGAGTTAATGTTGTTAATTGATGTTCTCGCAGTTTTATTTCTTTTTCTTCTCATTTGCTTTTACACCATTTAAAGTTGAACCTAGAATAAAGCGAAGCTTATTCTAATTTAGTCCGTTCTAGACTTATTTTACGTGCTTCGACGCCGTACCGACAGTATATCTACTGCATTACAACTATATTAAAAGTATGTAACGCCAATAAAAACTTCTACGATACTGCTCATAACATAATCCCACGTGTTTCACCAAATTGTAATTAGGAAACATACAACTTACCCTCGCGTACCCTCGACAGGAATCCACTTATATTAATTGTTACGAACGGTAACTTGGGGTAAAAGCGACCCACTAAATGAAAGAAGCCGTCCTTTGCTTATTTCACCGCATAATACACCGCCCATTATGATATTAAATCTGGTTTCAACTTTATTCGCCGACCACTGAATAGCAATAAGTTTAATTGGTACGCTGATCACAAAATAAATCGTCAGTGTATAATAATAACATATCAATTTTCAATCGATTCGTAATCAGTCACAATTTGGTTGCGAATGTATTTTGTTACATTGGAACAGAGCACTTTGATTAACAGCAATCTGATATTCATTAATCATTCACTCAGCGTGACACTGTCCTCCTCTGGACAAGTTATGCAACTGTGTTATAATTGGTTTGGTTAATTTTCAAGCTAAATCGATATACGATATCATTCCAAACTGCCTTCAACAACGAACCTATTTCAATTAATAGATTTCCCTCGGAAACTAAATACGGCTACTAAATTAGGAGCCGACATAAAAGACTGACTACATAATCCTGAATATAGTAAAAATGGTGTTCTGTAATCAAGTGCAAACTAGCATCGGACCGTTGACAAGCCGAACACAGTCAGTTCGAGCAAGGTTTTGTTGGAGTCAGAATAGAAATTCGGCGGGCACTCGGCGAGCCCGATAATTCCTTTTGCCGAGCGACGACACAAAAGCTCGCTCTCTCCCGCCCCCCGGATTTGCTCTCAACTCCTCCTAATGACGTTTTTGTCTGGCCCTCTCTTACTCTAGTCTTGTATTCTGTACAAATATTGATTGACTTGTATGGCGTTTCGTTTGAAAACGTATTTCGTTGTACAAATTTCGAAGTCCTTATTTTGAGTTATTCTATTTAGTTTTCCAATTTTGTCTGTATTGTTTGACCGTGGTGAAGTGTTTGACTACTTTACTTTTAAATTGTGTTACGAAAGTAATTTGTTCGATAACTTTGTTTTAGTTTACAGTGGCTTAACTTGCCAAGCTAATTGAAGATGACGGGGCAGGGGATAAGTAAATTACAAGAAACTACACTAAAGTTCTACATGTGTGAAATGACTTAAGCGAGAAAAGTGTGAAGTGTGTGTGAAAAGTGTTTCTCAATCCTGTCATAATTAATTCAAATAATTCTGCATTAATTAAGTCTTGGCAACATTAACACACTCAAAGATAAAGCTAAGGTAAATTAATTTATTCTTCCCTGAACTAAGCCGGATGAATAAAATACCCCTTCACGTGGCCTATTCATCGCAGTACCGTAAAAAAAAAAAAACATTCAAATCTGTCTGTGGGTTCAGATAATCTTACCCAAGGTCGTGTGCATTATACCTTTTATCTTTTGGTCGCAACCTCATTTGTGATACAGGAGTGTCCTACTTTGACCTTATTTGTTTCATATAGACGGGAGTAGATAATTTTGATGTTTAGGAACGAAAAAATAAAAGTATTTTATATTTATGAACAGAACTAAAGGGTCTCATATTTTTACTACGTTACACTAAGTTATTATGAGGTTGTCTAACCATTTAGAAGTACAACCTTCAAAGATCAACATAATTATTACAAGAGGTACTTTATATCCCACATTAACATCTTCTTCGTAAAATTAAAACAACAACCGAACTCAAAAACCACAACGAGCATAAACTCACGTAAAATAAACGGGGATCTTCAACATAAACAATCGTCCAAGTTTGGAGGTCAGTGAACACTGTTGTTTTTCATAATTGGCCCAGCGGAGCTTGCGCGGACCTTATTGAGAGAAAATTTCTAGTGCTCCATGCACACAATATGGCGCCCTCGGACCACGGAAACGAAAGCTTATTAGACGAGCATGAGCGTAATAATAATATATCGTCGTATTCTTTCGCTTTGAGTTTTTGAAGTGCTTCGTATTGTAGACGTTCTGATATTGGATTTGAGAGTTACCTGTGTGGAGGTTTTGCATACAACACAATATGTATTTTTGCGTTGAGAGTAACATACTCACATGGTTGCAAGAAATACTAGAACCATAACTTCAAGTATATTTTGTCAACAACTGTTCTACCTCAGTGTGGTGAACTGTGGATATTCATTGATTATATTCGGCAATATTAAATCATTTATTTATTTTATATAAGGTAACTTCGCAGCTGACAGTAAGTATAAAATTATTATTATTTTAAACATTACGCCAATAATGAAGTACACAGAAAAGTAAGAATTACAGAGAGTGACATAATTATTAATATTTATACTGTGTGCGTGTATCTGTGCGGTGTAGGTGCTACAAAAGTAAGTGATGATGTGTGTATGTCTATGTACAGACGCCAGCAGGTCAAGCTACCCGAAACTGTCAAATTTTTCCAATCAACCTTGAACCTTAATGCTTTAGCGATAAAGTTGAAAATCTATTAAAGAAATTTGACAGATTGTAGTAGCTTGATGTGCTGGCGTCTGTACGTATGACTAAACTGGCACTACTAAGTAAGCTGAGTATCCGGCGTTTGAGGGAGGATTTGGATAATCTCATTTTTAAGTATGTTTCGTGTTGTATTAAAAGGGTCCAAAGATAAGAATCGAACCCATACTCAGCAGTCGCACTTGCAATCATGAGACCAACGGGGCAGTCACTTATCATTATATAATGCAGGTAGACACAAAACACATTGTAACAACTTTAAGCAATCCGAAAATTACTGCAAGCTAGTATGTAGACAGAAAGCAGTGAATTGTTTAATGACTCCTTAATTACGACATTCTACTCAACTCTATTCATAATAGTTTGACTACAAAACCAGGTATCCGACATCTCAAGTACGGAACCCGCAGGTATTCACTCGGCCATATAACATAGGGTCATAAGACGGAGAAGTGTGACATATTAGATGACGAATATACGTACACTGTACAAACGTTGTAAACTGTGGATTGTTGTAAGTTTAAGGGCTGATTTTTCAATCTACAGATAATCTTTGTTCGTGGAATAAAACGTCTGACAGTTTTTGTATGGAAGAACTGTCAAAAATTCAATTCAATTCAATTATTGTTGCCCTATTTTGGACACACGTGAACGTATCGAGGCACTCTTCCGCCGGAATCTGACATGATTAACAAAGTAGGTACGAATTTAGAAGCAATAATAATTCTGTGGTTACCGTTTGCGCAAATTACACAGTACAGGGAGGTATCATTATCATATTATTTTTCGTATCTAAATATACGAAAAATAACTCCACTTTATTTTATAATCTTTAGATAATTAAAAATCTTGTTAAAGTTATTAAATTACCAAAATTGTACGATGCAGAAACTTAATTAAACTTTATAACATTAGTACTTATTATCTAAAGTAAACCTAGTGAGCTCGAAATTAATGTAACCTTCTTCAATTTCTTACAAAAAAATGTTACATTAATTTCTCCGCAACTTGGGAAAACATCCACATTCGAGCGATCTGAAACTTTTCGGCAATTTGTCTTTCAACGTAACAAAATTAATCTTCTAAAACTAAAATAGCGTAAAACATTTAAGTTAGCCCGGTAGATAAGTGGCCACACTACATATATTTTTCTTGGAGAGAAATATCAAAAGGGACATTAGCCGCGGTCGCTCGAAACTTGGAGGCTGCGATAACCGCCGTGAGAGGGCGCTGCGAACTATTTACCCAGCTTATGGGCGAAGCGGGCGCAAAATTAAGAGATTTTCCCGCGCCAGTACAAACAGTGTGGAACGACCCTTATTAAAACCGTCCCGTGTATTTTAAAATGAAGATGCGACGATGACGCGCTATTTGTTTAGGCATCGACGTTACTATATTAAAAGAGAGTGCGCGAGTTAATAATGTGTGAGTCAACAGATTCTTAATTAGGTTTTTACGTACGACGTGTTTGAACTGCGTTTGTTTAGATTCGATTAATATGTGTGCATTTTGGATGTTCGTAGCCACGCCACTACATAAAACTGTTGCTTATAAAAGCGAATATTAATTAACTTTCTGAACAAACTAAAATGTTATACAACATTGCAAGTGTATGAGTAAAACATGAAAACTCTCCCGTTAAACGTAGCTAGTACTTTCAAAAACATAGATCGAAACTAAAATTAACACAAAGTGATGAACAGGTTAGTGATCGCAAAGTTTTACTTTAAACTAATTATTGAATTTAGAAAATGATAGAATAAATCATTTTACTTTCAAGGATTAGTATGATTTTTAATTTCAATCAATTTCATATACCACTGACTGCCTCGTTGGTCTAGTGGTGGCAAGCGCTACTGCTGAGCATGATGGTCCGGGGTTCGATACCCGGATCGGGGAAAATGTTATTTGTTTTTCTATCGTGGAATTTCTCGAAGCATCCGGGGCGTAGATTTGTGCCCGGTGAATAGCAATAGGCTCACCTCTTGTTAAATGAGACTTAAACATAACTGGCGAAATGAGAGTGTTCTATAGGTACACCTCTGCCTAACCCTTTGCGGAGTACAGGCGCGATGTTATGTTATGTTATTTACTTCACCAACCACACTATTTTGACGTTACAAAGTACCCTTTACAGCTCTCTGACACCACCTAACACTATTACACGAGAGTATAGTTTAGACAGTCAAACCGCGTTGTGTGACGAAATAATTCCGCAGTAACGCGTCATTCAATTAAGTGACGAGTCTGTTGTCACAGCGTGTTTGTCGTGTTTAATCTATGTCGCACCTCTGTCGACCTGAGTGAGCATGTCAACATTACCTTATTATTGTTTTATGGACATATCTCCAGTCTAAAGCCTTGAGTGGAGTTTCACGCGGCGTATATTATATAGTTGCTCGTAGGGGCGGTGTTAATTTTTAGGATGATTGATATGATTTGCTAAATGTTTATTTTAGAACTAAGGACCGCCCGTAGTACAGTAGTTTTAAATATAAAATAGAAAACAAAAAAAAATGGCTGATAAAAAAAAATGGTGTAACTGGGCACAGGTGACATAAATCTATTATTATTGTAAAAAAATATAGTAGCGTAGGTATAATAATTCGAAGACATATGATATCTACCAACCCGCAATGGGCCCGCGTGGTAGTTTATGGCCCATTCTATTTCACTGAGATAAGGCCTGTGTCCCAGCAGTGGGAACATTATATTCTGATTATGTAGGTATATTTAATATAAGCTTAAAACAAATCCAAATAAAAATATACATTACGCATTCCAATTACGGTCAAAAGGGCAGAAAGCCAGACAACAATAACACTTGATTATTTTTATAAAATACCACGAGAACAATCCTAATTACACCCGAGGATACCCGACCACCTCGTTTATGTACAAACATGATATTCTAACTGAATGCCTCACGAAAATTAATTAAAACCTTGTTTTTTCGTAGAAATACTATATTTTCGGCGAATCCACAAAAATGGCGGCCAAAGATCGCGTTTCGAGTTATGATTAAAACGTGAATCGGAGATCCAAAAGTCACTTTCGTATCTCCTCCTCCCTGCTTTAATAAATACTCAAACATGTTATAATGTTAACGAGATTCTTTTATATTGTTAATTGTGGCTTTCCACCAAAGCACCTAATATTTATATGGCTTTGTGATTACAATGGCCGAGATTATACCCTCTTCGTTTAAAAGCGGGCTATTAATATAGAATATTGCTGGGAATTACTAGCCTGTATCATATTCTTGGGCGTGTTATTTACAGAATTTGATACTATTCGGTGCCTAGAATTTGAAAGCTTCTGTTACACAATGGCCCATGATGGACGATCTTCAACATTTATACAATATTATTCACAATCAACTTAATTGTTCATTATTTGCAAACAGAGAAATAAATGCTTATATTCTGTTCGGGACTTTTCCACATACCACTCTTAGTAAAACTTTATGAAGAAAAAGGGACACAAAAAAATCCTAATATTCTAATATTTACGTTCACTTAACAAAATTACCGAAACCTCCAAGCTTAAAAATTAAGTCATAACTCATCACAAAATCTATTAGAGACAAATGCTACGCTTCCTACACTGTCTACGCGGGCTGCTACGGCGCTACGAAACGCTACGAAACGCTACGAACTTACTTCACTTTCGTAGCACAGTAATTAGACTAACGGTATCTGTCTCGCGGCTGAGTAATATTACTTTGCTTTAGGAGTTATAATTCTGAGCTCTTTAACGTTCGATTTATTCAATTATTTTAATTAGAATTTTAATATCGACAGCATTATGCATGAGTGGAGATTTTTTATCGAGTCCCTCAACTCTAATTGTATATGAAATTAAATTATTACGTGATTAAACTGTCCAGTAGAATTAAATTGGAAAATTATTAATACAGCATAAGCGGCTTTGCTATTCAGTAGGGCAATTTGGGCATTTTACCCGTTGACAGCGTTATTAAGCTTAGCCATCAGAATAATCTTCTTTATAAAGAGTATTTTGATGGCCACGTTTAATACTGCATAATATCATCGTTCGTTTAGTTGTAAGTTATTATATGTGATCAAAATTAGAGCTAAAATTGTTTAAATGAAGTCTTCTAAATATTTTTTTAACTTCATATAATATTTATTAATTTATATATACGAGTACATATACCTATTGTGGTATAGTAATTTCATTTTAGTTGCATCGTCTTCACATATATATTATATGTATAATTAATGTACGCACATACATTTTAAAACAGTAACGGTGGAGTTTCTTGCCCATTCTTCTCCATACGAAAACTACGTTTTGGAAGGGGCGACTAGAATCAATTCTATTTTAATGTAATTTTTGACGTTCAAAAGTGCCTTTTATGTGCCTATTTGCAATAAATGCTTTAACTCTGACTTATATCGCTTTATGTCTACGATCAAATAAAGTAAAAATGTATTTTATAAATTACATTTTGCACACTAAAGCTCAAGCTAGAATGATTTGATCGCAATACAAAAGCGAAATAAAGAGGCTCCATAACTCTAAATTATATTTAAAATGGCTGTTTTCCTTATTTAACCTTTTTTTTTAAACATTTGACTTTAAAATCTTTTCGTAAAAGCATTCACGTACAACTTGCTTTAAAAATAAACTGTTGTTTCGCAGAAACACGTACATGTTAGTTAGAAAAATGATCACTGACATTTGTAACGTGTAACAAACGTCGCGAGGCACACCTGTGCAGTACACTGCGGGACAGATTAAGGGGAATGTCTGGAAACAAAGAAAAATAAAATTAAAAACGTGTGTTGAGATTGAAATGTCAACTTCCGTCTAGCCCGATGTAATTACGTATAAATCATTCTATTTGTTGATAGTAAACTACGAATATGTAAATTAGCATTCAGGATATCTTAAAAGTGCAGGGGTTCAAAAGAAAATATAGCTTTTGCTAAACAATCTCATGTAGGTATGTGTATTGTACAATAAGGAAAATAAATTGTTTTGAAAATTAACACCCTACGACAATTTGTCGTGTCAAAGAATGACAGTTGTGATTTGAATTTGCGAACAATTTAAATTGGTAGACAATTTGCTTAACAATAAATTTCCCTGACTTTACATACGCCATTATTTTTAAGAGACAAGTTTGAAATCTGATCTCAATGAGTAATATGTCATTATATTTTCTACTTTTCATCACAAATTCTTTTCTTTTTTTTTTGATTTTCACACAAATCCGATCAGGGCCCGGGCATCCAAAAACCTGACTATACGTGTAACAGTACAGTCAGATAGGACCGGTGCAGATTATTGCGCTCGGTATAACGCCTACACTTTATTGTCATAGGCACCTCCCGTGTGCCGCCGTATTTATCTGTTCTACGGATTCGTTGCTACGTTTTATTTTAGTGGGCTGTTTTTTTTTGGTCGGAATTGTATTTTGCGGATTTTTTTAAGTGGAAGTGTAGATTCAGGAATGTATTAATCACGTTTATGATTTGGTGTTTTGACTCGAACGCCCTTTGAAGTCGAAAAACTACTTCTATAAGTGGTTTTCCCAACTTTAATCTGTTACTTGCGAAGACGTAATTAGATTAAACATAGAACCTAAAAAAAACCTCAAACATCATCTAAAACACATTACAAAATATCCACACATTTATAGGTAACCTAGAAATTCAGTGTGAAAATATGGTGAAGCGTGGTTAGCGAGTCCATGATGCTCTGAATTATCATCTGTATACGCGGCGAAGCCCTCCGCGTCGGCAGAACCCTTATTGAAAACATTTACATATGTATGTACGTATCACCGGGACGTACGTGCTTCTCCCTCCATATTGTAAACGAGAACGCTCCAATATTATCAAAGTTAGCGATGAAATCGACGATTTACTACGCAGCTTAAGGTAATGATAGAATATTTTCGATCGACTTTCTCGAATATTCGAGAACGCTTTATCGAGACTATGGAATGATCATAATGGGTCCCCGATGGCTCGGAAGCGGGCTGTCGGGAACAGATTGACTGTCATGTAAGCTGTTCGCTCGGATCCGGTTTTTGTGTTTCAACTTGTTACGAGTATGAGACGCGATAATAACATGAAATTGACGCTCTCGACTCTCTGAGCGTTTGAATTTGATGGCAATTTGGTTTTTATTTTATCTCCGCTTTCGTCAGCGTTTTCTGTGAGGTGTAATACCTTATTGGTGGAATTGCCACTCTGAATATTTACATATGAAAAATAAGAGAAGACACTTCACTTCAGCAAAGTGAACAGACGTGTTTACTTACTGCATAACTACATTCTATGTGCCTTCAGTCTTGGTTATCACAGAATTCTCATCACTAAAAGATCACTAACCCATGGCCCTCGCTCTCCATGAGAACAACAGCTGATTCATTGTTTTTCTTACTACCCGCAGATCGATATGGAAATACAGTATAACTTTATTAACATAGAGTAGCAAAGGCTAATTATCCGGGGGCTCACGCATACCATTACGTGCCGACCTCTCTGCCTACCCCAGAACACGCTGTGCTGGTAATTAAGCGAATACATAAATGCATAGTTTATTGAGCGAGCGAGAAGTTCGCGCTATGAGCTTATTTGAATGTGCAGATTTTGAGATAGCAGTTTTTGGTAGAGTGGAGTTTGGTTTGGTATTATTCATTCATCGAGGTAGGGGAGATACACGTGGCGTGTGTCGTCATGTGTTCATGAACTCCTTGTGATACGTGAGTCGTTGTATGAGCCGTAAACGCTGTCGAACCTGACTCTCAATTACCATACTTCACTTAACAGACATTTCGGTACTTTGAGTAAATTATTAAGTTATAAGCAGGCGTGAAAATTTTCTTGCCATAAAAAGTGTTATAAATAAGTAGATAATTTCCTTTATAATCCGATAAAATGTCATGAAACACATGAACTAGTTACGCAAAAGCAGACACATCGATTATGACGTGAACCATTCGTCATAGGCTCCTCATACACCCAAAACCAATCATCAAACGAACATACTACCTAGCGGTAAATCACACACTCGGCCGAAGAAACAAATTTCGCCAGTCATTTCAGGTTAGCTGCCTATCCGGCTGCAGACACCGGACCGGCACGGCCTGTCCGGCGTGACGAAGCCTTGATTAGAGTTCCGGCTCTCCGGCACGATCCGGCACGACGGCACGCTTTCACAACGCGGAATATCATCACGTGCTGCAAAATAAAGGGAATAGACAACTTTGTTTCAGTATGGTAATACTGGAACGAAAAATGTGCAGTGTAAAATGGAACACGGTCTCACAAACGGGACGTATTTTGGATAAAATTCCAAGATTGGATTGATAGGTTTTCCATGACGTTTCAATAGCATTATGTTATACAAACTACAACTTGTTGTACCTACCTAGATAACAAGTGAATGATGTGATGTCCTATAATTGGAAGCGCACACTTGTATTTGTCCCTGTTTATTTTAATGTGGATGTAATTGTGTAGCATCTGTTGGCGATCCAAGACTGCAACTAACTGACGGAACTGACTGAAATTGTTATGCAGTTTAGCAGACTTTATGTATCCTATTGTTAACATAGGTTTTCAATAAATAAAAATAAAAAATACATAAAAATAATAGGTTCAAAGTTTTGATGACTCTGTAAAGGCATTGTCATCGATATGAAACACATAAAAGCGAACAGTATTGAATAATATAACAAAGAACTAAAATATCATCATTGTAAAAACCTTTGTCAAAACTGCCACAAAAAACTCACTGACACAAAAGCACGTCGAACACAAAAATGTAGGACAAGAGCTCTTTCAATAAAATCCCCAAACTACTCAACGCCACTTCCATAAAGGTCTCCAAAACTTGCTAACAGCACTTTCGTAAAACGTTTGCCTAAAAATCCGAAATACAAAACCTTTGGCTAAAATTCGTAAAAATACTAATGGTATACCTACTGACAAGAGCGGGCTCTGTTAATAAATTCAGTGGAAGTGCATGGCTGCTGGCTGCGGAGGGTTGAAGGGCATTTCTCAGGCGGAGGCCGTATGCAGATGTCTGTTTGTCCAGTCATTACCGCCGGGATGTTTGCCGGAGCGCTGCCATCGCAGACCGGCCGCGGCGCAAGTTACTTGTAAATAACCGCGCGGAAATTAAACCAGTCTGTTTGTTTAATCTAGATTTTTTAATGGAAGTTATTTGATTGTGTAACCTAAATGTATAAGGTCTTGGATGGACCATCGCATTTCTTTGTATAAGCTTCGGAAAACGTCAATACTCTTTGTTAAAGATATCCTTATGATTGTAATCATAATAGCATATCAACGCGTAAACGTTCACAAACAAATGGGTCACAATGCCCATTGCCATAACTACAGCGTCTGGCAGACAAATTGGTAGAATGACACTACTGTGTATCACTTTGAAGTAATTTCTAGTAATATTAAGGCGCAGTTAACTTGATGAAAACTAATCATCATCATGCCTCCAGCATAACTAAAAGGTACAAAAAAGGGCTGCGGAAAAAAGTCATAAGGAAAGGTATTTCCTTATGACTTTTATCCCATAACTCGGACCACCCCACAAGAGAGCATTATGTATGCATCAGGGATCCTCATTTTTGCATTTGTAATAGGGATCACTGTGCAATTATTCAGTCGTTAGTACGCCAATCTATGGCATAGACGCGCGCCCGTATTAAAATGCGAATTATTTTGTATAACTAATGTATTACTTATATTAGTTTTGTGGCCGTTCAAATCGGCAGGTGGAAACGAACTTTGGTAGTCAGACTAACTATCAACGCAGACCAGACTGGTGTAAAATCCATTGTTGTACTTTTTATTCAGATTAAAAAGTAACTTCGGAATTGTACCTACGAGAATAGCCGAATTATTCGCTAATAAGACCCAATTTTTATAAGGAAACGAATGTATGAAATACTAAAAGTATCATTCGATTAAAAAGATACCTATTCCAGTACAAGGGGAGTTCTAAAATAAACTCACCGTCATGAGCGGGTCACTACTTAGCCTCCAAAATTGGATCTTTCGTTCTTGTGCCTAAGAATAAGTGTACGTGGAAGTTGTAAGAGGCCATTAAGAGATTATATTCAGTAAACGTGAAGCGTCTGGGCCTGCGTGGCTTTCTTTCTTCTGTGGTCAGACGGCTGACGCGGACGGGTACAAGTCCTTAAGGAATTCTTAAATTTTATGATAGGTAGTGTAGGTAAATGCGTTGTTCTCCACTATGTCTCGGTCCTTTCACATTAGTGTTGTTAAGAAATTACATCATAATCAGTCTATAATGTTCCCACTGCTGGGACACAGACTCCTCTCTGTAATTTTCCTTCACCGCGCCGCTTGCAATGTGCCTGTCGAGGTTTGAACGTACGACCTACAACTCGTAAGTCGCAGCCATTACCACTCGGCCAACGCTGCTCTAGAAATTACATGTCATGATTAAATTACATGACTATCACAAACAATGAGCTGATCTGAGATATTAAAATATTATAATAAAAAAATCCTTTCTTTGATTGGCATAAACACAAACCTGTGTTTATGCCAAACAGAAAAAATTTAAAGCGAAGCGAGGAAGAGTACCTGTATTTCAGGAGCCAGAGAGTTCTTCCAGTTAGGTTATAAAACAAGTTTTATGCAGCAATGTATAGGTATTATAATTACGTTACTTAAAATTAAATTTAATAGCAAAAAGGAAGACAACTAAAAAAAACAGGAAATATTATAAATTCAAGCTTAAAAATTTAATTAGAGAGAGAGTTTAAGAAATATCTCAGACCATCCTTAGCATTTCTACCGGCCCTCAAATACCTCAGACCGTCCTTAGCATTTCTACCGGCCCTCAAATGTCTCAGACCATCCTTAGCATTTCTACCATCCCTCAAATATCTCAGACCATCCTTAGCATTTCTACCGGCCCTCAAATATCTCGGACCATCCTTAGCATTTCTACCGACCCTCAAATATCTGTCTCAAAATATGCTACGAAGTCTAATGAACTGGACGTTGTTATCCGTCAACTCAGATTTATTTCGCAGCCCAATAAAACACAGTATATTTGCGAATCATCAAGCAGTTTTATATCCTTACCGTTTGTTTGTTCCCACTCCGGGACCTATCTGATTTAATCAAGGTACTAGGTAAGATACGGCATATCGCGCTGGCAACGTGCCAACTAACACGTTAAGACGACTACAAAAATATACGGTAACTCACGAAATGTGCGTGGGTGTGTGCACGTTTTTAATTCCTTAGTTGTTCCGCCGAACGTATCTTCTACACGACGGTGATCCAGATCTGTATCTCCTTGTTTATAATCGTCTAGACTTGGCAGATTAGTAAGTTAAGAATCTTTCAATTCCCTGAAAGACTTTTATTGAAATGACTTTCGTTTCTTTGTATACTCAAAAGATGAGATAAAACATCATTATGATACAATGAAAACTCAGAGATTCATTCTAAATTCATTTTCAAATATATGCAGAACATTATTCAGTTCTTTTGCTTTTTAAAAACTTTCGAGAGATTTAAAAATATTTACTTTTCATTTAGCTATGACAGGCGGCCCTCGGATTGTGGAGATTCTTTTTGAATATCTTCTAAAACAACAACTCGTTCGCGGCTGCTAGATGGTGTTGATCTTCGTTAAAAAGATTCCAGTTTTTACACAATCCTAGAACAGATGAAAATCTGTAAACCCGTTTAACTAAATTGATAAATAAATCAAGGTAAACCGCGACACTTAGTTAGAAATACAGCCTCAGCAGTGTAGAGTATTCCTAGAAAATACAGAAACAAGCCGCCGGTAAGCGCATAAACGTTAGCGCATTCAACCAGTTTTGTATGCAAGTTTCATGCAAAGGCGCGCACTTGAATAACTTAGGTCTGTTTGCATAAAAACTCGAATCTCCGAAATGCCCGTTTAGTCTACATTCGGCTGGGGCCTGTAATTTGCATAGAATAACAAGAGAAAGCTTGCGGTGCTCCGAATAAAGAGCACTTTGCCTCGAAATCTCAGCCCGTGATATTTGGACCCAATCATCGAGAGGTAACTGTAGTGTCCCGATAATCTACCTAACTTTGCAATGATATTACCTTTATAAGCACTGCTTTTTTAACTTTGGGAAAATTTAAATAACGAAATTAGCTGGCTTTGTTCTTTCACGTTTGCTTTTAGAACTTGTGTTGTTCGGGATTTTTCTTTGTTGTTGACTATTGTAGTTCTTATATTAGTACCTCTTCAGAATGTAGACGCCAGCAGGTCAAGCTACCCGAACCTGTCAAATTTTACCAATTAACCTTGAACCTTAATGCTTTAGCGATAAAGTTGAAAATCTATTAAACAAATTTGACAGATTGTAGTAACTTGATGTGCTGGTGTCCGTACCAGAAAGGTGTCGTCATAGAATAGAATAGAATAGAATAGAATAGAATACTCTTTATTGTACACCATACAAATTATAAAACATAAATATACAAAATTTTTACAAAGGGTGACACAATGGGCGGTCTTATCGCTTAGAGCGATCTTTTAAAGACAACCTTTGGATGGATTAAAATTAAAGAGAGGCAAAAATGGTAGGTAGTCTGTGGTGTACCAATTACATTATACAATAAATATATACATAAAGTAAATCTTACTCGTCTAAATAAATATATACATACAATAATAGACATGAAACAAGAGCAAAAAACAAAATAATAATAATAATAAATAATAATAATAATGATGATGTTTAAGGAGAGAGGAAGTGCTTTTTGATCATAATTTTGAAAGTGGACAGAGATTGAGCACGCCTCACTGACACGGGCAAGTCATTCCATAACCGTACCGCTTGAACAGTGAAAGATTTGTCAAAGAAACTGGTGGAATGCATCGGCATCTCTAGTCTCAGGTTTTCCGATGACCTCAGATATCTATTATGTGTGTCATGAAGGAACTTGAAACGTTCTTTAAGATAAGAGGGGGTTTTAGGATTAAACAAGATACTGTAGAGCTGAAATAAGATATGAGAATTCCGGCGAAGACGTATGGGAAGCCACTTGAGCTTTGTACGAAATTCAGATATGTGGTCATATTTAAGGGTGGGGACCCTTACACCAATCAAACTGAGCAACTTTCTCCATGGGAGCAGCGTCGTAGTCGCGAAAAAACAATCAGCCGTCCCATACATTTGTATCGAGTAGGTGTTGAAGTTTTCAGTACCTATACAAGAGTAGTAGTACAGTTTTCACAGTGACATTTCACAGTCAAATAAGGAAAATATTTCAGTTCAAAACACTTACTGAAACTACAAACACAACAACAAAAGTCGCTGTAAAATACTTTGAGAAACTATAAAAACAACGAGATTAATTTCATTTATTAGGAGTTCGTGTAACATAAAGGAAAACATCATCTCAACTGTTCGTACCGTTGCTTGTGAAAATCGCGGCTCCACGTCTCAATGTTGAAGTTCGCGAGACCGCACGAAAAGTATGATTAAAAAACTTGTAGCAAACTCACTGACCGTAATAAGAATACGAGGGAGCAGGTACATACGAGGAGGGAGTAATATCAGCGAGTCTCCCGATTGATTGATTGATACATTATTATTACCGTAAAAACAACTGGAATGTATTCGGGCGTCTGCTTGTCGGCATATTTTTCCATATGTACTCGCATGATACATGAGCTATTGGAAGTGAGTATTTCATCCAGAGAGTTTTTACCATTGTATACCAGTGGGGTGTGTAATACATTCGTATTTATGTGTAGGTTCACATGCATGGCTACCTCTCTAGATATCATCCCGCGACATAACGCCACATAATTCCGCTCCGTCACAGACGGTTTAAATGTTTAAAAACAAAAACGGACCGTTAATACGTACAATTAAAGGGCGGATATAAATCACTTGTGAATGAAAGAATCCAGAATTTATGATGTCCAGTCATTTTCTGCGTCCGCTCTTAATGTGACGCTGCTTCCTGCGGCCGCTCGGTGCGCCAGTCAACGCTACGTGCCCTACCCTTTGTTACAACAGAGACGTTTTTAACGCGTCCCTACATTTGAAAAGGAGAAAACAATACGTATCACGGGCTCTACCGACACGGATGAAAAAAAAACTGGAACACTTTGAGCGGAAAAAGCGTTGTTTTATAAATAAACAGCGCGTCGCTATCAGTAGTCGACACTCGAGCGACTTGACGCGAGATTTAATAAAAACGGAGCGCTCCTCTGTTGCCCAGTATAAAAGTACCCTTATCACGTAGTATGGGAGCGTTCAAGGGTGAATTATGTTAGGTAGTACGCGAAAAGATGAAAATTAATGAGCTAAAAGTGAGTTTTGCGATGCGGCGCCCCCGCCGGCGAAACTTAAGCGGTTAATGCTGTTTGATTCTTTTGAGTTTTTTCTAGTAAAGTGCAGTGAGCTGCTCCGCTGAATTAATGGCCGCCGGCTCGTTTGTCGCCGTCCAGATAATTTCAGTGTTAAATGAGTGGTATTTAACACTGAGACATTGTTTCCAATTTGAAGTGGCGTGTGTTCAATTTGGTGTTCAAATGAATCGGTCGGCGGATCGCTGCGGACTGGTGTGCTCAATAAAAGTCAGCGGTGATCAGTGGCCGACAGTCGTCGCGGCCGGGCGGTAATGATTAAATTTGTTATTGATGAGATGTAAATGTTTTCTGCTTGAAATGAGCAATAATTTATTTCAATTCTTTCCTTTTTCATAAATATTTTAAGAAACAAATGAAAGTATTACGGGATGTCTGTATCTGATGCTAACGATACCTATAGAATTTGAAAAATTATCCACTTAATTATTTTATTTTTTTGTCATTGACGTCACATATTCTCGTGCTTCAAAACCTAATAACTTACTTCATTTAACACAAAGTACGCACATAAACCGTAAACACACCGAGCAGACAAACTAACTCCACACCAAATTCATTACAACCCGATTTACAATGAAACACACCCGAAAGTCTTTCGTTTAGCACAAATTGATAACTTAATGTGCACTCAGCGAACGCAGGCCTAATAAATATAAAATTCCAAATCCATTAAGACAAAGTTTTGATATTAAGAGCGTACCTTCATTTTGTTGATGGAAAACTTGACTTGGGCCTAAACGCCTTATGAAAAAGTTTTTTAAAATCCCGTCTAGCGAGTTGTGGAAGCTAATGAAGAGAGAACTCGATTTTCTTGGGCGGGTTCCGTCGTCAG
The DNA here is from genome assembly GCA_911387795.2 of Apamea monoglypha. Classification (NCBI taxonomy): domain Eukaryota; kingdom Metazoa; phylum Arthropoda; class Insecta; order Lepidoptera; family Noctuidae; genus Apamea; species Apamea monoglypha. The sequence goes on from OU426920.1 coordinate 2,859,676, forward strand.
GTAAAATGTTCTTAGAAAAGTGTGGGCGCTCCGTATTGATTGGACGAATGAATCCAATTTGCGGGCACAGACAGAAGATACGGCTGCTAAAATGTAGCCGGTGTGACATGGTGATAGGTATGAATTTTAAGAGGATGATTTATAGTGTGTTGTGTTTAGGTATGGTTATTTAGTTCCGCTTAACGCATACTAACGGATGCCAAGCCTAACTGTGATGTGTTCGCGGACGAATGGAAAAAGATCTTGTCAGTATGTCTGGAGTGTTGTGAGATGAGAATGTGGCTGTCGAGTAGTTGTACTCGTATAGGTACTTGACATTATAGTACTTGTCTTTATAGCTTTGATTTCCTAAGAAGCGGTGAACGGTCACAGAATAACGGCTGTCCAAATGCAGAGCGTTTTTTGACACCTTAATCAAACTCCCCCTCCTTCCTCCTCCCCTTATTCCTTTATCTTCAAATACGGGTGAAAATTATAGATTTTCATGATGGCCGTTATAACTATAACCACCGCTCTTCTAGGAAACCGTAGCTTAACTAATGTAATTGGCCTTGGCTTTTTTATGTTAAATAAATAAATACTCGATGTATTTGCGAGATGCTTTACTAAAAAAAAAGGGTTTACAGGCATGTGTTCCAACGAAATCAATATAACTTAAACATATAAAACACAAATATCGAAAAGCCAATTCTTCATTGTTTCATTCAGTAACACAATTATTCATGTATCCTTGAATTTTGACAACATAATATTCCCCTTGTTCGACCCACTAACATACCGAACGCGAGTCAAATAGGGGTCAGTGTGCAAGCAGAACAAACCGAGGGACATCATTGTCGATACCCCAGGGAGGGGGAGAGACGGGAGTGCCATCCGAGTAGAGTCGGGATATTTGCGACTAGTCCCGGCCACATTCATCATACGAGTCCAAGATTATATCTCTGTCCTGATTGCTGGCTTACTGGAAATAATGTGTTACTCGTGTCTTCCCTTTTATCTTTCTTTCTTAACGTATTTGGTGTTATCGACAGTGGTTATCGACACTGCGGTGTGGTATCGATGTTTGTGGGTTTCGTTAACTGTCTATTGACTTAAGAGATGACATAGAAGTTATTATTTACTAGCTTCTGGCCGCGACTTCTGCCGCGTGAAATTTCTCGTTCTCCCGATCCACTCCGTCACATTGCATCGCCTGCCCAAGATATTCGTCTTCGCTTTGCGTTCTTTCTGACTTTTTTTTATTTTTGCTCGGCTCCGTAGAGTTGTGGCGTGATGTTTAAACGCCTATAGCCTTCCTCAAGAATTGGGCTATCAAATACAAAGAGAATTTTTCAAATCCGACCGGTAGTTCCAGAGAGCGCGTTCAAACAAACTTTTCTGCTTTATTATTATTATTTAGAGCCTGTATAGTCCCACTACAGGGCAAAGGCCTCTCTACTCTTTTTCCTATGGGAGTAATTATTATACAAAAATATATTGAGACAAAGCGTAGGCGTATGATCAGTACTGTAGGTAAATTAATGTGGGCCGAATATTTCGTCCAGTTTATTTATAAATAATAAAATGTCAAGTTCTCGCACCAGTACATGGCTATTCGTCTTATATTTAACAACATGTCCGGCACATCTGCGCCCCCGAATTATTTTCACCCCTATAGGAGATTGCAGGATGTAGGCGGAAGATGGATTGTTATGGTACTAACTTGAAGGAAGGGCCGAAAGATACGCTTTGCCATTACCTTTTCATTTACCATACCTAAATACCTAATGCATGCAATACAAAATGACCATTAAAAAAATAAAATACTTTATCTTTGTAATCCGTTGGAATATTTCCATCCCGTTTCTCGATTCAACATCGATAAACACGGATCACATCACTATTCCGCCGTGAATTTCACGGTTCGCGAAAGTTCACCCACTCTAATATTACCGGTCTTTTCTGAGCGAGTACGCATCAACAATATTATTGGTAATGTAATTTGTGTGTTCGTCTGAGAGACGTGCGAGACATATGACGGGTGGTGACCGTAAACGAATGATGTGTGTGCCTGAGTTGATGAATGATAGATTTTTGCGTTGTTCTTTTTGTTTTAGTATCTCTCATTTTGTTATGATTTATTTACAAAATGGCAAACGAAATTGATGGAAGGAACAGTGGTAGCCCATGGTATTGGCCCCGACTTACGAGTCGTAGGTCGTGAGTTTGAACCCAGCCAGGCACTTTACTTTGTGTATTTAATTCCATCACCACTGCTCTCAAAACAAACGGTGAAGGAAAACATCGGGAGGAAACCGGCATGTCATACAACCAAAATTTCGAAGACATGTGACATCTACCAACCCTCATTGGATGCATTACGGCCCACTCTCTCCCACAGAAAGGAGGCTTGTGCCCCAGCAGTGGGACCATTATAGGCTGATTATGCTAAAGGAAATTGGCTTTTATTATTTAAGAAAAGACTGTTGTTCATGAGTATGTTTTGCTGTTGTTCATCTAACCAAATGTCCAATCTTAGCAAAACTTTAGTAGGTAGATCAGCATCAAGTTCTATATAATATATATATATATATATAGATAATACTTAGATATAGCTTTTTACAGTCACATTTTTTTTTTTCTGGTGGGAAATCATCAAATGACCCCTCCCGCTCTGGGTGGAGCGGAAGGGAGTGTCAGACTCTTAGTGACTAAAACCCACCCATGTTCCTTCCTTCGCCCTTTATGTTCCGGGGTAGCGGTAACCCTTTCAGACAATCCCGCTGATTACAGTCACACTTAGGGCCGGTTTTTTGATCCGTAGTTAACTCAACCAATTGTTAAAAATACTAAGGTAGGCTTAGCTAGGTACTAATACTTAAATTTTAGCAAAATGTGTTTTAAAAATGTGTGTTTTAAAAAAATAGTAGTAGTAGTGTGTTTAGTATTTTTTTTTAACTAATAGTTAATTATTTGACCATTTGATATTACCCTTACCCTTACCCTTTCTACATGCTGGCTAAGTTATTAAAATGAAATATGGTAGGTCCCATTTTTGTTGTTTGAATTTATTTGAACATTATATAAAAAATAAATTACTATTTTTACAAGCTAACACTAATATATATATACGAGTATATTATAATATACAAGTATATAATAAAAAAATAAAGAAAAAGGCAGGAGCTCATTGGGCATTAAAAAATTCGTCGGCATCGCTGTCAATGGGATAAGTGCCCAAAAGGCTGGCAGCATTACCACGGTATGTTGTATATTACCACGTTATGTTCATACAACTTAACAATTTAATTTCAACTTCTCACCAAACATCTATCTTGTCCTTTATGACCCACGGGCCACAACTAGTGACGTGCCCCTCCTAGTGACCACTTAAACAAAGGCGCGGCATGTGATTCGATTCGATATTTGATATGCGAATGATTTATACGCGCCTCTGCGGGACTGATTGTGTTGTTTGCTTGCCCCAATCACGTGACGTATTAGCAAGATAAATAACGAGAAGTTGTTTTTACCAAGCCTTTGATAGGCTCTATGGGTTTTGGGTTTCATTTATTTCAGTAAAGGAATAATTTTGTAATAACTTTTAAGGAAATCCTAATTTCATCTGTAAAGTATGTAAAAACGATTGTTGCCATGAACCTTTTAAAGGAAGGTATTGGAACGCGAGTGATAATATTATCTTTTGCCATAATACCTACGTGTATGAAACTGATTTCCCAACCTAATGATGAAGAACCTTGAACTGAAAATAATAATCTAGGTACAGACGCCAACACATCAAGCTACCCGAAACTGTCAAATTTTCCCAATCAACCATGAACCTAATGCTTTAGCGATAAAGTTGAAAATCTATTAAGGAAATTTGACAGATTGTAGTAGCTTGATGTGCTGGCGTCTGTACCTCTGTATTTATGAAGCAATAACACCATGGTTCCCCACTACACACAACCACTGATTCATTTACGATTGTACTAGTAAGGTAAAGAGCAAATAAATAAATAAATAATGTTTCTTACCATGTGTAAAATATTCGAAAAAAATGTGTGCCATATATAACTCAAAATATAAATAACTTTAAAAATCCCAATTCTAATCGCACAAAACTCCGTTATCTTAAAAATAAGTTGATCCAAGTAAAGTATTGCCTCGCACAGGGTTAAGTGGCGTTTTTTTCTTAATTGATTAATAAATAAAAGTTGAAACCAAAAACGGAGCTTGTTAAAGCTCGCTATCATTTATCATCGCGGGGTTGTTTTAGTATGGATTAGCTGCAAGAAGTTTGCGGCAGCAGTCACCTGCTACTCCTGGATTTGGTATTTATTGCTTGAAGATTGCGAGGTCAGCAGAATAATGTTGGGGAGCTGCTGTCTTAAATCTAGTGGTATGTTTTGTACACAGTTTGTTTTGAATTCTTATATTAATGAATCCTGCAAAAATAGATGAATTCATTTTCTCCATCCTCCACCTATACATTGGTGTCGATACAGCTTTCAATGTCTCAACTTATCTTTATGATATAGTTACGTAGGTTGGTAGGTACTTCACTATCCATTTAAATAAATTTCGGACTCTACCTCTTAAAAATCTTACACAAAATTCCGCAAAAACTTATCATAAAGAAACAATCCTTTTAACTTTAATTTAAACTCCACTAAACTCAAATTAGCGAAAAATATGCACGCTCTAATTAACACTATAAATTACTGAAACTTTACCGTAATAGAGCGGGGATTACCGGGTATTACCGCCAACCTATTGTCGTGTCCCAACACTGCGTCCTGTCGCGGATTAATTCGGCTTATTACATGGTCTCGTGGAAAAAAAAGATAAAATAAGGCCTCCTCTAATCCCGGGGAGTGCGGGGAGTGCGGGGTGCGCGGGACTGCAATATCGACAGGCTAAACAAATTAAACGAGCCGTAGTCCGTAGCTAGCCTTATATTTCTATCCTTTTTCCTCTTTCCTGTGCTCCTTCGTTTATTATTAAAATATTGTAATGAGTGACAGTATTTGATTAATGGGTTTAATTTTAGATTGAGTCTTAAAGACCGGGAGTAATCAATTTTGTTTGTTAGTTAGTTTTCGTGGCAGGTGAAAGGGCTTAACTTTTACGTAGGTCATTAGTAGGTTTTTGATACTTTTAAGCTAGGCGCCATCTATTTTTGTACTAGCCAAGAGTTTCATCAAACGCTGTAATGTGCATACGCAGTTGCTTTTCGCCTCTCTCTTTGTGACCGCTTAGATTTACATCTATACTAATATTATAAAGAGGTACGATTTGTTTGTTTGTTTGTATGTAGGGGGTAATCTCTAGACCTACCAGTCAGATTAAAAAAAAAATCTTATTGGATTTGATAGCCCAATTCCTGAGAAAGGTTATAGGCTATCTAACATCACGCAACGATCCTAAGGAGCCGAGCAAAATGGAAAAAAAGTCTTAAAGAACACTAAGCGGAAACGAAGTAGCAGCGTGGGCGAGCGATGAGATGCGACGCGATGGGCCTACGTTTCACACAAGTCATGAGCAGAATCTACTCTTCTATACTTATATACTTTAATTTAATTTATTTAAGTATTATATATTCTATGAATTTATGTCGTGTGATAATGGGTGTTCTTTGCCTGAAATAAATGAATTTATTATTATATTATTATTTATTTACTTATCTTATTTTATTACATTTTTAAATATTCTTTTTAAATATAAAAATTAGGTTAAAAAAGGGACATTTAAAAATATAAAAAAAATAGTGATCCACCGATGTAGGGAGCAGGGTCCAAGCTACCGGTGGTTAGGGCTCCAGAGACAGGAACCTCCTCACAATGCGAGCCGTATCGAGGATTTCAGCCTTTTGAATCAGGCCCTTGATCCAACCGCCTAACGAGAGCCTCGATAGATGTTGATCGAGGCTTATTATTATTATTATTATTATACAGTGAATTTTTAATGCGATTTTTACCACCATTTAGCACAGAAATCTTGATGTTTTAACGTGTCGCCAATGCACCAGTGCAAAACTAGTATACCTACATATAAAGGGACTTCTGCAGGATAATTGCGTAACACACTAACAGTAGGAATGGCTTCTGACACTTCAGCAAGAGTAGACATTTTTTTTGAACATATGAAGCACCAATATATCCTTCAAAATGATTCAGATTGTGATTGATATTGTGTTACGCAATTAGGATGCAGAATGACTTTATTATGAAAGGAGTAATTTGTGTGTTTATATATGTATGTAAGTATTAGCATTTCTCTAGTATCAAATTAATTGAACATAACAAATCCAACGTTATATACCACACCATAGTCGCGCAGAACCGTCACACATACACACACACATGACAGACGTACTCACATAATAGGGATGTGCTCGTATTAACGATCCCTCACAGTCCGCGGCCCCCGGGACTCTCGGCCGCCAATGTAATCAGTGTCCCTTCCCAAGCCCAAATCTCGATGAGTACAAAATTTCAAACTTTCTACATTAGGATTTATTTTACTTGTGTGTTCCGTTTGGGTAATCGTGTTAACATTAGTCTGTCCGGTCTCGTTTTATACATATATTTTATGAGTGGCTGAAGAGATCTCTTCACCAAAGGAGATATGCAACCATGGTCGTCGGATATAGTTGAAGTTTAGTAAGAAACCGATGGATGTTTTGGAATAATATTTTATTTTATTAATAGAAAACAAACAGTTAATTTATCGAATTAAATTTAATTTAGAAACATCCATCGATTTCTTACTAAACTTCAATTTTAACCGACCACCCTGGTTATTTATCTCCTTTGGGGAACGTACATAAGGTTCACTAATTCATTTTAACTTTTACATAGGAACTCGAATTTATCAGGCGTAGCATATTGATGTTATACAGGGTGTAAAAAGACCCAGCACAAAGCCGTCAACTACGCATTCTGTATATCAAACTAAGTAACATTGCATAAAAATAATTGCTGGGCAACGAAAAATATCACAATGACGAGGAGTACAAGACGTGACTCTCGGCTTCGTTAAATGTCTTTTTACACCCGTTATAGTGTGTTTTGGTTGATTGTGTTTGGATAATTGTTCGGTTGGAATAACCTAACGTATGACAAATTGACGACGAAAACACATATTGCTTGAACATTTTCCAAAATAAAAGAAAACAGCCGCAAGAGCAACAAAGATCCCCGCCCCACTCTATTAACAAAAAGCAAAATAATACCCAAACGTACTCAATTCGGAACGTAAATAATAAATACAAGGTATTCATTCTCGTTCAACGGTTCGGTCTTAACAACAAGATTTTCTCGTCGACGACATTTGATCTAACATTCAATAATGAAAATACGGCATTGAGAGGGCCGGAGCCAATTGTTGAGCCAAACAAGCCCACTCCACCTGCTCTTCGAGCCAAGAACTGAACGGAAGAAACAGAAAACTGCTTTTACAATAATTGGTCGATGAATAATACAAGAGCCAGTTATGGCATGGCCCAAACTCGAAAATAAGCGGCAATCGAAATAACCTCTATGTATTGTGTACCAAGAGTTTGTATATACGTAAGCTTATGAAGTTATTAATATGGAAAGACAGAGAGGTGAATTAATTTTAAGGTATTCTCATATTTGGAGATAAAGTATGGAATAATGACATTAATGTCTGAAGAGATTTTTTGGAATAAGCCTTTAAGATAAAAGCAACTGATAAAAATGATGTTACCTAAGTATGTTTAACATCTTTCAAGTGAGTAGGTATACAATAAGTTTTAAACGAACTTTACATAAGTGCGCATATTATGTGTTTACAGCGTAAACAAGTCATAACTCCAGGCACACTGCCTAATAACTCTGCTCAAACAACGCTGAAAGTGTTCATAAACTAGGCAACACCACAAAATTGAATCATTAACAATAATTCGCAAACTATCGCGATAACAAACAGCTTTATTAAACAGCACGTAACGTTCCTCCCGCATAAAACACGAGACAACATCTGTTACAAGTTCATTGAAGGTAAAGCCACGGTCGTACGAGCGACGTACTTAAGTATTTCAGACTCCTTTATTGCCCAAGTAAACTTTAAAAGATTCCAATTAAGTCGGAGGCGTATAGAGCAGGGCTTTTAGCCCATTCCACCCTCTTAGCGAACAAAGAGAGGCGCGGTGCCTTCGACACCGGTCGCGTTTGTATGAAGGAATTACACCCGACCATCTATGGGCAGGGTCTAATAAAACAAGGGTAAAGCCACGTTTATACTGAGCTCGTTTTATAGTCGCAAGAAAGGTTTTAGTGGCGGCCGTTTGTGTGGAAGGATTACTCGTTAATTTTGAGTGGTCGAGATAATTTTTGTTGGGACCGCAAACTAGTTACGTTTGTGGCTAGTTTTGTATTATAAGTAAGGCCATTAACATTTCGTACCTCCCCATAATTCGAATAACATTTCATATTAAACCCTCACATCGTCTGAATTACACCCACGCATGTTTAGATTATTTCCGTATCCCTATCATGTGTTTGATTCACAACATTACAGTTCGTCGAGTCCCCGAATTATAATTAATATTCACGCCGGATGTACTATCAATACAGAAACCCGACTTGGATTGAACAAAACGTTTATCTAGCTAAGACAACTCAAAGTATATTAATTATTCATTAATCACAGTTTTGCAACAATTCGGTTCAAAACTGGTACATCTTCGAGTTCATGTAAAAACGCCCTAAGGTCCGCTCGACCTTTTAGCATTCGCACCCTTTGTCGGGGCTTTAAACCGGTTTGAACTAGTTTAATCTCGCCATCGCTCCAATCACACCTAACTATTTGTGTTTCAATTAAGGCAGACCAAATTCGGTGGTTTCGCGATGATTAATACAAGTAATAACTATAGCTACTGCGCAGGGTACATCTGCTTTGAACCAGTTATAAATGATCCGACATTATACCATTATAGTGAGCGATCCCTAGTTTTAAATTGACTTAACCCTTTGCTTGAAATTCGGGTTTGTTCACGATTGTATAACTCGTTTAGAGTTTGACTAACTTTTAATTAATTGAATTGGCGCAGAAAGAATAAAAATTGTGTTCGATGGAAAGGTATCTGGAAGCTGGACGAGGACTTTTAACTTTTCTTTTTAACCTTACGATTTTACAAAATACAGGAGGAGGCACCCTGGTGCATGCTGTTTGCCGATGACGTTGTACTTGTCGGTGAAGATGGATCTGAGATCCAGAGCAGATTGGAGAAATGGCAACAGAAGCTGGAGCATCTCGGCTTGAAAATCAAAACTGAACATATGTTCAGCGATTTTATTTTTATTTTATTTTGTTCAAGTGGAACAGCAAACAGCTACAACATATACCTAGTATAAAAAAAGAAATACACATAATATTTTAACAATATCGTAGCCCACAACACTGTTCTCAGATTAACAGTGGAATATGTTATACAATTAATCAATTAAACGATAGGGTAAAATAATACATAATAATATTAAAAACTAAACTATCATGCTTATCTGTACCTTTACACATCAATCAAGAGAGCTCCTTGAGTGTAAGACATTTGAACTTACTGGGAGAACATGCGAAAATGTCAATATGTTCAAAAGTCATGATGTTGACATTCTGCGAACAGCAGTGCGATTCTGTAACCATCCATGAATACTTAGGTGAAGTGAGCTTAGAGTGAGCTGTCAATACTGTAAATCCCTAGCATTAGTTGGAATGACAGCTCACTCCACGCTCACTTCACCTAAGTTTTCACGGTGAGATTTTTACAAAATCGATCGGCTGGTGAGCGCAAACCAGTGTTAGAATGGCAGGTACGCATGGAAAATAGTCTACCAGCGTGCACCTTCGCTTATACACTGTTAGGAACAACATAACATAACATGTTGGTTAACTCAATGCAGTCAAATCTATTTCTAACAACGTTATAAAGATTCATGGCCTTCAAGTATTTGATTTTACTTTCAAGTGTTGTGAGTTTGTACTTTTTAAGTAAATCCTGATATGGTAAATAATATCCAAAGCACCTAAAATGCATAACACGTAGGAATTTCTGTTGAACACTCTCTATCGCCTCGATGTATTTTTTATAGTATGGACTCCAGACGGACACGGCATACTCCAGCTGCGAGCGTACGAGAGACTTATATAGGCAAATATATGAAGAAGGCTTCTTAAAATCTAATGTCGAGCGCATAAAATTGATATGCTTTATTAACTATTTTGCTAATATGCAAGTCTAGGCAAAGCTTGGAGGCTAGGATAATGCCAAGATGGCGGACAAAGTCCACTTTTGTTAGGGGAGCGTCGCACAGAGAATATGCATGTGTTACGACGTTTTTATTTTTGGTGAAGTTAAGAAAGTTACATTTAGGTAAACTAAGCTGCAACTTATTTCTACGACAGTAGTCGGACAGTCTATCCAAGTCTTGTTGTAACATAAGGCAGTCATTTACGTCGCGTATTGTTCTGTATACCTTAAGATCGTCGGTGTATAAGAGGAATTTGGTGTTAAGAAAACATTGGCTGATGTCGTTAATATACAAAACAAATAAAAGGAGACCAAGAATAGAACCTTGTGGTACACCAGAGGTGACCTGCGGGATACAAGAAGAATTCTGAAAAATTTCGACGGTCTCTCCAGTTCTAGAGCCATAGCACTTGATGGCGCGCTTCTCCCAGTCTGCTCTGACTTTCGGTATCTCGGTTCACTCGTGCAAAGCGATGGTGAAGTAGATCGGACGGTTAAGAACAGAATTAACACTGGATGGATGAAATGGCGGCAGGTCACGGGAACAATCTGCGACTCCCGCATTCCCCTTAAAATTAAGGGGAAGATATACAAAACCATGGCTAGACCTGCTATCTTGTATGGATCAAAATGTTGGGCCACAAAAGGGATGAATGAAAGGCAATTGCATGCAGCTGAGATGAGAATGCTGAGGGATATGTGGTGTTACACGAATGGATAGAATAAGAAATGAGTATATAAGAGGAAGTCTGAAAGTGGCACCGGTAACTGAAAAGTTGTGTGGAAGCCGGTTGTCATGGTATGGGCATGTGTTACGGAGGAATGAGGAAAATGTCGTGAGGAAAGTTTTGAGTATGAATGTCGATGGCTATAGGAGTAGGGGAAGACCAAAGAAACGATGTATGGACTGTTTGAATGATGATATAGTTAGAAAGGGGGTGACTGTCGAGATGGCGGCTAATAGAGGAGTATGGATGAAAAAGACATGTTGCGCCGACCACACAAATTAGGATAAAGGCAGTAGAATGATGATTTTACAAAATCATAATGCTTGCTTCGAACGCAAATAACTTGAGGTTAAATCAATGCATCGTTCAACCAAAAACACTTAAACAAAACCTAAATCTTTCCCAAGTTTCGTGTTTAAAATGAATGTACCTACTTATTCAGTTAACTTGATACTACATATATTACAATTGTCGGTAAGTGGAGACATAATGTGCAGATGTGTGCAGAGCGGCGGTATCTGAGAGGCCATCTATCTGCGGTATCATACGAGACCGCTGGACCGACACACAGTCAGACACTGTGTCGGTAATGATACACAGGGATACAGTGTGTTGGTATTCTGTGCACGATATAATGCTAAAATGTGGGTAGTATTTATAACACATCATTATCAGTGAGAAGTATTTTGATAAGCATAAAGGAATATGGTTTCTGGGTTATTTGTAGATGCGAGTAAAACGTTTGACGTTATTATAAAGTGAAGAGCTTCCTTTTGCTGCGGTCCCTTGTCCATAAGTCATTACTAGTGGAGGTACCTACTTTAATTTATCCAAGTAAATCAAGAGGCTTCTCAATAAAGGAGCCATTTTCAGATCAGATCAACCACATACGCTCAAAAGTTCTTTCTTATAAGGTAAGATTAAGGACTCTTGGCTTGGCCATTCATTTCACTACTGCACTTTACACTGCGGGGTAATTCCACATCAACAACAGCAATGGCTTTCATATTAACAGTTCAACAACATTCATTGCGTTATTTACGTTGTTGAGCAGACAATTTTTTCGAACATATGAAGCAATGGATTAGCAATATCCTTCAAAATGATTGAGATTGTGATTGATTACGTGTTACAATTTGGGTGCTGGTGCATAAGCCTTTTAATCGCACATTAGGCTGAGCGCACACAGCACAGTGTCGCAGTAGGAAAGCGGCATGCATTGTGTGCGCCGCTTCGTTTCCGTCCCGCCGGCCCGCCCCGCTTCCGCCACAGGCCCGCACTCACTAATAAACACTTCATTTACGCTAATTGCTGCGATATTATACGCTGAAGTTTCTCAGGAAGTGGTAGAAGTAGAACTTGTTTGCAATAAGAGCTTCTATGGTATCATAATACTTCTCATAGATTGTTTTTTTTTTTAAAAAACAAGAGAAAAATAGAAATACTATCATTTTCCAGGTAATACAGGTTCACAAGTTATCAGCAAATTCACATGACATGAGTAGCATAAAATACTACCTACAGTTAGGTAACAATAACAATATATTATTTGCCATTGAAAGCAGCTCGTCTGTATCTTGGGGGCTAAGATGATGAAACCTAAAAGCGTTTTTGAGTTATTTGTCTCTGACTTTAAGAGAAACCTATATTCTATCCAGTACTTTCATGACATTATAAAATAAAATGTTACCTCAACTGATAGAGTGTACGGAACATCTATCTAAGCGTGTCAAGAGTGAAACGTTATACATATTAGCACAAAATAGATAATAATATTAGTTATCAATGTGATTTCACGCGAAGCCAAACAACTACTAGGCATATCTCCCTATTTCCTTCTAAAGCCTAAATTATACAAACAAAGCCATAACTTAAAAACGAAAACACGAGCAACAATAACGATTATAATAATAATCATTAGTCTCTGTTCCCCACTATTTTACGTAACATGGCGTATTATTACATATTTCCGTTCTGACTCCGGCCCTGGCGCTCACATTAAGTGTCAGAAAGCAGGAAGCCCTCCGTCTCTGGCGGTGGTTATTTACTGTTGATCTCGATCTGTCCACGGACATCTACACGTATGTAGTGCGCTGTTTGCTTAGGTGCTCTCTGTGGTGTACTGTAAACACACATTTCTCTCTCTCTCATGAGAAATGACAAATATAACGGGTGTAAAAAGACACTTAACGAAGCCGAGAGTCACTTGTTCTCCGGTCATTGTATTTTTTTTTTTTTTGTATTGGACCATACAAAGAAAGAAAAGAAAGAAAATACGTTTATTTGCGGCAAACATGACGCATAAAACCCCCTGGAAAACTTCTGGTTACGGAGATATGAAGGTCAAAATTCCAACTGTTAAACAACTAACTGACGTTATTTTTTTTACGAAAACAAGTTTTTAATAACACAACTTTAAATACCCCCACTACCCCTGTACGTTGCATGCACCCATAAGCACAATTACCTACATTACGCACTACAGTAAACAGCAAATTTTCACACCAAAAATAAAAGTAATTTCCCAGCAATTATTTTTATGCAATGTTACTGAGTTTGATTGCGTAGTTGATGGCTATATAATGTATCTTTTTACATTCTGTATATTACTAGCGACCCGCCCCTGCTTCGCAAATACCATCAAGATTTCTTTATTAAATGCAACTTTAATATGAATGAAGAATAATCAAATAAACCTTCCGGAATAGCATAACATAATCAGCCTATAAAGTTCCCACTGTTGGGACACAGGCCTCCTCTCGGTGTGAGGGAACGAGCCGTAATCCACCACGCGGGCCCAGTTCGTGTTGGTGACGTGGACCCAGTGTGGGTTAGTGGGCCAATGTGGAATAAATTCTCTAAATGATAGGGGAAACCGCTTCAAATCCAAGCCTCCTCTCTGTGAGAGGGAGCGGGCCATAATCCACCACGCGGGCCCAGTGCGGGTTGGTAGATGTCACATGTCTTTGAATTTTTGGTTCTAATACATGTCGGTTTCCTCACGATGTTTTCCTTCACAGTTTTGAGAGCAGTAGTGATGAAATAATTTACACAAAGTAAAACGCCTGGCTGGGTTCGAACCTACGACCTACAACTCGTAAGCCGCGGCCGTTACCACTAGGCCACCACTGCTCCCAGTATTAATAGATATAGATTAATTCGACGACACCGTTAGCGCAGTGGCTGAGCGATCGACTGCTGCGCTGCGTGTCGTGAGTACGATTCCCGCACGGAACAAAAATTTGTATTGCCTACAGGTAGTTGTTCCGGGTCTAGCTGTTTGTGTATGTGAGATTAAATGTTTGTAAACGCACCCACAATACAGGAGTGATTCTTAATGTGGGGCAAAGTTTTATAAATTAAAAAAAAATGCGGACTAAACAGTTCTACTAGGCTTGTTATAAACTTTATTAAAATTATGACAGCAGGCAATCCTTTCGAGTAATCTGATTTGCAATTCCATTCACTTTTGGTACGATTCTAGCAACTATTTCAATGTTTAACATCTACGTACGTGTGCTGTTGGTTTAGGTGCTCTCTGTGGTGTACCTACTGAGCTTATATCATAAGGACATGAGAAAGACAAATGACAAATATATATTACTAGCAACCCGCCCCTGTCTCCCACGGTTTTTACGGCTTAACAAAACATCGAAATTTCTATATTAAGGGCTGATTTTTCAATCTTTATTTTTTAATTTTTATTCGTGGAATAAAATGGACGTCTGACAGTTTTTGCATGGAAGAACTGACAAAAATTAAAAATTATTCCTCCAATAAAATTATCTGGCGGTGGAAAAATCAGCCCTAAATGTAAGTTTAATATTGATAAAGAATAAAGACATAAACCTTCCGGAATCATCATCAGTCTCCTGCCCTTATTCCAATTTATTTGGGGTCGGCGCAACATGTCTTTTTCTTCCATACTTCTATATTAGTCATCATCGCCTTCCGGAAAAAAATTCTCTAAATAATGGGGAAAACCGCTTCAAAATCCATTGTGTAGTTAAAAAGAGCATTTGCAAATACAATTGCAATCGTTTGATGCAAGCAATTGTTTAATCCACATTCATAATCTATAGATATTATAAATTAACAGTGTGACCGCATTCACTTCGTTAATTTATAATATGTATAGATTATGAATGTGAATTAAACAATTCTACTAAGCTTGTTATAAGCTCAAGTATAATCAGCCTATTATGTTCCCACTGCTAGAGCCCAGGTCTCGTCTCTGTGAGAGAAAGTGGGCCGTAATCCACCACGCGGGCCGAGTGCGAGTTTTTAGATGTCACATGTCTTCGAGCTTGTTATAAACTGTATTAAAATTATGACATCAGGCAATCTGACCGTGTAATCAGATTTGTAATTCCATTCACTTTAGATATAATTCTAGCAACTATTTCAATATTCAATATTTACACGTATGCAGTGCACGCTGTTCGTTTAGGTGCTCTCTGTGTGCTGAGCTGATATCCTAAGGACAAAAAAGAAGGAAATGTATTATATATTATTATAAAATATTATATATTTTTTTAATACCTATATAGTTATATTATGAATGTGGACTGAACAGATGTGACTGTTCAGTACGACTGTTTTATAAACATGCTTAAAAGCCTCAGCTTCAGGTGGTGCACTTGTGTTGTCATCTGACATTATGCTGAGCTGAAGCCCTTTTGGCATTATAATCTTTGTTTTCAGTTTTTTATAGTTTTAAGGTTGATACGTAATTATACGTATACGTACTTATACGAATATCGGCACCCAGGCTGCTTTTTTTTCGTTGATGCCATATACGTATATACCCGTAAATAGACAAATGTATGGTGGCAACCAACTTTGGCCGTATAGCCAATTTCGGCATTCAATTGGTTAAAATTATGCCAGTTAGCTTCTACATATCGATGGCACGACAGTGTTTCTGTTGGCCCAAAACTTCACTACATTCACGGCATAGTCGTTGGCAGCTCAAAGGCCACTTAGATTGCAGGATTTGGGCGCAGTTAGCTGAAAGGAAATCAGATGTCAGTACATTTCCTTGCAGCAAACTGCGTCAAAGACCATATATGCTGCATGGCCTTTGACTATTTATTGCATGGTATTCAGATTGACCTTTTGCAGTATTGGAGCTGTACAGCACT
This sequence comes from Apamea monoglypha, assembly GCA_911387795.2. Taxonomy (NCBI): domain Eukaryota; kingdom Metazoa; phylum Arthropoda; class Insecta; order Lepidoptera; family Noctuidae; genus Apamea; species Apamea monoglypha. The sequence continues at coordinate 2,875,800 of OU426920.1, forward strand.
CACATGATCAAGCAACAATGCGATTAGAATTGGTTCTTCTACTTCTTGTCGATAATTCCGTTGTCAGTGATTTAATAAAAGATGTTCGAAAAAGCTTTCCAACCAACCGGCTATTACTAGTGTTCAGCTTACTGAAAAAGGCTGCTGCATCGGGACCTTTAATACTAGCTACGCCCCGTGGTTTCACCTGCATATGTCTCGATCCTGTGGAAATATCGGGATAAAAAGTATCCCTTATCCAGGTCATGGTCTACCCATGTGCCAAATTTCATCGAATCTTTTCTCTTTATAGTATAAGTTTAGACCACTGCGTTTTCAACCTTTTTTTACTTATTTGTTATCACAAAAACTATAGTTGACACAGTGAGTTAGTTCGGAACATTTCCAGCTCGACTTGAGTACTAAATCGTAGTAGGTGTGTTGTTTACACGTTGCGACCGTGAACCGTGACATGTTTACTATCACAATATTTATGCACTACCTAGATACTGGCCACAGTTCGTCGTCCGAGTACATTTTATTGCTGTAGTAGTTACCTATTGATTTTATAGCTATTTTACTGTAAATAGTTAGTTTTATGGGTGAAGAGATTTCTTAGATTAATTATGGGTCGTTAAAAGTACTTCAATGAATACAGTAAACAAGATGTATCTTTGTAATTAAGTAAACAAAGCTTGATTAGACAACAGTGCGGTTGAATAGTTTTGTGAAAATATGTAGACTAATTATGATACTTTGAGATAGATTTGAATGAAACCAATTAATCAATTGAAAACAAATTCTCGACGAAAATTAAGTTTTAGTAAATCGTATAAAGAAAACATTCGAAAAAAAATGTATACCAGTCGTAGCGTTGCGTACTACGAAATTGCTACGCCGTAGCATACTGTGCTACGCGGGCTAGAAGCGAGCGCGAGCGCATGAGACATTGTTTAAGCACATCGTTATAATGGTAGCATCAAATTGCTAAGTTAAAAAAAAAAGATTTTCTTAAGATGTTGAAACGAAAAGCAAATAATTTGGTAATAAGTTAAAATAAAACATAAATTAACACCCACTACTTTCACACCAAACAACACATTTTCCAACAACTACAAAATATACAGTATACCATAAACATATAAATTATACAAGCGAGAGTGAACTTACACAAGAGCAATTAAGAGTTTAATAATGTCCCGTTAATTGCACAGAAGATGTAACGAATGTGCCCCGTGCCCCCCCTTACGAAGCTTCACGAAGATAGGCGACGCGACGCGATTGGCTAATGAAATACGCAATAAAGTTTAGCAAGGCGAGATTGTAAACGGTAAAAGGATGTAGGTATGGATTTCTGGTGGTGAGTTTAGTCGTTGTGTTGCTAAATTATATATAATGTAGTGATATTTTGTGATTGTTATACATTAAAGTAGTTTCGGTTGAGTATTCAAATGGTTTAGTTAGGTCTTGTCTTCATTTTGTTTCAGGCTACTTTACCCATTTTTAGCTGGATACTATTCCCATTCTTTCTACAGGGTGGCAGAAAGAGTAATTTCGGTTGAACAGCAGTAGATATGGATAAATAGCTTATAGCTCTCCGACTAGCTGACGCCATGTTGCATTTGTTATTAAGGGTCATCGATTCTTAAAGACTTTAGATTTAAACTCAAGACCGAGGTCTTGAGTTAGTAAGTACTTATGTATGTTGACATTGTTTGACTTAATCAAAGCTTGTTTTAAATGTTGGCTTTGTAACATTTCAGTAGCTCAATTAAATAACAAGATCAAAGGCAACAGTTGAAAGATTTCTTAAAATCAATCAGAAAAAACCAGCCAAGCATTTGACCTACATCCTAAAAAGCAGAAATCCCCAGTCAACTCAAACGTTTAAATCTATTAATAAAAATCAGTTACCAGTATTAAGCTTACTTCTTCAGTAAGACTTCAGTGAAGCCGCGTTTGAGGAACGGGAACCTGAAATGGAACGCTTCGAATTAAACCGTTTGAATCGCGTCAAAGATTTCTGGCTTTGAGTTAGCAAAATGACATTCGAGTCGCGTATGCTTTAGCATTTTGATCTTTAAGTAGTCTTTTAGAGATTCTAAGAAGAAAAAGTTTCGAAGAATAATTTTAAAGGCTTGTGTATGAATAATTCTAAATAATGAAATGTTATTCGAGTTGCTTGATTAATTAAATGAATAGTAGATATTATAACTACCGATTTTGATCTTTAAGAGCAGTCTTGAGAGGTTATAAGAAGAAAAAGTTATAAAAAAACATTAAAAGGTATAAGCACCTGCTACTATCAACTACCATGTAACTCTTTTCAGTCTAGTTGCACCTGTAACTGAGGATGACAACCTGAACAGGGGGTCTGCTCCGAAGTGGTTTTGGGCCGCTTCCTGCTACTAAGTTACTATTTGGTTCGGTCGGTCCCGATCCTACACTCCTAAACTCTTTCGAATATTGACTATCGTCCCGACCCAACTGAGCCGATCCGACTTTTTTCGCATTTTTTCAATAATATTCGGTTCGGCCATGTGTCGATCCGATCCGATCATTCGCACTTTGCACTTCGTAGTAGACCCCAGGATTGTGGAACTTAGTAGATGTGATTAGACTTTTAAGGAGTGGAATAATAATAATAATACCGTAGCCTGAAACTAATAGATTTAGAAGAATCCGTCTATATTAACCTACAGAAAGCTGCCATTTTAAACACCTGCAGAATAGTTAGGAAGTTCATGCAGTTAGAGGAAGAAAACACACCCTCACCTTAAATACACACCACGCGCTGCATTTACTTGGCTTTGGCCCGTAAATGTAGCTAAAACCAGCCTAGGAGCTGATAAAAAAAACACATCCAAAATAATAATAATAATAGTTTATTTCCAAAAACTTAGTACTACTTTACAATGGCAATGTGGCAACAATTTCAATTAAGGTAAAGAGATTAGCGCCTGTAGCCAAACTAGGCAGAGCCTGTATTTCGGCTATCAGCACCATTCCCCTCGAGTATTATAACACAAGAATAGGTGCCAAGCAATAGAGGCATATATAATTAAATCAGTACTATAGAAATATAGAATAATAGTAGATAAGAATAACATCTTTTTAAGAATTTGCAAATAGGTAAGTACACAATTTTAATCCTAATTAATTAAATGGATTGAGTGTATGTGTGTTCGTGTGTGTGAGAGCTCGTGGTGCGTGTGAGTGTGTGTGTTGTGTATGTATATGACAATGTTTGGGGTGTGTGTGTGGTGTATCTGTATGTAGATGTGTGTGTGAAAATAATTGTGCGGTGAGTGTGTGGGTGTGAGTATGCATGAGTATGCGAGTGTAGGTGAGCTATGTAGTGAGTGTATCTTTTTTTTATCGTTTTCTGAGCTCTTAGCCGTATTCTTAGAGTGGTAAGTATATTAACTGTTCCGTCTCCTCGTAGCTTAATTTCTGCAAGTATTGGCATACATTTCATTTGCATTGTTTTCAAGTCAAGGTGTACATATTTATTGATTTGTTAAGCTTATTATAAAGGAAGAAAGATTATTATTTGTAAGACAGTAATTAAATTGGTTGATTAGCCGTGGGAAACACCTGAACGCACGGAACCGGGAGGTGTGGCAGAAGAATGGTGAGGCCCATACCCAGCAGTGAGTGACGTCGGACTGAAATGATAATGATAATGATGGCTAGTCATCTTAATTTATCGCTCGATATGTAGTATTCAGTCAATCTGACGTTCTCCTTAAGCAGTGCGCACACGCACCGGTCACCATCGGCCAATGGTTTTAATTTAAAGGGGTCAAGGCGTTGTATCCTGCTTATTGCTGCAATCAAATATGTCTTTTGTTTAGTGCCACTGCAAGATGTGCGCTTTTGAGATTACTATACATAGTTATACATAGGTACTTTATACTTAGAAAATTTTGGTCTTAACAGCCAATTTTGTTTATACCACGTAGGTATGCCACAGAAGTTAGGCTTTATATCAAGTGGGTAGATAGCGCTTTTCTCTTCTGCGGCACATTACGTTCACCTGGTTTTCAAAGCATGGTATTTATGACAATTTAGAATATTAGGTCCGTGTTCAACTGTGAACTTTTGAGAACTAAGTTACAATGAAGATTTTGAAGCAGTTGATAAGTAAATCGTGGCGTTGACTAATAATCTAGTATATTTCGGTTATAATCACATGTAGGTGTACCGCACAGTGCTCTCACATAGCAAGTATAATCTCGGAACATTTGTTAGCGTCACCTCGGACGCCCACGCGACACGCGACGCCGAGCCGGTGCCATTTGTCGCGTCAACCCAAGCACAGATTTATACCCCCGCCCTGTATATAGACACTCAAATATTTAGATTAGATCAGATTGCAGTTTTAACCAATATTGTTGCCATTAATCTGGTAATTAAGACATGCAAGAACTTCACAGCAGAACTTTTTCAAATATTTATTCATAACGTAAACATTAATCAACCTTTACCTAAAGCAAATTTCGTAGAGCCTTAATATGTACTACCATTAATCTTTTACGTTAATAATAATTTAATGACTTAACCAACTCCATTAAATTATAAACTTGCTTGCTCGTAAACGTCGCGCGCTGTTTAGTTAACTAATTGCTAAAGTATCTTATCTTACTTTTATATAGCAACAATCATTTTAATATATTGATGTTTACAAAACACTTACTTTATTATTTGGGAATAAAAAAAAAACAAAATAGACTGAAAGCTTTTTAAGCGGGCGCCACAACGTTTACATAAATCGGAAATCGAAAATATCAAACAATGGAATCGACGAAACAAAACGAACCGTCACGGAATAATTCAATAGTGAAATGTTATGCGCGGCCACGCTCGCGCTCAACTGTGAAATACTTTTTGCAAACACGCGCCGACAATTAGCGCGTACTTAACGCTGGTGCGGCGCGGCGGCGGCCGGCTGCGGAGATAGTGGCCGAGCCAGGAAGGAAGCCAGTTTTCCGCAAGAGAGGCTCCAGCCCGGGCAACTTCGTGGAACGTCTCGGCCGATGCATTTTTGGATGTGAGCCCAAATAACTTGTTGCAACTATGGGGAGGAGACCTGTTGCGCGCTCGTGCCGGGCCTACCCGCGCCCATTTTTGCCTGTACTCCGACTGCAAATACATAATGAATGCGAACGCTGAACGTTTCGCTGGCGGTATTGTACCGACCGTTTTGTTGTACCCTAGTTTGTGGGATTGCCGTTGTTATAGTCCGGGGAGCACTTTACGCGTCTGCTATTGCAGTTTTAATATTCACGAGGGCTTTGTTGCTGCATTTTTAAAGAGGTCAACGCCGCAGCTCGCCCGGCGGCGGTGGGATTAATTTTCCTCTTTATTAGGGGTAAAATCAAAGACGCAAAGTGCATAACTTTAGCCATTTTCAGACATATTTTATGCACGTAACGTCTGTAACAACAGAATTAAGATTATGCTGTTATTTATGGTAAAACTTTGTAAAGTGACCTAAACAACGACTTCTGACATAATAACTTCTTATAAGATAACTGCCAGCTTCTTAATCGAGCTGCCAGTGACAGTTCCCAAGCTCACCAAACCCCTACATTGTTGCAGGGCGCGTCATCGAGCCTGGTGGTGAAGTTCGCGGACACAGAGAAGGAGCGACAGTTGCGGCGCATGCAGCAGATGGCCGGCAACATGAGTCTGCTCAACCCCTTTGTCTTCAACCAGTTCGGAGCCTACAGCACCTACGCGCAAGTCATCACGGAACAGGTGAGTGGCATACAGAAGATTTAGATAGTCTAGGCGCCTTATTATGATAGTTCATGATACGAAACACGATTGATTAATCTGACATAAACTCGAACCTCTACATGTGTGAAGTGATCTCCTTGCGTAGTGAGGCACCTACGCAAAATGAGTATCTTGTGGATGGGTTGCGATAGTCAAACGATGTAGAACAATCTTCCCAGATTTTGCAAATCTGCTGACCAATAAAACTTGAATCATCGAATGTAAATGCACTAACTTTGTTTTAAATTTCCAAAATATCCGGAATTATAACATGCATTGTTAAAGAAATATTCCAAAACAATTTTGCCGCAGCTCAGGCTTATAAACAAAAGTTTTAATACCTGCACACCTGACTTGATGAAAATTGATAGGCGTACTGCCTGCAATATTGCAACCTCCGTGGTTACAAACTTTTTACAACTTGCTTCATAAATACCGCACGTTATGTGTCTAGACTAGACCCTTTCAGAGATAGCTTTAATATGTTGTAAATGGAAGAAAAAGTTTTAGGACGAAAATCTGGTTTCGAAAACAGATTTTCACTCTTGTGCAAATAGTTCCATAATAATTTTGTAGTATTTAAGATGTGGATAACGTCGTGAGCTCCACATATGTAATGTCTTTTTTTTCTTACTACATGTTTATTCCGATGTTTGTGTAACTGTTTGTTTTCCCGAATTTAATAAATAAATAAATTAAAGACTAAACATTATATTAATATCAAGATATGATATGAGTCTTACAGTGCAGGGCAATGTACGTGATTAAAACTGCCAGGTTTCAGTACCTATCGCAGAACATAATTACGTAACATTTATTTTAGACTTAACACACAATTAAGTAATATTCACGATCATGTATGGAATATAACAATTAATCGCTTGGCGTAGCAAGTAGTACTACGCTTCGTAGACAATGTGCTACGGAGCTACGCTACGCTACGTACGATACATACTACAAAGCTCACATTAACTTGATCCCGTTTAATCTCCATAGCCTTGCAGAGCTTCTAAGAAAACGTATAAATGTAGCACTAAGAAATTGATCGAAAGCTCCGTGTTACATACGTATTGACTATTGAGTGAAACAAATTGCGACACAAATGTGTTTGAATAGATCACGATCTCAGTAATCAGACTAAGATGGAGGTAGAGATATAGCTTGTCACAAATGTTAAATACTTTTAATTTTTAAGGTACTACTCCATAGATGTTCACAGTTACTTCGATTGTGTTAAATTGACTTGTCGTAGCTACGATTCCTTCTGTTGATTTTATAATATCTTCGGATAAATTGATAATTTATGTTCCTCTTGCAGCAACAAGCCGCACTGATGGTGGCTGCGACAGCGCAGGGCTACATCAGTCCGATGACGGCACTCGCCTCGCATGCACTCAACGGCATGACTAACACTGCGTTACCACCCTCCTCAGGTCACTATACCTTTTATTATACTTACGTTCCTAATTCAATGCAATATGTATTTTCATTTGACATGTTATCGCCTATTTGAATTCATATTACAGTCACCAGTCACAAGGTGATCATAACACCTTTATTACACGTGGGTGTACCATAGGTACACCTGTGCCTAACCCTTCTGGGAAAACAGACGTAATGTTATGTTTTTTTTTTCAAAACCATCCAAATAAAGAGGAATTGTTAGCATTGTGTTTTTGGTTTTCGTAATACTTAAAAAAGTACTAACATTTTCTACCTGTTCCTTTCCAGACAACTTCTCTGGTCTGGCGATAGGCACAGGCGGCGGGCAGCCGCTGAACGGCGCGCTGCCGTCCCTGCCTTCACCCACCATGCCGGGCTTCAACATGGCCGCGCAGACCGCCAACGGACAGCCCCCGCCGCAAGACGCTGTCTACACCAACGGCATACACCAGACCTTTTCTGGACGTAAGTGTTAGAAACTTACAATCTTTTTCTGATTCTAGGAAAAATGTAGCTAAAGTCAGGGTCCTAATGTTAAACCCTGTGGAATCCGTAGTCTTACCTTCGCATTTAATAGTTTCACCACACGCTTAGGGTTGTTTTGAGAGTTTTGCATAACGTAGCATTTTAGTAGGATGTTATCAAATTGTGACCTGAATTATTCACAGCACTAATGAACAAGATTAAATAGTAATGCCTAACGACTCATGCAGTCAAATGCTTTTGAGAGATCACAAACTTTTTCACAAATTGTAGTGCAAAAAAGAATATACAGAGTTGATATGACAGAGGGGCATTAAATTACATTACGTATACTATACGTGTTTAGTATTAATTCGCTACGGTATAAAAATAAAAGCGCCAAAAATGAGAAAATATTGTTTTCAAACAAACTAAATAGCTTACAAATCAGAATAAAACGCAACCACCCTTTGTAAATAAATTTGACTGACCTTAAATACTTATGTAGGTAACAAAGAGGCAACGTCGCGCGCGCCGGAGCGCGGCGTGTTAGCGTTATCTCGTGTCGAGGCGGGCGGGTATTTGCCGCGGTGGCACTCCCTCCTATTGCGGAACTATACGTTTATTGTCCCGTGATCTTTGTACTGCCAATTGTATGGTGCGGGGGTTCCTAGGGCAATTGCGGCTGTCACCATACCTTTCTCTGTATGTTCGCAGAGCTAAAGCTGCGTTTCCACAGCATTCGCCGTAAATTAAAATCATGTCAGTGTATTCTGACGCCGTGTAAGTTACACGAGGCATTGTTGAACACTTTAATTACACACACACACAACCAATGTTTAATTTCGTGTCCTATCGCAATAAAAAACAGTCAATTACAAAACAAAAAAGAAATACTATCTTAAACTTATTTAGTGTCTTATCACAATAACAAAACAAAAACACAATTGACAGCGCGCGAATTCCACAAATCGTACGTTCCGATAAGACAGCGTCGTCGGTGCACTGAAAAAACAAGTTTTTTTAGAGGCCCCACTTACCGATCGCAAAGATCTAGGATGCAACAAACTGTAGGTCAGTTTTTTGTTTCTTTTACGCGGGGGATGTTTTGCTATGATTATCACTCTCATAAGAAAGTGCAAGTGTGTGTGTATTTATTGCTTCCTTGTTTGCATTGCCAACTTTTTAGTGAAATATTTAGTTATACTTGTGACATGCGTCAGAGTATAACTAAATATTATCTATGCTCGCATCGTGTTCAAACGGTGCAAAACTTAAAAAATAATTTGCGACTAAACTACCTGCTCCTATTGAATTGATTTTTGCTACAGAGCTTGAAAATGGGACCTAGTATAGGCAATTTAAAGGAAAGCCCCTCTGTTGTATCAACTTTGTATACAGACAGGACGAAATTACAAGGGTTCCGTTTTAAGCATTGCGCTATAGAACCATATTTTTGTAGTCTGTGACTATATTTTTTCGTGACATCGATATTGAACATGTTGTTATTGTATTTTTCAGCGGTGTCAGTCACAGCGCAAGGGCTGCCGAACGGCGACGCTGCGGCTTTGCAGCACGCGGCCTACCCGGGCATGCAGCCCTTCCCCGGAGTCGGTGAGTGGCACTACCCCTTATCGTTCATCCACACCGCTTCAGTTACACGCTTCAAGCTTGACCAATAGGCAGTCTGAACAAGTATATTGGTTGAATAAGTTTTTATTAAAATGATAAATACATAATAGTATGAAACATGACTAGAAAGTTTCGGTACTGCCAAAGACCTAATAAAAATGAGTCTTAATTCTAAGCCTTTCGCGGAATTATTTTACAAAACTAGTTTTATATTTAAACGTAATCCATGGTTATAACTATTGGTCAAGTCTAATTTAATGTTAGCATTTGTTGCTAAAAGAAGCAATTATAATTCAAAACGTTTTTTAATAAGTTACGAGGATATTTAAAAGTAATCCTTGTTTAAAATCGTCTTTATAATTTTATTCTTTTAGCAACAATAGAGCAAAATTCACAAATTATGTATAGAATGAGTATTGAGTAATCATTGTAAGTGTAAGTATTTTGAATGGATGGTACATATTGTTAATAATGTCAATGTGCAAGAAGAACGAATGTTTTGTTAACTGTTTATATTAAACCTACCGATTGATAGATCTGCTATGAACTAATAATTTTTCACTGCCATAGCTATTTTAGACGAACGAAGTTATTCCAGCCGATCGATCAATTGCTAGTAAATTATATTATATCGTTGTGTATACCCTAAAGGGTACCGTGCGCTGTGCAAATCACGCTACCCGATAATATGGAGAATTTAGTACTCAAGTAGTTTGTGTTCAATGTTATCTGTCTAAATATAATTTTAATAGAATCATCCTCAAAATTAAATGATTTTTTTTTAATTACGACAATACTAATTGGCAAAGTAAAACATACTTAATTTATTATCAATGGATATGATTTTAGCTTGATAATTGTTATAATAATGTTGTTACATGCATGTATATGTACGCAACTATAGGTGTTCATTGTGAAAATGTGCAAATTAATGTTCTACAGCTTATCCAGCGGTTTATGGGCAGTTTCCGCAGCCCATCCCGCCGCCGATGTCGACTATTGCGCCTGCGCAAAGAGAAGGTAAGTGGAGCTCCGAGGAAGACGCCATCGAACTAACCCAGTCCTTCAGCAGACGATTTTACCCACTGCCATTAAACAGCTCTTTGTATTTTCAGAGTCCATACAAAATCAATTAAACTTGGCTACAAACCTAGCATTTGTGAAAAACATTTCACTTCAGTTTCATTGATTTTATTACCATTTGTTATTCAGCCAAAACCTTTTCTTTTTCAAATACTGAACCGTTTCATTGCGATACAAAACCTGCTCAAACAGAAATCTGAATCAATGATCCAATAACTTATAGATCGCTTCGTATCATCTTTTGGCTAAATAGTAAAGATAATAGTTGTCCACACTCTTATGTATTACTGTGATAGTCGGTGTTCTTTCAAGTATACAGTGACACACAGACGGCTAACGTTCAGCCTTCTCCACTGCTAACTCTTCACTCGCTTCTGCTGTATGTACCCCTCGTCTGTCGCTGTACACTACCTGTCATGTGCATCTTTGTGTATGTTGTATTGCTGTTCTATGTCTATAAATGCCAACTTTATTACATGTAGTGTATTAATTTTAACAATTTATTTTTAGTCTTCAGCGTTAACAATTGTAACTTGTCTAGTTTTATAATTTAGAATTAAAACAGTGTCATTTTTGTTGACTTCTGAATCTATCTCATCAATCATTTCTTTCATACTAACACATATTTTTAACAACTAAAATAAATTGTCATTTTACTATATCCTCCTCTTCCTCCCTTTATCACAACTTTTCCGTGCTTGTGTTAAGAACAGATTTGTGAGTTCTTTAAAGATTTTCTTGTGTTCCCAGGCTGCTCTATCTCGGGCCCCGAGGGCTGCAACCTGTTCATCTACCACCTGCCCCAGGAGTTTGGAGACGCTGAGTTGATGCAGATGTTTCTGCCCTTTGGCAACGTCATCAGCAGCAAAGTATTCATCGACCGTGCCACCAACCAGAGCAAATGTTTCGGTCAGTCGGACTTTTGGTCTTAATGCGTTTGTTTGTATTTCTGTAGTTTGAATAAAGATTGTTTTAAAAGTAAGTCAATTTTAACTTCTGGAATTACTGAAACAGATTTTTTTATGACTAGATCAGCTTTCATAGGACTAACTGCAGGATGCTGAACAACTTTTTAGCCTGATTTGAATCTATCACTAACCTCGTTTTTGTTTTGTTCCAGGCTTCGTATCGTTCGACAACCCGACGTCGGCGCAGGCGGCGATCCAGGCGATGAACGGCTTCCAGATCGGCATGAAGCGGCTGAAGGTCCAGCTGAAGAGGCCTAAGGATGCCAATCGGCCTTACTAACCCAAGACGCCGTCCCTGCGCGCTCATCACGTGCCCATGGTATGCAGTTAACAATCCTGCTACTTCGAGCCTTTGGAAAAATGTTGTTTGATGATTGTTTATTCATGTTTTTGATGATTCATGTTTTTATTCATGTCATTGATGTGTCATGACGTACTGACAGTAGAACTTGTCTTATGCAGGTGGCGGCCGGAGCGCACGGCACGCCCGAGGCGCGCCTGTTCGCGTATTATCAACAATTCTATGGAATTTACTACACATTTATTGTATAGCAAATATCATTACCTACATACTTACTAAATAAATTATGCAAGCCATCGGCGAGTATACTAAATTAGTTAAAAGTAATTTATTAAATCAGCGCGTAGGAATGCTTCATTCTTATCATTATCGATTAATCATTAAATTACTCTATTATATTATTATATATACAATTTATTAACTTTGATTAAATTATTATTATTATAAAAAATGACACGTTATAAAAATTTTGTCATTTTGTAATCATACTAAAAATTCTATTCCTAAGTCTTAAAGTTTAACTGAACTTTTAACATAAATTTATTATACTAGTTATTTGCTTGAACTAAGCCAAACTGAATTTATTAAGTAAGTTGAAAATGTAAGAAAAAAAGAAGTGTATTTTAATGATTGTATATTGCAGCGCCGCGGGTGATGTAAGCGTGTGCCTGCGCAGGAGGTATGTACTGTGAGCGCGCGGCGCGGGGCGCAGTCGCGCCGCCGCGCCGCTCGCGCCTCAGGCCGCGTGCTTCCCTAAGCGATCGTTGCGCGAACACGCGAACGTCGCGTTCATCTTTTTCGCCGGACGCGTGGTCGCGCCGATAGAGGCTGTCTTCTGTTTTCCGAACAAATGAGTGACAGATGAACGCGAAGGTCGCGTGTTCGCGAGACCGCTCGTTTCGGTTAGGACGCGGGGTCACACGTCGCCGCGGCGCCGCGCGGACACTGTTGTCTCCCACCGCCGAACTGATCACACTAATATAAGTGCTCGCATAGATCACTATCGGAGTATTTATAATGTCCTATATTTTGTTAAATTTTAACGAGCGTGTGTATATGTGTGTGTAAGCTATGTCGCTGGCTCGTACCACACGACATTCTCCTACGACGCTATTCGAGGGCAAACACAAATTGTAATATAGTAAGAGCACATCCTACACGAAGTTAAAATGTTACCCAGAAGACAACTATGTACACTGTCTATTCAAACGGCGACTTGTAAAATAGAACTTGTTGTAAGACCACGTCATATATTCAGTCTCACGTTGTTATTGACGCGTCTGTCTGTCCATGGTACGGCCAGCACCTCACAAATCTACATGTTAGTGGACGATGTTGTTACAAAATTAAATGTTTGTATTTAACGCTGTGTACAAATGAAAGTGCACTTCAAGACCGAATACTTAGGCCTTCGTTTCAAAAGATCGTGTTATTATGTGTTGTAAATTCCAAAATGGGCTGTGATATAAAAAATATAATATCAACATAATGGACTGTACAGGCCGTTCGTCTCTGTATTGCATGTGTATGTACCGCTCCCGCGCCGCCCGCGCACCGCGCGCCCCTCTGGCGCCTGTTCATGTTGTTCACTTCATCTCTAGACTGTTCCTAAACTTTCTTTACACTCCAGCCTGCTGGCTTGCGGTGTACAGCTTTCAATATAAAGAGGACTTTAATTTCCTAGCCTCACATGTTAAAATAATTAAGCTAGTTTGTGGCAAGGAACTTAGTTAGGTATCACAGTTCAGGCAAAGTGAGCATGGTGGAGGCACTTTCAGAAGTTTGCTGTATAGAAAATCACAATTTATTTTTGTACATACCACGAGGAAATTTCGGGAAATGTCTCTACACAACATGAAATCATTTGATTGCCTTTACAAATTGTTTGTGTAATTGCAACCGACGCAAAATGTTATTAAATGATTAAGATATGTTAGATAGTAAATTAGACAATCCCCGCCAGTGAGGCCGCGTGACGCGCGGGCGACGAACTCGCGATGTCGCGATGTCAATTCACAAGGAGCGCGCTTCCCCTCTTTAGTTCTTGCTGTGAGTGTGAATAGTATATAAACATGTAAAAAAAATCGTGTTAAGGTGTTAAATACAATAACTGTGACTAAATGCGTCCGGGGAGTCAACAGTGAGTGGTGCGCGAACTAACAGAATACAAAAAAAAACTAGTGTAATTTCTAATGAGAAAATAGATTCATAATCAAGAAAAGTACCAATATAAATATTAAATAATACGGAGATACCTTAGATATATTGTGTGCGCGCGGGCGAGTCGCACAGTGTGCGCCCGCAGTGCGGCGCGGCGCGGAGGTGCGGGGCCCGCGGCCCGCGGCCGGGGCCCGCCCCTGCGACCCGCGCGACCCGCCGCCGGCCCCCTCCACCACGCCGCCCGCCTCTAGTCAAATATTACACTCACCACAAGACATAGAATTTTATATTTACACAAATAATTATATTATATTGATATAGTATTCTAGTTTTAGGCGATTATGATTTACAAGTAAGCAGTGTGTTTAACGATATTCTTAAAAAAAAACTTTTAATAAGTAAAATCGTTTTAAGTGTGTCTAGTTCTTTTCTCTGAAAGTCTTATCTCATCATTGTGCAATACGTTGTTACGCTTTTTGAAATTGTTTTAGCGTCGTTTTTATTTGAAGCGTTAAGTGTTTATTTTATGAATGTTCCTTATGTTACCGTTGTAGATTATTCGTCGACGTGGTCTCGTTTCGTAAACCGACCGCGAGCCGACCACACGACGCGCGCGTCTTATCTGGTTAGGGAGTGCGTTTTCGCCGCTGGCCCGCCTGGTCGCCGGGTGGCCCGGTCGCCAGGCCACAGCGGTCACCACAGTCGCGCTCGGGTCGCAAGTATGTTGAGTGCTCCGCCGACGGCGGCGCCGCGCCGCGACCGACTTAGGTTACAGGTTACACAAATGGATGCCAAACCGGAACACGTATACTTAGTATATCGATTATCGATAATATCACCTCGTGAGTAATGTAGGCGTAATGCGCCCGGGAACCGCCCGGGACGATTAATAATATTGTGTACTTATATCTTTATACTGATTAAAATTAAATTCCCTAAAAATATATAGCGGAGACGCGAACATTTGTAATAGATTAATGAGTCCTCTCAGAATGTATAAAACAATCGCCCATAAAAGTGATTCTAGGATACAGGGTATGCTTTGCAATTATTTAAATGTATCTAAATAATTTGTCATGTAGGCAGACATTGCCGACTGTCTGCCGTAGAGTCTGCACTCGCTCAGTGCCCGCATCGCTCTCGGGTCCACTAGTCTGTCGCAACTTTTTATACTCTGTCGTCTAACGTAGCGTAACCGAACTCATCCTCATCTCACGCTCTCCATTCGCGACTCAACGAACGCGCTTCGCTTGGATCCTCTCCGACGGCCGAGCATCCTTCACCAGTTAGTGCCACTTGCGTTACTGAAGTATCCTCACTCACTTGTCACGCGTCACTCGCGCCGCCGCGGTGCGCTCTGTACCACTACGTGGTACCGAAAACGCCGGCTGGATACGGCACCGCGGCACCCGCGACACATCAACAACAACATTGTTAGTATTACGAAATCGAATTTCTAAAAAAACTATTTAACTTCTGACATTTTATAAAATATTTATATCGTTCGCATACTCAAATACGTCGTAGCGCTCGCGTAGACGTGACCATCATCGATGCACTCAAGAACGTCTGAATCGTTGGTATGCGGTATGCGAATCGAAGGCGGGTCGTTAGTAAGCGGTATAGTTAGTTAGATCGTCGGCGGTGCGAGCGCGGCGTGACGTCATCGCGCGGTATACAACACGCCCGCTCTACACCGATCGACGCTAGTTAGTACATAAGATGAATGCCAATATTTTAATCAGAAAAAAAAACAAAACTTAGAATTGGGAATTATTAATCATATTATATCTATTTATATAATAAAAATATGGAGAGAGGCGCATAGTGCTTATTATGAATAGTAGGTTCTAGTAATGAAACAAAACGATCTAGTCATATCTCCTTTATGTTATTTATTTTTTCTATCGCTTAGCATAGTTTAGCTTCAAGCACACGTTCGTACTACATTTATTATATTACTACGACTTGGTACTCTCTCAGTTGTGTACTTAGAACGTCTATGCGTTACTGTTTGCGTTCCTCAGGTGTAATAGAGCCAGTTTATAATCATAGAGCAATTACTTATTATCTTATCAAGTATGTCTAACTTTCCTAACGTACTTAACTTCATTAGATCGACATATTTTGACATAAACCTACTATGTTATATGAGATGAAAATATACTACTAATTTAATTTTGATAAGTTATCCAGAATACTGTTAAATTACGTCAACATCCATTACCTTTAGATTAGTTAAGATTAATTGAGATAATTTTATCGGTATAGATCGGTAGAGACGAGTTATGAATGGTATAACCGTTTGGTTAAGTTAGAGGTTTAAAGTTACCTTAGGCAGGTTAAAGGAGTATGATTTAGGTAGAGAAGATATTACTCTCATAGTTCTGCTAAAGATTGTAAGTCGTGCGTTGATTGTACGCAGCGCGCGCGCAGGGTACAGTCAGCGCGCCACAATATCGCGCCGTCCGTTCTGAAAAAGATCTCATCTCTATGTATACTGAAACCGATTGGATTCAGTTCCCTAGTTTCGGTTCAACTACCCTACGGAATATATTTAGTAGTTATCGACTCTGGACAGACGTCACAGGTTTGGTTATATTATTAAGGTCCACCTCGAGCCCCGGAGCCTGCTTGTGGTACAACGTCAGTGCTAGCAGCACACAGGCCAAGTTCAAACTAATGAATATTAAGGACTGGGATTAATCGTAGTGTAGACAAATTATTAGAAATGAACTGCCACCTAACTCTACCTAACGTAACGTATACGCTTATGGACTAGTGTCGCCGGCCGCTCGGCGGCTCGCGGTGGAGCTGCGTGTGCATCTTAGTTCCACAGTATCGAATTGTACATACATATGACGTCATATCTTTAGGAGCTTACTAGCCTTTTGCCCCGGGACTGCCCGGGCGGGTGACAGGGTGTCGCTGTGTTAATGCTAAGTCGAAATCATAATCATTAACCGTTTTTTAGAATGGTTACACGGCATACTTGATAAAGTGTACGGGTCACAGGCGACTGGACTGAGCAACCATTTAACTGTAGATAAAGTACAGCCTACGTACAATTCGAGTTTAAGATAGCTTTTAGCCAAATTCTGATTGTATAGAAGAAAGTAATCTCGAATATTTTCCACGAGTTTCAGTCGCCTGATCAAACCCAAAATGTATAAAAAATGGTGAACCAAGTAAATACTCGTAAACTATGTCCCCCACATTGTTCTGGATAACTTATATTGGAATAGTTTAAGAGTTAACAAGGACGGCTTGTGTTCAGGATTGTTCGGGACCTGACACTTGTACTCTATGGATAAGGTTCTGTGAAAGGTTGATCTTATTACTAATTCATCATCGATTCAAAGTCGATGCCATCCACAAATTGTACATTCATAAATTAAACTGTAAAATAGTATGTGAAGAATATAAATTATAAAACATTTAAATTAAATATATTACCTATTACCTACTTTGTAAATAAAAGACCATCTTAAACTTACGTATACATTAAGGTAGTTGTTTCAGCCATTCAACCCTAAATATATGAAAATGCCTTCGGAATTCGTGTTTATATTTCCCCGAATAATCCTGAGCATGGTTACCGCAGTCCGCACAACTGTTTACATATATATATAGCTTACGAAGGGACACCAACCGGTGCCTGTGATATACGCTTGTAATGATCGTCCATTCAAACCTACACTATGTACCCTATACGACACTAGACTCGGCTTATGTTGCTGTCCTCAGTCGTATCGCGTTACCAAACTTGTACAATAAGATGCCATATGTTATATCATTTTAATTACTAACTCGAATTAATTATTTTAGTATTAAGACAATTATTATGGGCGTCGATAGATGAGTTGAAAATAAAAGGCTCTTAAAACTAAAGACTTCACGTTGGTTCTATGAAAGAGAAGGCGATATCGATATGGTATACGTCCATCCCTAACATACAGCGCAAAAATAATTCATCAAATTAATAATACCGACTCCGAAGTAACATATAGAAAAATAAGCCTTGGACATATTTGTCTGCTGTCATCGCATCTATCGACATCGATAAAGTTTCAGGCTATCTATCGATAGATAGGCTAATTACCAACAACTCCGGATGTTCGCGATATTTAGCTTTGTACAGAGACTGTCTCGCGGCAGTCATTTGTTTCATCGCTAACACTCAGCCCCAACTTGTTGTATTATAACAATTTAGTTAACTTAATACATTAGACAAATATTGTTTGATGATTGTCGTTTAAACGATCATTGAATTGACCAGTCTGTCCAGTCGAACACACACTCAAATAAATACATTCAATCTTTAAAAGAAAGTTTTTAAGAGACTTGTTAAAGTCGCCAACTATTTAACTTTTATAGATATTCAATTATAAGATTGGAGTTGTTATTCGGTGCGTGACACTGGGCGGACTGCACTAATCACGTTAGCATAGTGATGTACCCAACACTGTGAACAGAGTATCAACTCCAGTGCATTGATAGCTAGCCATTGAAATGTTTATTCTCATATATTGTTATAGTTCGCCAAAGATTTGTAAAAAAAATTAATAAATAAAGAGTGTTATGATCACTTTTGAAACGTCGCTAGTTAATCGTTCATTTTAATTTTTATATTTATGGACTTTATTATTAGTGTAGAGTATACTGACAGATTATTAGCAAATTGTGGAATATGTTCATAGATACACGTTATTATGAAACTAATACAATAACAATTCGCCTACTTTGCATGTCTAATTTAGTTATTGAACTTTTAAACCTATAAATTATCGAGTTATTAATATGTATATTGCTGAAATATTTTAAAACTAAATTACTATTCAATTATTTATTATTATACACTTATTACGTTTAGTATGCTAGAAATATGATGAAGGATAATAAATAATTTTAATTATATTACGGTATGTGTTTTATTTATAATAAATATTGTTGTCCTAAGTGTACAAAGATTGTATCAGGTACAGTGTTTAGAAGCTACACATTTCATAAATATCAAAATACATTTAGCATTGCTAGAAACTAGCAAGAATCACGGATATCACGGTTCAGGGGTAAGTTAAGACACTATTAATTATAAAAAGAACTTATAAAAACAACAGACATGTTGGTAACCTAAAAAAGTAGCAGCATCGTACAGTACCCTCATTGTCAATCACAATCTGAATCATTTTGCAGGATGTAGCTAATATGTTCGAAAAAAATGTCTGCTCAACAACGTAAATAACGCAATTAATGTTGTTGAACTGTCAAAATGAAAGTCATTGCGACTGTTAGTGTGTTAATGCAATGGCCCCGCAGGTTACAGTATAAAACCAAAGGCTGACAGTGGTGACGTGAATGGACCAACAATAGGGAACCACTCATTACCACTAATTTAAATAAGTGGTAGCAGTATAGTAGACATATAAATTTATAGACGCCTGTGACGAAAGATACTATTTTAAATGCATATGACAGGGAGGATTTGGGGAGGCCTTTGCCCAGCAGTGGGACACAATATAGGCTAACAAAAAACAATATATATATAAATATAACATTAAAAATCTTTTAAAAACATTGTTGAACCAGCAACAAAGGCTTATTTTATTTAATAGTACGCAAAATATGCACTTGGACGTGGAGTTGCGTACACCAGTGCGTTATGTTATATTAGTACCACTTATTTTAATAACTTAAAGGGTGTCCACACTGCAAATGCTAATAACAACACTGTCATTGCTCTCGTCATTTTGCCACAGAATTATTAACTTGTATTTTGAAGTTTTGTTTTTGCGAGAACATCAATGTTACAAAGCTATAAAGCGTGGACCAATATACACTTCAACGGTTTTCACAGTCAACTTAATAATAATCCCCGAAAATATAAAAGTAAAATAATTTCAATAAGGGCTGATTTTTCCAACGCCAGATAATTTAATCCAAGGAATAATTAATAATTTTGAATTTTTGACTGTTCTTCCAAGCCAAATCTGTCAGACGTCAATTTTATTCAATGAATAAATATTATCTGTCGATTGAAAATGAGCCCTAAAAATCATACACACACCCGCACAGACAGAATACAGTTAAAATCAAATGGGTTTCTTACTGAAATAATCAGTGATTTTTCTGCTGATACTTTTATTGTGTTTCGAAGCGGGATCATTATTGTGTTCCATTGACGGGCTGCTATCATTTAGTAGAGAGTTCCTTCTTTGGTTACCGGCCAATGTATTCGATGCTGTTGCATTTTGTAGGTCACCACCTTCCATTTTCGTCATGGCATCGAACAAAGACATGCGGGCATTTGATGGTGTCTTTTCTTCTATTTTGTTGGTGTCTGTTGGCTGCGGTCTGGTTGGCTGGTTGGATGGTGTGTGGGCCTGTTGGACTGACTTCTCCGATTGTATGGTGACCTCAAGCAAGCTCTGGTCCATGTCATCTTGAGAGAACAAGTCGGGTGATTTACTTGAGAGCTCGCTTTCGATTGCCGATATTGTCGCCGGTACGTTTTCTGTTATGCTCTGAAATTGATGATAGATAGATTTAGATACTGATATCTATGATTTAGAGGGGCTTGTTATGAGCTGGCAGACGAATCAAGTCGATCGAATCGTAATCGAATCGACTTAGGCACTGAATAACTAAATATGGTATGTTTTTATCTTAGTACACATTGGTCTATGGTTAAGATGACCCTTGGAAAACTCGGATGACGTTACGCCTTTTCGACCATCGTCGAATGCTGCCAAAACTTCTTTGGCCTATTAGGTCAAAGAAGTTTTGGCAGCAGTCGGCACCCATGGAAAGCAAAGGGCTTTTTTACTAGAAATTTAACATTCAAGAGACATGTTCAGCTAGCATCAGCTATGTAGGAACTATATAAATTAAAAAGTCAAGTAGAATTTGTTTGAAATAATCTGCCAGATAAGTTAGGGCTTATTCTTTTTCTGCCTCGTTGGTCTAGTGGTCGCAAGCATACAAGCTAATGCTGAACATGAGGTCCTGGGTTCATTTCCCGAGTCCGGCAAAGTGTTACTGGGTTTTTCCATCAGGAATTTCTCAGTAGCAGCCCGGACTCTGGATTTGTGTCCGGTTGTTGGCAATAGGCACGCTCCCTATTACAACATCACTGGCGAAATACAGTTGTGCTATAGGTATTCCTCTGCCTAACGCTTCAGGGATTACAGGCGTGATGTTGTGTTTTTCTATACCTAAAGCTATCTGGTGAAACAGGACGTTAATACACAATGGTTTATGTAGTACTTACAGTTTCCATGGCGTCGTCGCTAGGATTAGGCGAAGGTTCCTTCCCTCCTTTCAGCAATTGTTCCAGGTACGGATGCAGCCGTTTGTATACCACGTCTTTCTCTTGAGAGAAATGAACTATGTACTTGTATAGTTGACCTAAACATAATAAAGAAAATTATAAACTGACAATCACGCTGTGACTAACTTCCTATGACCCGACGTCGGTCCATAAGGATACGAGTCAATTTCGATTGTTCCTTTACTCTATTTTATAATATGGACAACATTGACATCTATGGTCAAGCTAGTGGCAGTGTTTGCAATACTATAATGTTAATTTTTGTCCGATTCCAAATTATCTAACCAAAAAATAGACAAACGCTACCAGCTCGACGGGTCACAAACGGATTAGCGCAAGCAGTTTGAATGCATAACCGTCTTATAGTTCTCACTGACGGGACACAGGCCTCTCTGTGAGAGTGAGTGGGTCGTAAATCTATAATCCACTCCGCAGGCCCGAATATTTGACAGACGAATTGGTGAACATTAACAATAATAATTGAAGTTATCAACCTGGACAAGATACTAATACCCATACACATGATGCTGATGACGTAACGAGTATCATAATATCATACCATATTTACGATATCATGGCTTTTACGATAAACTAAAAAAAAATATGCAATGTACTCGTAGTTCCCTGTTCTATAAGCTCTTTCTTAACGCATGTACGGAAATAGCCATTGTCTTTAGACAGTTTTACAACCCGTAAAAGCGAATTTAATCTAACGAGCCAGGGGGTCTACTCCGAAGTGGTATCGGCCGAATGTTCAGCCGTTTCCTGCTACGAAGTTACTATTTGGTTCGGTCGGTCCCGATCCTACACTCCTACACTCTTTCGAATATTGACTATGGTCCCGACCTAACTGAGCCGATCCGAATTTTTTTCGCATTTTTCAATAATATTCGGTTTGGCCATGTGTCGGTCCGATCCGATCATTCGCACTTTGCACTTCGTAGTAGACCCCCTGTATTGTCCCACTGCATGACAAAGGCCTCTCTCTCCCTTTTCCTCACAATTCATTCTAAAAATGAATAATTAAAAAAATATTGCTACACACTCACCAACAGTCACATTATGTCGAGCCAGCAAGTTATACATGTTCACGATATCATCTCTCAGTTGTATATCTCCAAACGTAAAGTATGCCATGGGTCGTCGTGCTTCCGTGCATGCCATCAGTTGTAGCAAACTCTTTAGGTGGGGAGTTCCTCCGAAGGCCCCGCAACCCCAGTTGCCGGTAGCCACTCCAGGGAACTGCAGGCTATCTGATTGGAGGTCCGTGTCGAAAGATACGCCCACCCATGCCTGAGGATAATGCAATAGATTAGGAAGGTTATCGGCCGATGGAAAGTCATATACGGCTCTATGAATTCGGAAACTGAGAATTTTACGAGAATTCCACAGTAGGGCATGATCAAGATGATGAGGGTTAGTTATTCGAACATAATATCCAAAACTAAATAATGAAAATACATTTTCTTTAGGACTAATGACGATTTTGGTCATGAAAAGTGACATTGATAGTAAGAAATTCTATTACCAATTTGGTACTAATATTCATTTTACGTCTTCGGAAGGCTTTCGTTCAAAGTATGAACGTAGGGATCTTTACAGGCTGATATAAATCCACCACGTCCCACCAGTGAATGTCAAATGTATCAGTAGCTGGATTGAGTCGCCATATGGTTGCTAGGCTGGCTAAATCAACAAATTTTCAGATAATCTAAAAATGCAGCTTTATTTTCCAAAATCAAGCCATTCTTGTAACCAATCATGTAACATTTCCCATAGTTTCAATTCTGTAAAACGACTTACAACACACTCCTACAAGGATATGTTTTTATTTTTATTTTATTTTATTTATTAGGGACAACAAACAGCAGTATATTAAATATTACACATGATAGGAGTACTAAACTAAAAGAATTAACAAATACACTACTCACGACGTTATCCACAGATTAACATATAGAATAATTAGCATAAGTACTGTTAATAATAACAATAATGGTTGTCGACATGTGGGATGTGGACTCAACAGTCATTGTGCCGATAGTCGTGACAGCCAATGGCTTAATAGCCAAGAGCCTCGACCAACACCTGAGCAGGCTCTCGTTGGGCAGCTGGATCAAGGGCTTGATTCAGAAAGCGGTACTTCTGGACACGGCTCGCATTGTCAGGAGGTTCCTCTCTCTGGAGCCCTGACCGCCGGTAGCTTGGACCCTGTTCCCGATACCGGTGGGCTACTATTTTTTATATTTTTAAATGTTTTTTTTATCTTTTTGTTTATAAAAATATTTAAAAATATAATTTGTAAGTATGTAAATGAAATAAAGGAAACAATAATAACAATAAGGGCAAACTTAAAGATACTCATTACAAGGTTAAAATTATTACTACGAACATAAAATAAAATGAAAATCTAATAATATCTGCGTCTTAATACTAGGGACAAATACACGACTAATTTTTAATTAGTACAAAAAAAAATGGGGCTCTATCCGTACCCTTTACTGATCATATTTCTGTATTCAAAAGTCAAAAAAACGAAATCCCAAAATTGTCTACGAAAATTCAACATAATTGGCAAACTCATATTTGAATCAATCATTCATAACAATTACTACTAGAAAATACTACGCATAGTATTTTTCCATTTCGGTCGCAAGTTCGCAATTCATAAGTTCCGGCAAACTCCCGTCTAAGCTCAAGCCACGCCCCCTTCTGCGCCGGCGCTACCGCCACGCGCCAGCTGGCCAGCGATTAATTTTTGAGCAAGCGAGTGCATCAGTGCAAATTTGTTAGCGGAAGTGTGCGCGTGCTTCTTTTACCCAAATTGTTACCTACTTTTTTACTGTCGCGATGGCATACCAGTTTTCATTTCGGGAGTATGCGGCTATGTTGCGTGTGTACTTTTTGTCTGGTGAGAACGCGAGTGCCGCTGTACGTATGTACAGGGAACTGTATCCAAATGTTCGCCAGCCAAACGTTCGGACTGTGGTAAATGCTTACCAGCGTTTAATCGACCATGGATCTTTCCACGCACCGGCCCATAGCCAAGGACGTGGAAGACCGGCATATTCGCAAAACCTGTACGACGATGTAGTGGCCTACTTTGAAGAAGATCCCCGACGAAGTACGAATGAGGCAGTTCATCATTTTAATATTAGCCAGCACTGTGCATGGAGGATTATTAGTTCGTCTGGATTTCACCCATACCATTACAGAAAGGGTCAAGAATTGACCACTGTGGATACTGAACCAAGGATGGCGTTCTGCAGGTGGGTACTGAACAACACAGAAGCAAATGTGTTATACTCCGATGAGTGTATGTTTACTCGTATCGGATTGTTTAACCAGCACAATGAACACTGGTGGTCATTACGAAATCCAATGATAACAAAGGAGAACTCCTTTCAACACAGGTTTTCTGTAAATGTCTGGGCAGGAATCCTAAACGACACTATCGTTGGCCCTTATTTTATTGAAGGGCGTCTTAATGGCGAAAGTTATTTAACTTTGCTTCGGACAATGGTGTCTTCAATGTTAGATGACATTCCATTAGCCAACTTACGAGGCCTCTGGTTCCAGCAAGACGGCGCGCCTCCGCACTACCATAGCGCAGTGCGTGAGTACCTGACGGAGGAGTTCGGGAGTCAGTGGATTGGTCGAGGCGGCCCCGTGGCATGGCCTCCACGCTCACCTGATCTCACACCCTTGGACTTTTTTTTGTGGAGTGAAATTAAACGGCGAGTGTACGTTAGTGAGCCAACAAGTGCCGAACAATTAAAACAGCGCATATTGGACGCATTTGACCAAGTAAAAAGTGAGCGAAACATACTCTTATCATTAAAAAACAATTTAATTAAACGTGCCCGTCTTTGCATCGATAATGGTGGTGGACATTTTGAAGGACAATTAAAATACCTGTAAGTTTTTTTTGAGTTTTGTAAATACGTTAATTATTGTAAATATCAGCTGATTCAACCTTTTTAAATACGCCAAAATTACATTTTAAACAAGTTCTAAAGCTTTAATTTAATTTCTTTTTACTTTCGTTACATGATTGTTTTAATTGTAAAAAATTGGTAATTTTGTTGGTCCTAAGCCCAATTAAAGTATGAAGGAAAAGTTTGAATTGATTATGTGCCTATTATTTATCGTGGACCTTTTATTTTACATTTTCTTAGTTTTCAATCGTAAAGCTTAAGATGCGTTTATGTTACCTACAATACAATAACAGCTGTTGGAGGCGGGGCAAGTTTGAGCGAGATACGCGGACGCGAGAGCGAGACAATATGAATAATGAATACTATTATGAATGACCTGTACAATATCTCCATAAATTGACTGAGATTTTGGGATATAAATAAACTGTAATAACTTTGCTGTTTATGAATATTATTTATTGAGACTTTACATATAAAATAACAAGACCTTCTCCAATAAGTCATTTAAGTATTTGTACTAATTAAAAATTAGTGGTGTATAAGGGTTTGGATGTTGGTGCCAGAGTGACGTTGACAGGGGGCGCTGTTGGTAAACATTTGTGCAATTGTTTTGTGAAACGTCACTTAAAATGTACAGACGCCAGCACATCAAGCTACTACAATCTGTCAAATCCCTTTAATAGGTTTTCAACTTTATAGCTAAAGCATTAAGGTTCAAGGTTGATTGGGAAAATTTGACAGTTTCGGGTAGCTTGACCTGCTGGCGTCCGTACTTATTAAAAAAAAACATGGCGGCGTTAGTTCGGATTTTGGCCACGCGCCATAAGAAGCTTGTAGCGCTGTACCTTATTGAGCTCCCTCGTGATGGCGTCCCTGCGGAACTCGTGCGCGACGGCGGCGTAGGGCACGGCGTCGATGGCCAGCACGGCGCAGCGGCGCCGCCCCGACGAGTCGCGCGGCGTGCGGTCGGGGCAGGCGCCCGCGAACTGAAACGTGTGCCCGTAGCCTGTGTACTTGCTGTAGCGCTCGCTACCTGCGGGGTAGGGTTTCAAATTGGAACATTGTGATGCGGAACTTGAAAGATTCGACGACTGGTTGGTAATGACACGAAAGGTTCATATAATTATGAGTGCTCATTTAGCAATGCAATATTATGGAGGATTAAAGAAAATTCTAAACAAAAAAAGTTGACAAAACTAGTCAGAAGCAGTATTTTTAAAAGCTATTTCAAATTTTAGGACTATTGACATATGCGTGAAAGTGTAACAAACAAACATACAAAAATCTAATATTTTCTATTAGTTTAGATGAGTGTGGTAACACAATTACTACACCTCTAGATCTTCCTCCTACCTCGACTACCAACGTCACCTCTGACTTGAAACAAATAATTAAAGATGAAATATAACTCACCAATCATCATGAGTGCTTCATTCGGCCTCAACACTTCAGTGAAGAGCATGGATATCATCAGTTCGGGACATATCACGAACCGGATCTCCTCTTGAACACACCCATGACCCAGTACACCACCACCTAAATACCTGTATAAGAGAAACTTGCGTTATTAAAAGGAATTTCAAGAAAATGTAATATTGCTTTTTTCTTCATCACCATATCACCAACCCGCACTGGGCCCGCGTGGAGGATTACGGCCCACTCCCTCTGACCGAGAGGAGACCTGTGTCCCACCAGTGGGAACATTATAGGCTAATTATGCTTATGCATCACACCGTTATTTATATGCAAAGCAGCATGAAAATCTAAGGAGGTACTTTGCAGGAGTCGTTAGATGTGTTTTTCCTACGGAGGCAATTCAACAGAGCCAAAAACACCAAACTCCCAGAAGACTGGGAGATATACACAGAAACTCGACACACATATAAAAAACAAATCAGAACCGCCAGAAGGACAGCATGGCGGAAATTCTGCGAGTCCATAGAAACCAATAATGAAGCTGCAAGGGTAAGAAAGATCCTATCAACTGACCAGGACCGGACCCTTGGCTCGCTGAGAAAACCCGACGGCACGTTTACACTTACGGACCATGAGACCAGCAAGGTCCTTCTGGAAACCCACTTCCCAGACTGCAAACTTCTAGAGGACAGAACCTGGGAGGACGCACCAGATTGGACCCCGACGGAACGGGACTGGGCCTGCGCCCACAGGCTAGTAACAGAAGACCGGATAAAATGGGCTATCAACACCTTTCAGCCATACAAGTCCGCTGGACTGGATGGCATCTTCCCAGCCCTACTACAATGGGGGCTCGTATACATTACACCATGCCTGGTAGAAATCTATCGGGCCTGCATAGCACTCAGACACATACCCCTAGCCTGGCGCGAAGTGAAAGTCATCTTCATACCCAAACCTGGTAAAGCTGACTACACGCAACCCAAAGCGTACAGACCCATAAGCCTCACATCCTTCCTACTAAAGACCCTGGAGAGACTATGCGATCGAAACATCCGAGACGGTCCCCTTAGGGCAAAACCACTCCACAAACAACAGCATGCGTACTCCACAGGCAAGTCGACAGAATCCGCGTTGCACAGCGTGGTATCCAAGATTGAATGCGCAGTGGACCACAAATGCTCAGCACTGGCTGCCTTCATCGACATTGAAGGCGCCTTTGACAAAACCACATTTAAGAGTATCAACACGGCCTTAGACAGACACGGCATAGATCCGTCTCTGAGCGGCTGGATCACCAATATGCTTAAACAAAGAGCCGTACAAGTGACCGTAAACGACACCACAAGGGCCATTGTGGCAAAGGGCTGCCCGCAAGGGGGCGTCCTCTCGCCACTTCTATGGAATCTGGTTGTAGACAGCCTGATAAAGGCACTAAACGATAAAGGCTACTTTACCGTAGGCTACGCCGATGACATAACCATAATAATAAATGGCACCCACGAAAATACCCTGTGCAACCTAATGCACCAGGCCCTGAAAATAGTAGAGAACTGGTGTAGCACACACCAACTATCAGTGAACCCAACAAAAACCGAACTGATCCTCTTCACAAAAAAGAGGAAACTTACTACACTACAACTTCCAAAATTCTTTGGCACTACCCTAAGCCTATCAACTGAAACCAAATACCTGGGCATCTTTTTGGACAAACAGCTGAATTGGGCAAAGCACATCAACTACATCACCACGAAGGCCAGCATATCCTTGTGGCAATGCAAGAAAATGATTGGTAAAAACTGGGGCATTAGCCCCAAGATCACCTACTGGCTCTATACCACAGTTATCCGACCAACTATCACTTACGGCTCACTAGTCTGGTGGCCCAGAACAGACCTGAGCACAGCCCAAAGGGATCTCGAAAAGCTGCAGCGATGCGCCTGTGTGGCAATCACTAGCTGCATGCGAACTGCACCCACCGCTGCCCTTCAGGCTGTGCTTGGACTGCCTCCCCTACACCTTATCGTGCGGGAGGAGGCAGCCCTGTCCGCCTTCAGACTCCATCTAGCAGGAACTCTGAGCAAAGACTCGAGGATCAAACACACCCGTCTAAGAGATGAGGCGATCAAACGGCAACCAATGATGGCAGCACCCTGCGACAAGGCCCCTAAGCAATACTGCTTCCGAAAGCATTATAACATAGTGCTTGAAGAGGAGCAGCACGACTACTCGGGCCCGAGAGAGCTGAGAGTCTACACTGACGGATCGAAAACCGACTACGGAACTGGAGTCGGAGTTTTCTCACACGACCTCAACATAAACATATCCAGCCCGCTAGGAATGCTCAACACGGTCTACCAAGCGGAGTGTGTGGGCATAATACGAGCGGCTCATGCCATAGCAGCCAGGAGGATTACGGACGCTCATGTTCGTATAATCTCTGACAGCGCCTCGGTCCTCCAATCCCTGAAGAGGGGATGTATCACATCGCATCTAATACTAGAATGTCACAAGGCGCTTGAACAGGTGACTGTATCAAGCCGCAACACAGTGACACTACAATGGATAAGAGGACACAGTGAATCACTAGGTAACGATGCGGCTGACGAGCTGGCCAGAAGGGCATCCAGCACGTCAGTCTATGGTCCAGAACCAGTCGTGCCCATCCCCTTCAATCAGCTACGCAGGTGGCTACAGGAGCACACCCATACACAAGCGGAGAACTGGTGGTCCTCGTCACCGGGCTGCAGGCAGTCCAAGGAGGCCATGCCATCACTAGATGGCAAGCTAACTAAAAGATTACTACGCCTGGATAGGAAAGGCCTGCGCCTGGTGACGGGGACCATCACGGGACACTGCTCACTAAAC
The DNA here is from genome assembly GCA_911387795.2 of Apamea monoglypha. Classification (NCBI taxonomy): domain Eukaryota; kingdom Metazoa; phylum Arthropoda; class Insecta; order Lepidoptera; family Noctuidae; genus Apamea; species Apamea monoglypha. Next base: position 2,905,164 of record OU426920.1, read on the forward strand.
AAACACTTTCACACGATCGGTATAACGGACAGCCCCCTGTGCAGAGCCTGCATGGAGGCTGATGAGACCGTCGCGCATGTGCTCTTTGAGTGCACAGGCATCACCCAGATTAGGTCGGAAACCCTCGGGACACCCAGATCATACACAGATGTTCTTAACAGACCAGGAGACCTAATAAGCTTCTGGAGGGAGGTGGGCTGGTTGGAATAAACCACCGACGGCCGCCATGGCCCACGTACAATGGTCCACCTGAAGGACTAAGTGCGGAAACCAATCCCATAACATAGAACATAGAATACCTGTATAAGAGAAACTTGCGTTATTAAAAGGAATTTCAAGAAAATGTAATATTGCTTTTTTCTTCATCACCATATCACCAACCCGCACTGGGCCCGCGTGGAGGATTACGGCCCACTCCCTCTGACCGAGAGGAGACCTGTGTCCCACCAGTGGGAACATTATAGGCTAATTATGCTTATGCATCACACCGTTATTTATATGCAAAGCAGCATGAAAATCTAAGGAGGTACTTTGCAGGAGTCGTTAGATGTGTTTTTCCTTTCTTTAACTTTCTTCAAAACAGAAATGTTTAAAAATAAATTATGGCAATAACCATAGTAATAAAAGCGACCATTTTTTGTTGCAATAAGTGTACAGACGTCAGCAGGTCAAGCTACCCGAAACTGTAAAATTTTCCGAATCAACCTTGAACCTTAATGAATTACCGATAAAGTTGAAAATCTATTAAAGAAATTTGACAGATTGTAGTAACTTGATGTGCTGGCGTCCGTACATGCGCAAAATATGCCACAGACAAAAATAATCGCTTAATAAAGTTTTAGATTCGTTTAGATTTCTAGATGGACACATTGATTCCAGTAATTATTTGGGTAGCTTACCTCAAGAATCAAATGGCATGCATAAAGTGACTAATTTGAGGTGACACTTACTTGTTAGCAAAGTCAACTTGTATCAACGAATCAGCATCTTCGATAGTGTTGTGTGGCTCGACGTGTAGCGGCAACGAGCCAATCAGACGCGTGCTGCGCGGCCACGAGGGACAGTCGCGAGGCGGCACCGAGCGCCGTGCGAACGTCACGGTACCGACCGGCACTGTACTGCAACGATACAGAGCATGTACGGACACATTCGACACATTATAATCTGTTCCAAAAGTATATAATAAAGGTGTAAAAAAATGGATCAGAAAACGTACAGACAACACAACACAACATCAAGCTACTACAATCTGTCAAATGTCTTTAATAGATTTTCAACTGTATTGCTAAACAGTTAAGGTTTAAGGTTGATTGGGAAAATTTGACAGTTTCGGGTAGCTTGACCTGCTGGCGTTCGTACCTGTGGATGCCAAATTGTAGTGCCACTTACAAATTGAGTGCTTTGATTTGATTATTTGAATACTTAAACCCGAAATTCTAATTTTGAAACACCTTAAAGACGTTTTTACATTTGACAATTGTCAGTAATTGTTAGAAAAACTGATGAGATATAAAGTTGAAACCTTCTATATACAGATGAATGTGTTACTAATTTCCTTTAGTATGTGATTAAATTGAACAATTTAACCCTAAAAAAGGTTTGTTAACACTTTCATCAGACACTTTTCGAACATACTATACATAACATACAGTATACCAATGGACAGTTGTGGTCAAAATAGTTTTATTTTTTTTTATTGGGATCAAAAACATAGTCATGAACAGGACAAAAAGGAGTGTTTTAATTAATATACCATATGAAAAAGAATGTCACCTTTAGTTACAACTCTCCTGAAGTAATGGCAAATGCATTTAATTTTTTCCAAGTTTGCATCTGAATCTGTCGCTTCATAGAATCGGGATCTGTAAAAAGGTTATTAATTATGTTTTCTTCACACAGCGTAATACATAACTTATACAAATACAGGGTGTCGGGTCGGCACGATTCAGCACAGCCAGGCAGTAAAATCGAACATATGCTTGGGAAAACGCCGCTCTGCTTAGTTCGAATTGTGCCGAGCCGAACATGATTCAGCAGAGGAAGCTGCCGAACAAAGTTTACCAATCAGCACGAGCCGAATGAAAGCCGAATGAAAGCCGAATATGTGTATTAATTGCTTTTGAGTCGGCTTTGTTGTACAATAAATACTGCCGAATCCCATGGGTAGCACATCTAGTAAGGACAAAATTATAAATAACAGAATGCTTACGTGTTAAAATTAATGAAGGGATATGAAGCATATTCCGAGGTTCTCTTGGTAGAATTCCTCCTAGGAAATGTGCAGAAGAATGCATTGGCCAGCAGACTAGCTATCTGTTGCTGTGATAGAGAGACTGAACGGTTCTTGTGTTGCCTGCAAAACAAGGAAAATTATATGCTTGAGGTTGAGACTGATGCACAGTCCAGTGTGTGTGTCAGTCTGTGTTACGGTATTTATATGATACATTAGAGTTTTGGAAAGAGTCACAAAGGTATGACTGTAATAGATTTTTCACACTAATATTATATAGGTGAAAGTTTGTGAGTCAGTGTGTTTGTGTGTGTGTGTGAGGGTGTGAGGGTGTGCGCGTGTGTGTGTTTGTATGTTTGTTACTTCTTCACATAAAAACTACTGAACGGATTTGGATGAAATTAGGCACAAAAGTATCCTATATGTTAATCTTGGTTATAAACCAACTGGGTTTATAACCAAGATTAACATATAGGATACTTTTTATCCTGATATTCCCACGGGATCGAAACTTATGCGGGTGAAACCGCGGGGCGCAGCTAGTACACTATAAAGCCAAAAAAACAAGATCTGATAACTGAAAAAAGAAAGTACAAATTCTTTATTGGAGGATAGGCATAGGTAGGTATATCTCTTTATATTGACAATCATTGATAAGAATTTCTTTCTTTTTTTTTATGATAATCCAGTTTTGTACACTATCTTAAACAAGGTTAATTCTTACAACTTAACTTCAAAAATATCCCCTTCCTCTTATCACCTTATTCCTTATTCCAAAATGATTATATTTATTTAAAAATCTTACTTACCTCAACAATGGTATTGGTGCCTGCACGAGTTTAGGCAGAGCAAGTGCAAGTTTAGCCATCTCTGGCAGAGTGACATCAAAGAAATATTCTGATTCCTCTTCTTCCAAATACTAAAAGAAAAAGTTATTTTTTTAAACTACTTTACTATTTTCAATAAAAATTATAAATTCAAAATTCTTTAACTTTTTAATTATTAAATAAATTAAATAAAAATATTTAAATTCAGACCTTGATCCATATGATGTTAGTAAATGCAATACTTAGTTGGTAAATTAGAAAATCTCAACATTTAACATGTAAAAATTAGTTTAGGTATCTAAACCAATGGAGTATACATGCCCTGTTACTTTTGCAGTACCATAAATGAGGTGAATAGGGATGCAGGGGTGAATCTATAAAACGGATTTTAACGTTGAAATAATATAGTTTGTTGCCAGAAAATAATGTGTTTACTGTTTTTTAATTAAAGATTAGGTGTCCTTGTTAGCAACAAACTATATTATTTTAATGTTCAAATCCATTTTAAAGTTTTGTGCCTATTCACCCTGTTTTACCGGTATGTAATGGTAAATGGGTTTGCAATGCTGAATTTTCGATCCAAAAATACTAACTTTAATGAATGTATTTATTCTAAAATAACTGAACACATTATAGGAGATTGGCCAGAGAAGGTAGCACACATGGAACAGTGGAAAATTATGGGGGAGACCTTTGCCCAGCTGTGGGATAACATAGGTTGTTATAAAAATAAAGATAACCATACCTCATTAAAAAGCTTGTGCAATCCTTTAAATTTCCAAGTATTCTTGAACTTTGTATTGTAACTCAGTATTGTGTTAGCGAGGTCTGCGCTGTTGCGCATTGGCTTTGAAAGGGCACTCTCTATCATATCCCAACGCTTCTTGAGATGGGTCTCACCATTACTCTGAAATTAAACAAAACACTTGTTTGAAAATTAAAGTAATCATGTGAAATCCAAAACCTTATCTAAGTCCTTTATGAAATGAAATCTTTGTTGTATTTCTTTACAGAATCTATTTCCAACTTCTTTCCTCGGTTCTTTTCACTATCAATGATAAACAAAAATCATTAATATAATAACTTCAGTACAGAACTGGCTACAACAGATTGTAGTGTTTATTTTCAAAACAACTAAACCATTACTCACATCTTCAACAGGATAAAGACTCTGGTCAGAGTAGGGCATTCTCACGTGTTCTGAGTCCCATTTGTCTTGTCCAATCTGCGGCTTAGGAGGCCTATCATTCGCCACACATCCACTACTCGGCACATGATACAACACTGCATGGTTATACGAAGGAGAAACAAGCGGGAACTCTGGAGCACCCCACGGTGACTGTGACCCGTATAGCTCAGTCAAAGGTACACCCCGCCAACTGTTACTACTATCCATGTCCATACTCATTGTGTACGCGCGAATTTGGTTACACTTTGCTGTAAATAACACCACCTTACACTGTGTTTTTTGTGCTGTATGTTTATATCGATTTGGAAAAGCACCTAATAACTTTATATGCACATTTAATCTAGGTTTTGTGATAAATCTCATCAATTTAATTTTACACGTAACGTTAATCCTTCTATAATCAGAAAAATATCCAATTTTTTTTAATAACTATTCGAGTCAATCCAAAAATGTGTCACTATCTGTCACTGTCAGTGTCATCACGCATGTCAATTTTTTTTTATTCTCGTTTGTCGTTATCTGTGCTTTTGGTTCTGTTCATTAATCAAACGGTTATCGTTCTTTTTATTTATGAAAGAACAGCCTATACATTCAGCATTAGTTTACAATAGTATTTACGAAAGGTTTATCTAATATTGGATACACAAATGATAGGTGTATATAACATTTTTAAGTAAGCGTAGCGAAATTAAATGGGAAAAGTAAGTGCAAGAGAATGATATAGCGAAATTTAATAAAATTTAGAGATTTTATCCAACATGCATCCATTGGTTACGCTAACTTACATTAACTACGTTTACGTGTTCCATAAAATCTCCAACACAAATAACTGGTTGTTTTTTTTTTTAAATGATACTTGTATAGGTAGGCCATAATAACATTTTAAAAAGTTTTTTTGATTTTTTGCTTGTAAATAGGGCTTATAAGTTTTAAAAAACGTACATAATCAGCCAGTATTTAAAAAATGCTCTACATATCCACAATCCTGTTCTTGGAACGTAAAAAAGCCATGTATGAATCTGCTAGGCTGAGGGCTCCATGGACTTATTATAAAAAAAACGTATAGTTACAAAAGTCCATGGAGGGCTCTGCCATGCATGAATGCTGAAACTGTCAAAAATTGTCAATGTCAAAAGCGCGTCAATCGGTTATGCTGGAAAAGTGTTTGCTTCTTAGATTTTTGTTAATTATTAGTTAAGTTTTAGATATATTGTTCTGTAAGTAGAGGCATTTGTAAATACATTTACACCAACTAAACCTAGTTTATTAAGATCATGAATTTGGAATTACTTGGTAAGTGCCTTTTCGGCAACTAGAACTTTCTGTATTTTGTTTTTGTTTACGATATTGAATAAACGATATTGTGTGTCCCTTTCAGAATCATTTGGTCAAAACTATCCTGAGGTAAGCAACCATTTATACCGGCGTATGTACGCCAAACAACCAAACAAACCAACGGCAAGTCAAATCAGTCAGTTAAACTTAAATAAGTTTAACAGCCCGATTTGAAATTGCCTGTATAAGCGCAGCGTTTTATTGATGTAAAGACAAATGAGTACATTCAATTCAGCGTAATTTATTCATAATTTTTCACTAACAAAACTTAAACAACCTTTTACAAGAAATATTGAACAATTTTCCCCAGGAATTTGATGGCACCTTGGACTCAATATCACTGGCAGCAACATGTGCCTTCAACAGAAGAGGAACTCTATTAGCAGTGGGCTGCAATGATGGCAGGATATTTATATGGGACTTCCTTACTCGGGGCATAGCAAAGTCAATATCAGCACACGTGTACCCTGTGTGTAGTCTTAGCTGGTCGCGGAATTGTAAAAAGGTATATTTGATTTGTATTTGACTGTGTATGTTTATTTTTTGTATTAATAACATATTTTTTTATATCTAATCTTTTTGTGGGTATTTAAATTCTGCTTATGGTTGCTTTCTTTTTTTTGCTTTCGAATTGAATATACAATGTTTAACTTGTTTACGACTTTACACATTGAGAGAAAGAGCATTACTTTCCATCAGGCATGATCGAGTCTAGAGCAATAAAATAAAAAAATATTTCTAAGGAAGAAAGATAATGCTATGTTTGATTGATTGTGCACCTCAAATAAATCTGCTGGACACAACTTTTTTTTTGTCTACAGCTTCTTTCAGCATCAACCGACCACAATGTATGTATATGGGATGTTCTCTCAGGAGAGTGTGAACAGCGGTACAGATTTCCAACTCCTATACTAAGAGTACAGTTTGATCCTAGAAACGACAAGAGATTTCTAGTGTGTCCGATGAGGCATGCGGCACTGCTGGTTGATACCGATGGGGAACACAAAATATTACCTATAGATGATGATGTAAGTCCTAGGACATTGACTTTTGGCTAATCCAAAAAAAAAATCTGAGAATTGAGTTGAGTAATTTGAAAGTTGATCCTTTGAAAGTCATTACGGGTTGTCAGAACCCTGGAAGTCTGACAACCAGTCTTACTAAGGGGTATTGTATTACCCAGCTACTGGTTGGATGTGGTCAGATAGGCAGTCGCTCCATGTAAAATACTGGTTTTTAGCTGCTTAAACTGCAAGCCGTCCCAAACAGTTGGGAAAAAGCTAGGCAGATGATGAGTAATTTGAAACATAAGATCATTTTGCGGATACAATTTATTCTTAACATTTCAGGGTGACATAAATGTGATAGCATCATTTGATCGGAGAGGAGACCACGTCTACACAGGCAATGCCAAAGGGAAGATATTAATTTTAGACACTCAGACGTTAGCAGTAAAGGCTAGTTTTAAAATTGTTGTTGGCACATCAAGTACAACAAGTATTAAGAGTATAGAATTTGCAAGAAGAGGAGAGTAAGTACACAACCAATAATCCACCCCGTCACTTTGCATCGCCTGCTTGCGCTAGTACTTTGTTTACGCTTAGCATTCTTCAGAACTTTTTTTCATTTTGCTCGGCTCCTAAGGTTCCTATCGTGATCTTACGTAGCCTATATAATAGCCTTCCTCAAGAATAAGGCTATCAAACACAAAAATATTTTTTTTTAATCCGACTGGCATTTCCAGAGATTAGCGCATACAACCAAATAAACTCTTCAGCTTTATTATTAGTATAGATTTGACAAGTAACGGTCATCAGCCTCTCGTTATTTCAATACAAATATATAATAAACTCCATTATTTCAATTATAACATTAAGAAAAACTCAAAAGTGCAGTAATTTCTGTTGTTATATTGCTGTAATTTGTCTAATGCTATAAATAAATGGAGTATAGTTTCAACCAATCAAAAATGCCTTTAAATCCATTGTCAAGGCGAAATCTGTGGCTTGAATAATGTTCAACACCTAATAACACCTGCCTGTGTTTAGACCTTCATGAAATTGATGAAGTTTGGTGGTGGATGGTGAAGTTTCAAAAACTGTTTAATCACAAAAAAAAAAAATCAATAGTTATTTATTAATGTGTGTTTAAAAATTCTTGAGGTCTAACACATTTTTATCGAAACATTATTTCAGCTGTTTTCTCGTAAACACTTCGGATCGCGTCATAAGAGTATATCAATCAAGCAAGGTACTCAAATGTGGATTAAACGGCGAGCCTGACCCCATACAGAAATTACAGGATCTTGTGAACAAGTAAGTATCTCAAAGTGCTGGCCTGCTTCAGTTTATAAAATACCAGCAGTTGGACCCTGGCACACCCGCACCCTAATTGTGTAACACTTTCAATCTCGACTTTGAAGGATATTGTTAATCCATTGCTTGCGTTCGAAGAATATGTCCCTCAGCAAGGTAATGGCGGAACACACTAACAACAGCAATGGCTTTCATTTTGACAGTGTAACAACATTTACATTGCCGAGCAGACAAATTTTTTAAACATGTGAAGCTTTTTGTCGAAATCCTTAGGATTGTGATGAAAATGTTTTGCGATTAGGGTGTTGATTAGAAGGCTAAGCTCATTTGCTCACTCTCGCCGGTCTGGTCTTCTGACCGGTCTTCATCTTCCAGGTCAAACTCACTCTCCCGTTCTTCATATTCCACATTGTCATCAAGTTCTTTAAAGTCTGGCGCAAACGCTGACCAGTTCTCTACTTGATTTTGTGCCCAGACTGAGCAAATGCCTGCTGTTTTCTTATAATGCTGTGTTACATTCTACTACTACACTGATTAAAAGTAAGTTGTTGAATTACACATTCCTTTCTTAGAACAACATGGAAGAAATGCTGTTTCTCGGGCGACGGCGAGTACATCTGCGCGGGATCAGCTCGGCAGCACGCACTCTACATCTGGGAGAAGTCCATCGGGAATCTCGTCAAGATCCTGCACGGAACTAAGGGAGAACTGCTGTTGGATGTCGTGTGGCATCCCATCAGGCCGATCATTGCTAGTATTAGTGCAGGTAATTTATGCTCGGTCCATTCCACTGCATTTATTCATAATATTAACAGAAATCGCATGTTATCCACCAATACTGTCTTACCATTCTTCCATTCTAAAATAGTGGTCATCGGAGGTTGAAGATACTACTGTTATTCAAAACACCCTGGGCTGGGCTGACGTGTCTTTAAAAGCAAATAGTAGATGCTTTGATCTTTATGAGAATTATGTAAGGTTGAAACAAACAATGCATCCTCGTCGAATACTATTAAATACTTTACCGCTTTCCTTTTCCTTTGCAGGCGTAGTCTCCATCTGGGCACAAAATCAAGTAGAGAACTGGTCAGCGTTTGCGCCAGACTTTAAAGAACTTGATGAGAATGTGGAATATGAAGAACGGGAGAGTGAGTTTGATGTGGAAGATGAAGATCGATCGGTAGACCAGACCGGCGAGAGTCACAATGATGAGGAGGTTGAGGTACGTGCAGCCGTAATTTTTTGTTATACAGGTTGTTAAAAGACTCATTACATATCCTTTTTCTACGAATTCTGTACATGAAACAACTTTTATTGCTGGTGTGAAAAATTGCTGTTAACGGCAGCGCGCAATGTAACGCACGCGACACATTGTGCATTTCGTTGCATATAATGGCACAGAAGTTTTGGCAGGATATTCGTATATATGTGTATTAAGGATATTCTGAAGTTAAGTTATAACATATAAAATTAGTTTTCATAAAAAAGAAAAGTTGGAACTTTGACCTTCCATATCTCTGAGGTATGGTCCATTACAAAAAAATATCATAATGACGAGGAGTACATGTGATTCTCGTAGCATCAGAACAGTCAGCCTTGCTACCCAGCCAGCCTATCTTGTTGACTGGCGAATACGTTTTTTTCCATTTTCGTGACGATACGAGTAAAAATAAATGTTTAATTTTTATAATAAAATTAAATCCCACACAAAAACCGTGTACTTTTAAGATTAAATGAGATTCCAGTTTTCTCGCAATCTCCTGGTCATTTTTTCAATAGAAAAACTAGATTATTTAGAGTTAGGCATTCCGTTTGAAACAGGTAGACGTGACGACGTGCGAGCCCGTGGCAGCTTTCTGCAGTTCTGACGAGGAAGGAGAGGACGAACACATGCTGTCCTTCCTGCCCATAGCACCGGAAATTGAAGACCCAGAGGTATGTAGCTTAGGTTAGCTAGGGATGAACCTTTTAAGTAGAAAATTTAGTAATTCTGATGTGAAACATCTATAGGCGTGCCTTGGGAGTAGATCCTACTCGGGTGCCGTGACGGCAAACGACATGACGCTCGCTCATCACGTCACGCAAAAAAAATATTGCGTTTTTTCTCCATAATTGATTTATTGTTTTTTTTTTGTTTGTGATGTTTGACATCTGCCGGGTGTCCTGTGATGGCAAACTTTTTTACTATAACTTGTGAAGACTTGTAGATAACCATATGGTCAAAATGACTGCAAACGAGCATTGCATCGTATACAAATACTATTGGTTTATAAATCATCTGCGAGTAGTAGGTACTTACAACGACGTGCGCTTAACTTGTGGTTACCAAGTGAAAACGAGTATCGTCAGCACATAACACACACCCACGCACACTTCCGACTTCGCCATTGTCTCGGACGGTATCGAAAGCTCCTGCGCTTACACACACATTCACAGCGTGTTTGTACACTTGGCAACCACAAGTAAAGCGCGCATCGCTTCGTGAGATAAAAATACTATACTTACTTCAGATTCGTTATAGCATCATTCTGCCTTTCGGGTTTCAGTAGTTGTTTCTAACAGACAAAATTCAATTGTTTTTGCAGGATGGATGGGCAGCCACGCAAGAGACGGTAACACCCACAGAAACGCCTGAGAAAATGGAGCCAGCCGCCAAGAGGCCGAAGAGTAAAACCTTCGACATATCGCTCAAAATAACGCCGGCTGGTGAGTATAATATGGGTTTCATATTAATTTACTAGTTAGTCCGCAACGACAGTCGATTGACATCGTTTGTTGTGTCCCGTACCCAAAGGGTACCAACGGTACCCCATTATTAAAGCCTCCGCTATCCGTCCCTCCGCTGTCTGTCAGCGGGTTGTATCTCGTGAACCGAAATAGGTATTTCTATTGCCGCTATAACAAATAATAAAAACTAAATAAAGTTATAAAATTAAAGGGGGGTTTCCATACAAGAAACGTGATTTTTTCGGCGTTTTTTTATCTTGTGATACGGAAACTTTCGTGTGCGAGTCAGACTCGCACTTGGCCAGTTATAAAATTATGATTATTAAAAATTATTTATTCCATATTTTCTATCTAAATGTTATATGCAGCATCTGTCATATAATTTTGTGTCAATTTAGAATTTAATATACAAACTGTTACTGACCGTATCAGGGATGAGGGCAATGTGCAGCAATTCAAACTGATGATAGTTATGAAGCTGAAAGTTGTTTCTTTATACCGAACGACGTTTTACCTGAATTAATCGGTTGAAGGACACTGAACGTGACCCAATATAAGCTTTATTGTTATTACGCCTTTGGGCGTTTCCCTTATATTTTTTATATACATTGCGAGACAAAGACAGTTCTTTGTCTCGCAGTGTATATATAAAATAAAAGAGACTTATGCCTTGTTCATTTTTTTCAGAACAACCGCTATCATTTGGAGGCAAAAACAAACAAGCAGCAGGAAGTAAAAAAGTCGCCGGGAGACCTCGTAAATAAAGTATTTCATAATTTTATCAATGGTCACTTTTTTTGCAAATGGATAATAAAGCTGCTCACAGCCTGTATGAGATAAGAATTTATCTCCATCACACCAGCTGTGAGGTTCTTTAATAAAAGAGGATTTTTGAATTGAAATAATACATTTAATTTGTAGGATAAAACATTTATTTTTTCAAAAAAAATGTCATCGATCTCTTTAATAAAATTCGTATTCAGAGTATACTGTAAGTACCTATCGGTCGTATATAAATAAATCTCACTTAAACATAACCAAAATAATAATACATTCGCCTATTCGAGACCAAAAAGACTCATAATATATAGAATTTACTCCCTATTGCTAAACTAAATCTCCTACGCTAACACATAATATCGTACAGGGGGAGCCGCGAGGCGCGGCGCATAAATATAATTATCTATCGCGCGGTATGTACAGCGAGCACACTGGGTACGGGCGAGTCACGCGTCGATGTCGTCGTCCTCGTGCTGACTCGAGAAGTAGCTCACAAGACCGCCAAACACCGAACCGGACGCGGGACCGGCGCCGGCGCCGGTTCCGCAGACTTCCGGCAGCCGGCCCGCGCCCTCCGCGTCCGGCCGCGCACACAGCGCGCCCGGCGACTGCACGCCCGCACCCGGAGGCGCCGGCGACTCCGACTTCACCAAGCCCAACACCTCTCGCTTCACCATCCCGAGCGGCTCCAGCCGCGCCGGCGACGCCAGCCTGTCGGGCGCGCCCTCGCGCACGCTCAGCGGCAGCGGGCCGGCCGGCGACGTGCGCGACACGTCCGGGTAGTGCGGCGCGAACGGGCCCGCGCGCGCCACCGGCCCGTACGGCGGCCGCGCCAGGGGCCGCAGGTGCACGGGCAGGTACGGCGGGCCGTGCCCGGGCGGCTCCAGCGAGTGCGGCCGCTCCGTAGACGCGGGGCTCCGCGGTCGTGCCTCGGGCGCGTAGGGGTGGTGTAACTGGGGAGGGGGCCGGGGGCCCGGCATGGCGCCGCGCTCGGCGGGGCCTGGGGGCGGCGCGTAGGGGCCGTACGGGCCGTACTGCGGCGCATAGGGCCCGAGCGGGAACCGCGGCCGTCGGTCCTTGTTCTCTGTGTGTTTGATCTTGGGATGCCTGGGCAGCTCGTCGCGCGGCGGCGTGGGGTCGCGCGCGGGCGAGCCGGCGGGCGAGTGGTACTCGGGCTCGGTCTTCACCTCCGCTTTGATCCGCACGGGGGGCTCGTGCTCCGAGGGCGGCGTGGACCGCGGGGGGGCCGACGGGGACGCGGAAGGTTCCCGACCTTGTAGCGCGCCGGCGAGGGGCCCGGTCAGCCCGGGGGGCATGCCGCGGTGCATGGCGAGCGGCCCGCCAAGCCCGGGCAGACCGGAGTTCGGCATGCCGTGCGGGCTGGAGGTAGGAGGCATGGCGCCGGGCGCGTGCGGCCGGTGCAGGCCGAGCAGCCCGTGTCCGGGGTGCGGTGAGGGCCCGTGTCCGGGGTGCGGCGAGGGCCCGTGGCCGGGGGTGGGCGGGCCGTGTCCGGGAGGAGAGGGTCCGTGTCCCGACGGGCCGTGTCCAGGAGGAGAGGGTCCGTGTCCCGACGGGCCGTGTCCGGGAGGAGAGGGTCCGTGTCCCGACGGGCCGTGTCCGGAAGGGGAGGGTCCGTGTCCCGACGGGCCGTGTCCGGAAGGAGAGGGTCCGTGTCCCGACGGGCCGTGTCCGGAAGGAGAGGGTCCGTGTCCCGGCGGGCCGTGTCCGGAAGGTGAGGGTCCGTGTCCCGGCGGGCCGTGTCCGGAAGGAGAGGGTCCGTGTCCGGGAGGAGAGGGTCCGTGTCCCGGCGGGCCATGTCCGGGAGGAGAGGGTCCGTGTCCCGGCGGGCCGTGAGCGCCGGTGGGCGGGCCGTGTCCCGGGGGCATCGAGCCATGTCCGGGTGGTAGGCCGTGACTTGGCGGACCGTGGCTGGGAGGTCCGTGCGAGCCGGGCGGCATGCCGTGCGGCCCGTGCGGCCCGTGCGGCCCGGGCGCGCTGCCGTAGGGCGCGCGCGAGGGGTACCCGGCGGGGTGCGCGCGCGCGGGGTGTGCGCGCACGTGCGGGTAGTACTGCGGGAACTGGCGCGCGGGGCCCAGCGCGGGGTGCAGGGGGTACATGGACATGTTCTGTCGCGGCGCGTACTGCGCGCCTCCCGGGTACATCATAGGACCCCTGCAACGAACGTATCGTTACCATATCATAAAAACGTAAATAATTTTAGCCGATTACTCCACAGCTTAAAATATTCTTAAGTTTTACGTTACATATAAGGAGTGTGGTGCGAGTGGGCCTAAATAACAAAACCTAGAGATGTTCATATAAATAATCACCTGTATTGCTGGTTGATCATGTGCGGCATCCGCGTGATGATGCTGGGCTCCTCGGTGATCGGCTTGAAGGGCTGCGGCGATCCAGCTACTGAAAGCGTACCTGGACATTATGATATGAGTTGTAAGTAAAACCAATTCTGTTAAAATCGGAAATACAACTGTCAATAACACAATCGTTTAGGGCTGATTTTTCCATCATCTGATAACTTTATTCGAGGAATAATTTTGAAATTTTGACAGTTGTTTCATACAAAAACTGTCAAACGTCAACTTTATTCCTCGAATAGAAGTTATCTGGCGTTGGAAAAATCAGCCCTTATACAAATAACATCGTTTTGTGCCTATCCTATTTTCCCAACTTTTAGGCTTCCAGGCTAAGCAGCTCAATACCAGTATTTTACATGGAGCGACTGCCTATCTGACCTCCACAACCCAGTTGATGAATAACTCGATACCCCTTGGTTAGACGGGTTGTTAGACTAGACTTTCGGGTTTCTGAGTACACATAACGACTGTCAAAGATCTACGAATGACAGCCGGGACCAACGGATTAACGTGCTTTACGAGGCGGTCTCGAATTCTCGATATACAGAATGACTTGTAACTTGATGAATTCCTTCCAGAACGGACCCATTTGAACCATTAAGCACCCTATAAAGCCTAGGCGAAAGAACAATGCTCATAGATGTATGGAATCCCGTACCATGCTGCATCAAAGTCAAACTTTGTTTTTTATAGACTACACTAACTATATTAACTCCTACAAAAGTTCTTTTTGTGAACAAAACCCGGGCTTCAGAGATTTAAAAAAAAAATCGAAATAACCTGAAAACTAGGTACAGACGGCAGCACATCAAGTTACTACAATCTGTCAAATTTCTTTTTGAGAACAGATTTTCAACTTTATCGCTTAAGCATTAAGGTTCAAGGCTGATTGGGAAAATTTGACAGTTTCGGGTAGCTTGACCTGCTGGCGTCTGTACAAAAATTTTCTCGCGTTATAAATTCATGCTGACGTGACGCAGACAATTTTGAATTTGCCGCTAAATCGTAAACAAATGACAAACACAGACTCACAGACAGAATGTAGTAACCTGATGTGCTGGCGTCCGTACAATGATTTTTTATGACTCGATGTCATTTAAGTCAACAAGAAAGTTATGATAGACTTCGATTGGCCTTTCACGATGAAGCCCCATCTCGTGCCACTGTTTACAACTGGTTTAATGAGTGTAAACGTGGTCGCACTAATCTCACCGATGATCTACATGAGGGACGGCCTTCTACGATGACGACTGACGATAACATCAGTGTTGTGCGGCGTATGATAGAGGCTCACCAGTATTGGGCAAAATTTAATCTAACTACTGATTACTAACTACGACTACATAAAGTAATTAGTAATCATAACTACATCCTACATAAAAAAATCGAAAAATGTAGTTAAAAATTTTGACTACTAATTGTAGTTGCAATCACGATTACTTGATTACATTTTATAACTACTGTCGTTTGGTAGGTAGTTAGAGCATAGCGTTGTAGTCGCGTGTGTTAGAGCAAGAGCGCACTATAGCACGCTCTCGCTTTCGCTCGCTGCATGTCGGTACAAGTCATTTTTTGGGCAGTGTATTCAATTGCGTCTAAGGCGATTATCACACTGCCACGCATCACGCTGCATGTTGCGTGTCAACGCACTGAATGAACGCGCGTGGGTGCATTTTCTGTGTGTTGGACTGTGCGTGTTTTCTATACGATATTTTTTTTCTATAAGATGTATGCCGAGTCCAGAGGTCAAAAGCAGATCTGATTGTTTCTTGTTATTTATCAGATATGGATCGAGAACTAAATTGTCTTCATAGATATCCAGAAGTGAAAAAGTACATATTCATAAAATACAATACTCCATTACCTTCTTCGGGGCCAGTGGAAAGGCTGTTTTCATACGCAACTATGATAAACCATCCCAAATCTTACAGGCTATCGGATGAAATGTTCGAAAAACGTGTAGTACTAAAAGCTAATTTTAATGATTAACCCAATCAACCATTTTTGTTTATTTATTTGATTCGCAAATAATTTGAATTAAGTTGATGTTTGCTGAGTAATTTTATTTTTTTGATTACATGTCAATAAAAAGTAATTAAGATCTGGTAAGTGTAGGTACGTAATATCTAGGAATTTAAGCCTTGCATTTGATTATTCTTGAAAATAAACATAGGTATGTGCAATAAACAGATTTTTTTTGGCAGCCATATTCCAAAACATAAATTACTACACATTACATGTTTATTTAATTGCAAAATATAAGTTCATAAAACTTGAATAATCAGTAATTATAACTACTAGATCGCAGTAATCAAATTAACAACTACTTAATGTAGTTTGATTACTGTAGTTAAGTTACATGTAATCATAACTACATGTAGTTAACTAGGTACTTTTAATCGTAATTGGTAACAAAATTGTGGTTAACTACGCCCTACACTGAGGCTGACTACAGAGTGACGTATCAGGAGATTCGGACAAGCTTAGGCATCGGTATGAGTCAAGTGCACAAAATCCTCCATGAACATTTAACGGTCAGGAAGCTTTGTGCCCGGTGGATACCTCATAATTTGACAGAGGCCCAAAAGCTCCGTCGTGTTGATTGGTGTCGTGAAATGTTTCAAAGATTTTACAGAGGTGACTCAAATGCTGTGTTCGACTTACTTACGGGTGACGAAAGCTGGATTTATTGTTATGATCCTGAAACTAAGAGACAGTCTGCTGTCTGGGTGTTTCCTTCCGAGGAGTTGCCAACTAAAGCGAAGAGAGGTCGAAGCGTGGGAAAAAAGATGGTGGCCTCGTTCTTCGGAAGGACAGGTCATTACGCAACAATTGTTTTAGGGGATCGAAAAACAGTTACGGCAGAGTGGTACACTAACAATGGTTTGCCATTTGTCTTGGAAAATTTTCGGGAGAAACGACCTCGCAGTACGATCCTCCTTTACCACGATAACGCCTCGTTGCACACCAACAAGCAAACAATCGACTACTTGGCGACGTCAGACGTGGAATTACTGGGTCACCCGCCCTATAGCCCCGACCTCGCACCTTGCGATTTTTATTTATTTCCGAAAATAAAAGAAAAACTTCGAGGAAAACGTCTTATGGACGCCGAGGAAGCAGTGACTGCATTTCAAAATGCCGTCGAAGAGACCCCTAAGGACGAGTGGGCAAAGTGCTGTTCTCAGTGGTTCCATCGGATGCAGCGATGTATTGATGTAAATGGACACTATTTTGAAAAGATATAATAAAACTAATAACTTGCTAGTTTTTTCAGTTTTTGATTTTCTAAGAACTTTCAGTGTCACCCTCGTAGTTAATTGTTGCATATGTTGGGTAATTATAAATAAGTAAGCGCGCATTGTTTTGTATCTGTCGGTAGTTCAATTATACGCTCGGTTCGAACGCACGTCTTTTATTTAGCATTAATAAAGATCAAATTCGCAAAACACGTATTCGTTTGTATGAAACTGACAGGTGTCATGAACGCATTCTCAAATGTCAAGACGGGCCTTTTATTTTTTGACAACTCTTAAACTCTCGCATTTAATGGCCTTCAACGCTTTTCCATTGGATACCTAAAACTTAACAAATCTTTCGATGTAACCAAATGTTCTAAAACATCAAACAGTTAAAAGTTAACGGAAGAAGTTTGCTAACCATTTCCAAAAATCATCTACGTACTTTGACACCAGTTATCTCAAAAATTTTACTATGACATTAAGCGTACAAATACGGGGAAGACATCTGCACCTAATTAGCTATCTAACGAGGTACAAATATTTAAAAAAATATTTAGAAATTCAACAGATTACGATAAAACAGTCGATAATGCTAACAAAAGTCAAATTTGCAAATTGTTGAAATATTTAAAAATTAAGTCATAAGTGAATGAATTAACTGGTTTATGAAAATCAAGTCATTTATTCAAATTAGGCTGAACTTTCGAACGTCAAAATTACAAAAGACATGTTGTATGTTATCTTTTTACCGTCTCACCACTCCGCAACTCTTCCTACCTGTATAATGGATAGTCACCCATCCACGAACCGACCGCGGCCAGCGTAGCTTAACCTTCGATCGACCCGTGCGGCTGTTGTTATTTAGCCACGAGCCCCTCTTTACTGTTTATACGAGTAATATCTAAAATAATCATCCATCCCCATTTAAGCGAGAGATCAGTGTGCGTTAAGTATAGCAACCCCAAAGGCGGCAACAGATTTTCTTAACACTCACTCGTATTCAGTTCGACTCTACTCTAGATTAGAATGATCTATTTACGTAAAATCCTCGTAAGTATAACACTCATCCATTGTAACGACTTCACATTATATAGTTTGTTAAAACAAAAAATCGTCCGTACCTTCTCGAAGAGCAGAGACATGGTCTGGTCGTCCATGCTGCGCTCTCTCTTCGGCCGATAACACACCTCGCAACTCCGCACGCACCTGGAAGTACACGTTACAAGTTTCACTTTTCGCCACTTCCACCTGCTCGATAATTATGTCTGTAAGGGCTAGTCAATAATGTGATTTAAAAATTTTCCCAAAAAAATAATTGAATTGCTTTTAATTATTTCGCACAGGGTGAAAATTTGAGTATTCTCAATTTTTTTTTTTTTTTAATTAGTCTTAAGTCCCTCGCTGCGCTCGGAAGCACTCGAATCCTTCTTTACGCTCAGGATTCAATATAGCGGCCGTAGTATAAGACACTGCTTTATCCCCTTGATAAATCTATTTCTTCCTTCTTAACGTTAACAAAAGTGTGAATTGCATGCATAATAAATACTGAAGTTTACCTGCAACCTCGGCGTAGTAGGGAACCGTGGTTGTTCGTGGAAGTCATTAGGCATGCGCGGCGGAGGCCCGAAACCGTGAGGAGACCTTAGAGGAGGCCCGGCCGGCCCGCCTGGGCCCCCCAGCCCGCCCGGCCCCCCCGGCCCGCCCGGGCCCCCGTACGCCATGGGGGGCCCCACGGGGGCATACTCCATCTTCTCCTTCTTTATTCTCTTAGTTTCTTGCATGGCGAGTCGCGCGAGACGTTTCTCTTCTCGTTCCTTGGCTTTTTGTTCTTTCATTTTTTCTTTTTCTTCTTTCTTTTGTAATCTCTCGACCTTCTTAGCTTCGCGCTCGGCTCTTTTCGCTTCTCGTTCTTGACGTTTCTTTTCTCTTTCCACCTATAAAGTGAGAGACCGTTACTTATCATGGATAGGAGTCCTAGGAAGGAATTTTTGCAGTATGTGCAAAAAATTGGATGACGTGTGTTATCCGTGATTTTTGTGCACAGTTTGAAAACTTACTTGGTTAGGTTTTGTTGGTGAGCCGTCCGTTCTGAGATCTGTATAAACATAAATTAGAATTTGTTGAGCTAACATACTTTAAAATAACAGGGAGAGCCGATCTTAACTGTGATGTTTCACATAATTAGGAAAAACGAAAATTTTATCAGCTTAGGGTAATTTAGGAACAGTCACATGTTAGATATGCATGTACCACGTTGATCCCAGCAGCTTTGCATTTAGGATCAAGTTGTATTAATTAGGGTTATTTTTTTATTTTATTTTGAGGAATTTTATTGATTTCGACAAATGTGAGTAGAAGATGGCGGGACGAGCTTAGGTGGAGCTTAGTTCCGTACCAAAAGAGCTGTAAATCATGGAGGACTGCGCATAATTGCGACGACAAAATCAATCTCACTAGTAAAGGTGACAGTAATGAGGATTTCAATTGCTGGATCTTTCAACACAGTAATAATAATTGATCTTGGATGATGTCTTCAATCTAAGTTGTTTATATCTTCTAATTATTCCTTCATTACCGGACAGTCAACGCACAGCCTAACCGCTGGGTCTAGATGCATGAAATTTTGCACAGATATTCCTTATATAAAATAAGTCGAACGATTTTCAAAAAATCACTCCCGATATATTTAATCTATACTAATATTATAAAGAGGTCAAATTTGTTTGTTTGTTTGTATGTAGGGGGTAATCTCCGGAGTTAATGCCACAATATGTGTGAGTGCTATAGGCTATAAATTATGTATATATCATGCATTTTAGCTGAGCTATCTCAACTTTTGTCTAGCAAGTCGGAAAGAAATACCTCTTAAAACAGAATAATTTGCATGCGCTGCCTCAACAGTTGTATATAACTAAAAACAATGTGTGGCAATCTGATCCGCCTTAAATAGTTCTACAAAAAAGTCCGCGACACCATATTTCTATCTTTTATATTTTATCTTTTAATATCACTTTTTTTGTTCTAAAAAAGTTTTTTTTTTCACATGTGTATTTTTTAAGTTTGGATGAAAATATCAAAATAAATTATTTTATGATCACAAGGACATTATAGAGATAAGATTTGCCCTTTATAGTATTTCAATTGGTCACAAAGTTTCGGAGATAATATAAAATTACTAAAAACGAGACAGAAATGAGGACATCCGCAAGAGAACCAAGGTTACCGACGTAGCCCGAAGAATTGCCAAACTTAAGTGGCAGTGGGCAGGGCACATTGCTCGCAGAACGGATGGCCGATGGGGCCGAAAAGTTCTGGAGTGGCGACCGCGAACCGGAAGACGTTGCGTTGGAAGGCCTCCCACTAGGTGGACCGATGACCTGGTGAAGGTTGCGGGAATCCGCTGGATGCGAGTCGCACGGGACCGGTCAATGTGGCGACACTTGGGGGAGGCCTATGTCCAGCAGTGGACGTCTATCGGCTGAAATGATGATGATGATGACTAAAAACGCAAAATGCCGCTAAAACATTCACGAATACAACTCTCATTTATCGCGTGCACATACTTTGTGCAGACGTTTTATACATTCACCCATAGCTGGCGTTTTCCGCGGATTGATGACCCTCTCGGTTTATCTAAACTGAAGAGTTTGTCAGTTTGTTGAACGCGCTAATCTCAGGAACTGCTGGTTCGATTTGAAAAAATATTTTTGTGTTGGATAGTCCATGTATCGAGGAAGGCTTTGGGCTATATAACATCACGCTGTGACCAATAGGAGCGGAGCATCAATGGAAAATGTTGCAAAAACGGGAAAAATAATTCCTATTTGAGAGCTTCCGTTGCGTGCGCTGCGTAAACGGTTTAAATTACGCAAAAATCATGTATGATGGAATTGTTTCTCTTTAAAAGTTCTAAAAAAAAAGTCCGCGACAGCATATGTCTATCTTTTAAGATTGACTCACTATAACCTTTTTTATGGTAATCAAATTTGTTCGAAATTAATGCATTATTTGTGAAGGTGTTTTATCAACATGATATTCATCCTTATCCAAATAAATACGTTATTCATCACAAGTATTTAATTGTGAACAAAATTGCCATTGACATCACTTTATTTCAATCAACATCTTAGGAGATATCGTAATTTTAAAATAACTCTGCAACAAAATCTATATCTACTTAATTTGTTTGTTTGAATGCGCTAATCTCTGGAACTACCAGTCGGATTTGAAAAATTCTTTTTACATTTGATAGCCCAATTCTTTAGGAAGGCTATAGGCTATTTAACATCACGCTAGAACTCTTAGGGGCCGAGCATATAGAAAAAAAGTCAGAAAACGAAGTAGGTAATAGCACGGGCGGGCGATGCGATGCGACGGGGTGGGTAATAATAAACGACGTAATTTTTTGCATAGATACAGCCGGAGTGACATAGGCTACATCTTGGCGAGTGAAATTTTTATCTCGGAAAAATGCAAGATTCCTATTTATATGAAAGACCACGAGAGCAGAGCCGCAGGATAAAACTAGTAGTTAAAATCAAATCAAAAGTCATTTATTCGAACCAGGCTGTGCATCAGCACTTTTTGAACGTCAAAATTACAAAAGACAGTCCCTCAAAACGCCCGCACTTCACCACTTCCTAGTGCTTTCGCTGGAAAGAAGAAGTGGCGCAAAGAACTCCCCAGCAGCACAGCAGTGCAAACTGTAACCATCTCACCGTGAAAACTTATGCCAATAATGTCAATCCCTAGCATTTAGTTGGAATGACAGCTCACTCTCAAGCTCACTTCACCTAACTTTTCACGGTGAGATTTTTACAGAATCGATCGGCAGCTGTCTGTTCAGTAAGAAAATAGCACAACCCGCGTACCTTTGATCTTCACCCCGATGAGCTTGGCGAGCGCGTCGTCGCCGGCGGGCGCGTCGGCCGCGCGCGCTCCCCGCCCGCGCGCGCCTCTGGAATCAACACTGCTTCGTACAGAAGTACATCGTTATTATTACTAGCTTTTATTATTATTGTTTTACATAGCAGGAATGAGGAAAATGTTGTGAGGAAAGTTTTGAGTATGAATGTGGATGGCTATAGTAGTGTAAGACCAAAGATATTGGCTCGAAAGGGCGTGACTACCGAGATGACGACTAGTAGAGAAGTATGGAAGAAAAAGACATGTTGCGCTAAATTATTTGGGAGCTCCTTTCCCGGACCACTCTGTATATTTGAAGCCGATGCAGCATCCTACATTTTGGCGTCGATCGTCTCGCCAGATAGATTTGATGTTCCTACGATGTCACATATTAATGTTGCCACTTGTATATACCTTCCACAAATTATCCATATTTGCCGTCATAAATTAATGTATGAATCATGCAATGAGATATTATTGCCGAGCTGTCCATAGTAATATATTTATAATCGTGACCGTACCGAAGTGACGACTTGTCAAAACATCGAGATTCGAAGAACTAAGCGATCACACAGGCAGACACGAAAAGCGTCATTGTTCTAAACTATTTATAGAAAGTTAATAAGAGTGTATGTTACCTGCTGCCGCGCCCGCCGCGACTGCCGCGCCCGCGGGACGGCCGCGCGCTCATAGCGGCCGCCGCCTGCGCGTCTGTAGCCGAACAAGTTTGTCCACATGTTATTACATACACAAGACAACAAACCCTTCAACATAATAACATTTCTTACTTACCTCTAGTTTAAGGCCTTATTTTGTAAATATTTATATAAATCAATTATTTCAATAAACAATTTAATTTCATTCAATTCAGGTCTTTTTGGAATATATCTCTAAATTAAGTAGCAACAGAAATAAATACTCACTAAGATGCGCCTGTAACTCCTCAGTTTTAGCCTTCGTAACATCTTCAGGCAGTTTCTCAAGCGGTACCACAGCAGTCTTCTTGATAAGGTCACTGAGAGCCTTCCTCTTCTCCTCATTGGCCTGTTCCGCCGCTTCTTCATCTTCTGGCTTCCTACGTTTCTTCCGTTCGTCGTCAGAATCCGTCGACGCATCAGTGTCGATCTTGTACTCGTCAGAACTGTCTGGCATGTGTTTGCCGCTGGATTTGTGCATTTCCTGTTGAGTTTGATATGTTTTTACGACTGTATCTGTTTGATTATGGAAACTTTGAATGTATGTTGAAAGAAGATTGTGGATCGGAATTGTTACTGTTAATTAAGCTAGTATTCACCAATTGCTTTGAAAATCGGTCATTGATGACAATAACATCAACTTTACCACTCGGAATTTTTATTGTTTAATAACTTAAAACTAACTTAACTTAAACAATAAAAATTCCGAGTGGTAAAGTTTGCGGAAGGTAACCCTTCCGCAATGTTTTGTTTTGATGACAGTTTCAGTTGGTAAAACGCGCTGCAAAACGTCCT
Source organism: Apamea monoglypha (assembly GCA_911387795.2). Taxonomy (NCBI): domain Eukaryota; kingdom Metazoa; phylum Arthropoda; class Insecta; order Lepidoptera; family Noctuidae; genus Apamea; species Apamea monoglypha. Next base: position 2,928,579 of record OU426920.1, read on the forward strand.
ATTGTAAATAATTGGCCAGTGATAGTCCGTTTCAACAATTTCCATAATAAAACTTGCCAGCAGAAATAAACACCATGCAAAAGGGAAAAAGGGCCAGAACCTCAACAGAGTTCCTCATAATTTACCAAACTTACATCCTCCGACTCCGTGTTAGGCATCTCAGTGTAGTTAATCTTTTTCTGTCGTGTCCTGTGTTTGGGGGACCAGTCGTTTTGTCCTTCATCGCCACTCAGGCCTCCGTAGGTAACCCGAGCGCGTATGACATTGCCTTCAGCGTCGTATTGTGTGAGGCCGCTGCGCTTGCGACGCTTTTTAGACTTGTCGCGGCGTTTCATCTTTGGAGGCCGATGCGATGATTTAGATTTTGATGACCTGTGAGGAAATTTTATAGCTTAGCTATAGATGTTGCCTCGAGTGAATGTAAAATACTTATAAGCTCGATTGAACATTAGCAATCTTGGGATTTGGTTAGTCAATTCTAAGTCTGCACGAAAGTAGTATGCAGAAGCTACATGGACAAAATTATGAAAGAAAGAATAACATTTATTTACTAAAAGTTCATGAAACACAAAATACAAATTGAAAATAGTCAACAGTTTTTGGTTGCGCCAAACAAAAAGGTCAACTTCAGTAATAATGCATGACACATGAATCTTTCTTAACATAGACAAAATTATGCTAAAAACAGACTAAAAAGTTACAATGGAGAGGATTATAGTTAATCTATTGTTTAAAACTTACTTAGATTTAGAGGACCACTCCTTGGCGCCCGCAGATTCCTCCGAGCTATCCTGTAAGTGGCCTTTCTTCTTCTTCTTCACTTCTGGCGACGATTCCGTCATTTTCGCGCGTTCTCCTTTATGAACAAAATATTATAATGTGTATTACATAATATATAGCATATTTCTCATATTGCTGGACATTACATATCATCTGCCTAGCTAGTAGCTAGTTTTCCCAACTATGTTGGGGTCAGCTTCCAGTCTAACCGGCTGCGGATACCGGTATTTTACATGGAGCGACTGCCTATCTGACCTCCACAACCCAGTTACTTGGTAATACAATACCACTTGGTAAGGCTGATTGTCAGAATTTCTGTCTTCTGATTACCCGTAACGACTAGATCTACAAATGACATTCGGGACCAGCGGATATGTAATGGATGGTCACCCATCCACGAACCGACCTCAGCAAGCGTAGTTTAACCTACCATCGACCCGTGCGTTTGTTATTATATAGCCACTAGCCCCTCTAATCGTGGACATAACTAATATTACCTAAAAGATTATAAGACGCTGGTGCACGGTGCAAGCATGTAAAGATACGGGATATTTACCTTTCTTATCGGACCTGCATGTCCGTCGAATAGGCAGCGAGTCTGAAGATCTGGAGTCGCTGGAGCTGCCTCGTTCATTTGAGGAAGATATCTCCTCCGACGACGACATACTTAAAGCACTGGAGAATTTATTGTTTAGAATAGAATAGATATACAGTTATGGACATATAATTAAGAACAACTGATACCGAAGTCACTTTTGGATAAACATGTTGGTTTTACTTTTGTATCAACTTACAGATAACTTTGAACCACATAAAATAATAGCTTTATTAGTAGGTTGTATTGATTCATATTCAATAATCAAAATAATTGCACTTCTCTATAATAATCAATTTATCATAAAGTATTAAAAGTTAGATATCTCTTAAAATGATCATGAAGTATTTTACTGAGCTGGCGAAATTTTGATAGGACATTCATGCTTTTAGCATGTTTTGATTAATCTTAAAAAGATCATTAAATTGTAAGACTTCATATGACTAAATTCGCGTATAAAATGCGACTGTTCATTACGGTAGTATTTAAAAAAAAAATGAATACAGGAAGAAATGCTTGTGACGAATTGGACTCGTTTTTAACCGATTGTACGGAGAAGGCACAGGACAAAGAAAGGTGTAAAAATATAGGGGGGGGGGGGCTTTGCCCAGCAGTGGGACAATAATGGTTAAGGGAAAAAAAAGCTGATTTAAATGCAGTTTACTTATCCGCCGATTTAACGGAAGTCCAGAAAGTAAATTTACCCTGTATCTTTGAAGTCCTCGTCAGTTTCGTCGTCGTCCTCCGAGGGTACTTCCAGTGAGTTCAGCTTCCTTGGCTTTCGGCGCTGCTTCTTCTTCTTCCTCTCGAAAGGTTTGCCCTGGAAAGATGTGGATTATTGTAAAACTAATGGTGAGCCATTTTCTTTTTATTACTGTTCATGCTAATGAAAGAATAACCAAAACACTTGGGCAAACGAATTACCCTAGTTACCTTATAATAAAAAAATAAAGTCCATACGTACAGTCGCTGTCTGAAAATGCTTACCACCTTAAGATTTGTAATTGCATGCACAGATCTATGCCACAGGGACGAGGATATATGTGGCTAGCATAATACTCTTTTTGTTAGAATAGATGTTTCACAACTATTAAAAAGTAATACAGTAAATACTCTAGATATTTCAGACTTTACGGGGGGCGTCACACACTACGCCAGTTTGAAGTTTTTTTTTTTTTTTTTGAGTTTTTTAAAGTAAAATGTAAGTATGAATAACCGACCTGCTCCATAGCCTCTCGTTCTGCCTTCATCTTCTCTTCCTCAGCTGCCTCGATGATGGTTGATATGTCCTTGCCGCGACCTTGATTGCCCGCACTTGTTGTGGCTTCTACGTATTCCTCCTGTGGAAAAACATTGAATAAACACTCGAAAGTAGCAAATAATAGGGAAGAGGTGATTCGAGCTATTGAGGCTTTTTGAACTCCTTTACAGCTCGGATATACCTAATCCGTCATGGGCCGAACTATGCTCGTACGTCGTTGGCCAAACGAGGCCGATTGAACCTAACATATGTAAAATAAAGTGAGTGCGTACATTATTTCAACAGACTTCGTACGAAGACGTCTAATAACTAGGTGTACGCACTAACTTTCTTATACATTATGTTTGGTGCGAATGCGATGGCTTTAAGTGTAGCGGAAGATCAAAGAAACGTTGATAGTGGTAACTCCTGAGAGGAAATGAAAGTTTAGTATAGTATACTGTAAATAGGATATCGAAATCACTTTTACACGTCATATTAAAAAAATATATAAAATATGCTAGTTGCGAGTCGACATTTCCTATCTGACTACCCCTGAGAATACACGGCAAAACCAACTCAGGGAAATACCCTTTCCCTGAGTTGGTTTTGGCGTGTTTTCGCATAACGATGTATCGAAGAAACAAACATGCCGCACCCACCATAAATAAATTGCGATAAGGGCAGGAAAACGATGATTGAAGGATGAGGATTGAAGTGTCAAAACTGCCGTCAGAAGCACATATTATTACGCTCCTCAAATATTTTGACGATTTCCTATAAATACTGTGAAGTTGTGCCTAAAAACAATATAAAAGTGTAGCCAAAGTGTTAATGTTACCTAGTGTGTTTAAAACTAAAAACGACAAAAACGAACTAAGAACCATCTAAGTACCCACTTAAATTCACAAATAGTGAACTTTTTTGTCTCATTGAAAATTTCACTGACAAAGTGTCAATGTCAACTTCAAAGCAGTGTCCCACTTAAAAAGTTAAATTACCCCAAAATCATGGATTGCCAAACAGAAAATTAAAAAAAGAATAGTGCAAATGCGCCTAAAATACTAAGCTAGCAAATATTTCATAAAAGCCTATTTATTAGCCGACCCAGATCAAGCTCTTGTAGTGATACAATACCTACTAGCGACGCCAGTACGAAGATAGACCTAGTGGACTCTGAAAATGCTCCTGAAGAAGAAAACTGGGTTGAAGTACCTGGACGAAAAGACCTCACAGCCCTGAGGCAACTAGCCAAAAGCAAAGTAAATTAAATAGCTTCTGGTCGAGTGCTACCTCCAACCGATTCTCTGGACCGCCCAAAAGCCCATCAAACCACCTCCATTGTTCGTAGACAAAGTTAGTAACATTCAGCCACTCTATGACATGCTGGATGCCACAGTCACTGATCAGTACGAAATCAAGATCCTCCGTGGGGAACAAGTGAAAATTCAGACAAAAACCACAAAAGCTTACACAAAAATCTACAAGGAACTTTAAAAACGAGAAACTGAATTCTACATGTACAAACCCAAAGAAGAAAGGAGCTTTCGAATAGTCCTTAAAAACATCCATCCGACTTCTGACACCAACGAAATAATAGTGGCACTAGAAGAATTAGACCACAAAGTTACAAATATCTGGAATATAAAGGATAGAAAAACTAAAACACCGTGCAGCAGTGGTAGACACTGCACTACATAGACCTGAAGCCAAACCAAAATAATAAAAACATTTATAACGTCAAGCGCCTTCTCCATTGCTGCGTTGTATTTGAACCAACAAGACCAAAAAGAGAGATCCCGCAATGCTCTAACTTTCTTTTTTGACGGCACGGTTGGCGCAGTGGTTAAGCGATTGACTGCTGCGCTGTGTGTCGCGGGTTCGATTCCCGCACGGAACTGGCTGTCTGTGTATGTGAGTTTAAATGTTTGTAAACGCAACCACGATACAGGAGAAATTACTGATGAGGGGCAACGTTTTTAAAAAAAAAAAAAGAAAAAGAAAGAAAAAAAGAACTGCCAGAGATATGGACACACGCGTAAATTCTGTCACCGCCAACCTCGATACGTCAAGTGCGCTCGAGCACACGCTACTCTCTAGCCACTGCGCGAGGAAAGAGCGATCCAATGATGTGCGGTGCATACTTTGAACGAATAGTGACAGTTTGTAAGCGAAAAGAAACAAAAAAATAACCTTGATAGCAGAGCTGATGAGTCGGTCGTACTCTTGACTGCGGTAGCTGACAGGAAGCTGCTTGCGAGCGCGCAGACGATACACCGCGCCCTCTTCAGATGTTGAGGACCAGTCACTACTGCCACTTGCTTCTAAAATAACAACATTGAAGAGGTTATTTGTTTTTCGCGGGATTAACATACATACAAGTTTCTAGAGGGAAAATGTGTAATTAATAAAAATGCCTTCATAAAGTTTTTAACAAAAAGTCGAAAGTCTGACAACCAGTCTTACCAAGGGGTATCGTATTACCCAGTAACTGTGTTGTGAAGGTCAGATAGGCAGTCGCTTCATGTAAAATACTGGTATTCAGCTACATTTGGTTATACTGGAAGCCGACCCCAAGTTGGGAAAAGGCTAGGCAGATGATGATAAAAGGTTTTAACAAAAAATAATCTTGGACTAGAGAGTGTGAGGTCGCGAATTCAATCCCTGTTGCACCGCTGCTCTAGAACCAAGCTGTAACTCGTAACAAGCATATGATTTAGCTACATGCAATTCTCGAGTCATGTGACTCTTATGTCATTGTAATAAGATATAGGCATTAACGGGCTTTCGTGAAATGAAACAACTGGTAACAAGTAGAACGAAACCCACACTGCAGAGACTATCTTTAAAAAAAAGTGTATTTAAATTCTTACCACTGGATTTATCATCTTCTCTATCTCGTTCTGCGTCCTTCTCATCTTCAGATTCCTTCTCGCTCTTAGGCTCAGGTTGTTCTTGTTTCTTCCGTTCTCTTTCGGCTTCCACCGTCACCACCAACTCGTCATACTTCACCAGTTCAGTTTCTAGTGATACTATTAACTTGTCCTGGAATTAAATGTTCGATATTTACAATGATGTACCGAAACCTGTTATTTCTACACAGGGGAAATAGGATACTTCTAGGCAAGAGCGCTTACCATTAGATGACGTCAAACGCGAGAGACATTTAATCATAATTTAAAAAATGCAACATTTGTATGGGTCATGAAGACTATACATAATCAGCTGCGTAGTGCGGGTTGGTAGATATCGACATGTCTTCGAATTTTTGGTTCTAGGATATCCGGTTTCCTCACGATGTTTTCACCGTATTGAGAGCAGTGGTGATGAAATAAATTACACAAAGTAAAGCGCGCCTGCCGGGGTTCGAAAGTACAACTCGTAAGTCGGGGCCACTACTACACTGCTCATGAAGACTAGCAAATCAATATCTCAACTTATAAAAGTAGTTTTAAATGCGATCCGAATATCCCAAAATGGGGAAAACTAGAATATAATATGCAGATAATACATTAGAATCCCTCCTGACAGAAATATAGTTTTAATTTTGACTATTAAAAAATAACCAAAGGATTTTGTTGACACTATTGTTCAAACCATTTGAATGTATGGAAATCTGTTGATATCCTTTCAACGCGTGTTATCTTGTTGTTTTGATTTTGGAAAGCCACAATAACCTGTCTATCTATATAAATAAAAATGAATCACCGAAATGTATGTACGCGCATAAAAAACACAAAAAAAGAATTATCCAGTTTGTTGGATTCTTTTTTTTGTGTTTGTTATTGTCAAGACAATGTTTGTGTAGAAGAAAACTAAAAGAAAAAACGAAAAAAGAATATGGCGGTACGACGTTCGCCGGGTCAGCAAGTAATTCAATAAAATCTCATAAAATTTTAAGTTACCACCTAAGCACAGATTGTAGAATGCAAAAAGTCATATTTCCTTGTCCAAGTGGTCTTTCTTTGGAATGCGCTCCCTCTGAACTTTAGGACGGCAACCAGTCGGTTATCTTTTAAAGTGAAGGCACGTGAACATAGGTATTCGTGAGAAGTTGGCCGAAAAACCCAATCCCAATTTGCGAGATTCGTTTTCTCCTCTAACGATCGTTATTTATCCTGACATTGTTTATTTAGTTTATATGTATGTATCTAGACTTAAGTTCGCAACTAAGCGGTAATCTGGCGCCGTTGTTGTCAATGTTGTGTTTACCTGTAATTGGCATATATATTAGAATATTACCGTACGATCTACTATCCGTATGTATATGTATGTGCTGTGGCCTTTTAGTAAATAAATAAATAACTTTGTATTAGTATTTATTCTTTTTCTTTTTTTCCGAGCTGTCTATCCCGTATGTTGCACCTGCCATGTTTTGTATCTGCATCACCCTAAAGTTGACTGGTAGAAAATGCCTCAGACATTAACTCCGCGTAAAGTTTTAATAAAATAAATAAATACTTGAGTAGCGAGTACTACTCACATGGTTACAAGGCGGACAGAACCAGTCGCCCTCGGGCACTACGAAGAGCACCGGTTTGAGACAGCTGGCGTGGTAGCCGGCGTCGCACTTGTCGCACAGCAGGATCCACTCCGGCTGCTCGCCGCTGCCGCAGCGCTTGCAGAATCCGTCCGCGTCTTCTTTGCCTGAACATTCACGATTTTATTATGTTTCAGCCGAAATTTTATACTCAAAACGATACTAACGTCTGCTCCAAAAAGTACCTGATGAAAATGTAAACAAACCTTGTTCAGGTTAAATTCTTAAGCAATCACTAAGGAATTTTCAACAGGGAGGTTTCAACTTTATCCAACAAATATTACGTCATAGCTTTTGCCCGCGGCTCAGTCCGCGTAGATGTCGGAAAATATCTCACAGGAACGTACTAACGGGATCAAAAGTACCTAAAGAAGAATGGGGTAATATCCTCCTGGTGGTAAAGAAAGAAAGAAAGAAAAAGTATTTCTTGCGACTCGTACTGGATTACAAGGGGTACGAGGACTAAAGATGGTACGAGTCCCGCGGTCGCCTGGCGCGGCGTGATATTCTCGACAGTACCCTATCTGTTAATGCTGGTTATAAACTATCACGCCTGTTTTTCCCCGAAATAACCCTTCGGGGAAAAACCAGCAGACATGTGTAGTAATACTACTGACTAAAACCAAATATACATTCAATAGCGTGAAGTGACTTACCTTCTTGTAAAGTACGTGCTCTTTTGACTGGCTCGACGGGTTCACCACTCTCCAAGTCAGACTCTGGTGAGAATTCGTGATCCGATTTGTTGAAGACAACTGTTGAAACGGAAATTAAATATATTTTAGAGTTCTTCTATTTAGCGTGTCGATGGCAATCTAAGTGGACTCGGCCCAGAATTCGGCTACGTATTTGGCGCCATCACCAGCGTCCATCAGTTCCTGTAATGTGTCCCATCGTTTGTGGAACAGCACCGCCTTTGCACTCCAAGGCGGTAGACGTACGGTTCAGTGATGTAGTTCTAACATTCTAAGTAACGTTTATGGTTGCGTTTTTATTTGCGTCATAATCCTACAGCCATTAATATTGGCAAGCTTGTAATTAGCAAATTTCCCGACCTATTCATGTTATTTAAGTTTGTAATTAGTCTGTACTTCAGCTTTCTTTAAAATAAAATAAATAAATGTAGCTGTCGCCATGTGACCACAAACATATATTTTTTTTAATATTTTATGTTTATTAGTTCTGTACAAACACGTCAATATTTTTCTTTTCTACTAGTTGATGGTGGTGTATCCTATCTGACTACTCTGAGAAGAGACATCGAAACAAACTCAGAGTTCAGTCTCTTCTATACTCCAGACATTGTCTTGGTCAGGTCATGTGGACCATGTTGTTTTGTGACTAGACACAAGGTATACTCACGTTCAGGCTCCTCATGTTCATGCAACTCAAACAGAGGTTCATCCGAGTCGGAATCCGGCTCGGGACCCGTCGAGTGATCGGAGCGCCACTCTGACTTCCGTCGCCGACGGTCTCCGTCGGAACTACTGGCGCCACTCGCGCACCATTCCTTCTCATCTTCTTCTTCTTCCTTGTTCTAATGTAATGAAAACAAGAAGATAAAGACCTATAATAATACCAATAAATTGGCTAGTTCCTAAAATGATGATTATTGATAAATGGACTAAGAAAAAGTATGGTCTTGGATACCGCGGACAAATGAATGCTTAAAAGACCAAACCACTCTCTAGAGCTGATTAGGCTCTCAGTAGTTAGAAAGGGTCTTCCAGTGAGCAATATCCATCTCAATTCGTGGATGTGCTATAAAAAATTCGAATATAGACTTATGAAAGAAAATCTGGCAGGCAGACATATATATAACAGCAAACCGAGTAATTTACCGGTACCTTCTTCTTATGTATTTTCTTGAGTTCCCGCAATGCAACTTCTTCCAAATGCCGTCTGTCGGCTTCCTCCTTGATCTTCATCTGCGCGATCCGTCGCGACTGCCGCACGGGCGCTACGTCAGAATCGTCCGAACCACCCTTACCACTCTTGTCCTTGCTTGATTTACCCTTATCATTGCTAGCCTTCCCCTTATCAGTACCGGATTTTCCCTTATCCTTGTCTTTAATCTTCTTTTTCACTAGCTTCTTCGTCGTTTTCTTGCCAGCTGAAAGAATAAGCTGCACATAAATATTTCGATTTACGCTGACAGTGCAGATTTTGCATGCAGAATACAAGAAATTATTTAATTAAGTTTATCGTGAATCTAGCTCGTGATTACAGAAAGCACAAGGCTCCACGATAAAATACAACGTTTATACAAAGGCCAACAGACAAATAGGGCCAACAATGAAATTACTTCAAGAAAATGCTAAATCATTGTCTGACATGAGAAAGTGCAACAAGGTTTCATTATAAAACAACGAATCAATAGATATTGTATTTCACTATGATACTGCAAAAAAAAAACATTACCTATACTATAGAGAGTCTCCTCCTCAGATTCATCACTTGATTGTTTCTCTAGAAGTTTTGCTTCTACTTTTTTTCTGTAAAAAGAATGCGGTTAAAATGTAAATACTGTAATTTAAAGACAGCCTAGTTTTATAACTGAATCATGGATTATTGCGGCAGGTGTGTGAAGCACGTCAATACGCTTAGAGTCGGGTCAAACTCAAACCATTTTATTTCGATTAAACGATTTACAGGCACTTTTGACTTGTCAAGAGGTCGGTCAGTCAGAAAAAGGTCGGAGTAGCGATTTTAAAATCAATATTTTATGAGGATCATTTATTATAGAATTCTGTAGGCGATGCTCACATTTATACGTATTATAAAGTCGCTTATCGTGTCTGTATGTGTGCCCGCATTGTTCTTCTAAACTGCACAACGGTTTGATGCGATTTTCACTATCATTTAGAGAGAATTTATTCTGCAAGGTTTATTTTTATTACATTCATATTAAACTCAAATATAATAAAGAAATCTCGTGGTTTTTACACTTCATAAAGGTATGTCGATATTTTATCAAGTCGTAAAAACGGGTAGCTAGTTTAACAATAAAGAACATTTAGATTTTGTGTGGAGACATTAATACGAAAATAATCATAATTACCTGGTAGATGTGATGATTTTTTTAGGCTTAATTTTGAGGCGTTTGCCACTTGTGATGGGTTCGTCATCGTCACTTTCGCTTTGAGATTCAGATTTATTCTTATCGCTCATCGAAGCATCTAATAGAGACCGTTTTAAAGACTTACACTCTTTCTTTCCATTGTCATTGGCAGTTTCTTTGTCACTATTCTTATCTACACTGTTCTCAATCTTTTTAACTATCTTTTTTCTTTTAAATTTTCCCTTATGCGCTTTGATTTTCTTCCGTTGCGCTATGGGATTGCTTTCAACGTTATTCAAAGTGTCTTTCTTAGTTTCACTGGTTTCTACACTATCTCCTGTTTCATTGGAATGTGTGTTTACGTCACTTTCGGGAGTGGTTTCTAAACGGAGCTTCTTAGGAGGTAGGGGGTCTTCTACTTTAAGTTCTTTATCAGGACTCTTCTCTTTCTCATTCTCTGTGTTGACAGTATCTTCTTGATCTACAGAAGAGACACTACTCTTTCTCTTCTCTATTATACTTGTTTTACTATCGTGACAATTATCAGTCTCTGAGTTAACTACTTCTGTACTTTTGTTTAGTTTTAAATTCCTGGTTATATTGCTTTTCTTTTTAACTTTACCCCTCCCCTTTTTAGCATTGTTCTTTTTAGGGCTTTCACTATCTGTGGTACTCTTATCATTACTAGCTTCTCGTTTTAATTCGTTTTCAGTATTTTTCGTAGAATTCGAGCCATCAGATTGTTCTAAATCTCGCACGCAATGTTTTTTTGAGTCGGTACTTAAAACTTCTATGCTATCATTTGATTGATTTTTCAAAGATCTTTTAGTTACAGAAGGTATACTACTTTTTAACTTAACATTTTTAACTATATTATTTTTATTGCTTGAATTTGACAGTTCACTGTGTTCACCATTTACACACTCTTCATTACCGTTTTCCTCTGCAGACGTTTCTTCAGGACTGTGTGCTTCTTCTATGGTTTCTGGGTTACCTGTGTCATTGTCGTAGCCCCAACCTTCTCCATAAAAGAACATGACGGGTTCTGAAATTTCTTCTCCAATGATATAGGAACTATCGCAATCCGCTCCATTTCCTTCGCCAGTCACAAGCATTACCGGTTCTTCTATTGCTTCGCCCACTTCTTCGTTTTTATTTTCGTTTTCATTGGAAGCTTCTCTCTTTTCTTCTGTTGATTCTTTTTCTACTAGTGGAACTTTTTGTTCTGGTGTTTCTTTTTCTTCTGATATTACTTTTTCTTCTGATATTACTTTTTCTTCTGATATTACTTTTTCTTCTGATATTACTTTTTCTTCTGAAATTACTCTTTCTTCAGATATTACTTTTTCTTCTGATATTACTTTAACTTCAGACGCTACCTTTTCTTCTGATGCTTCTTCTTCTTCTGACGCTACTTTTACTTCTGACGCTACTTTGTCTTCTGACGCTACTTTTTCTTCTGACGCTACTTTTTCTTCTGATGTTTCTTTTTCTTCTATTATAACTTTTTCCGTACTTTTTTCTTCTATTGGGGCTGATACTTTTTCTTCTACTGTTCGTTCTGGCGACTCTTCCTTTTTGGGACTTTTTGCATGTTCAGTTGTTGATACTTTTTCTTCAGTTTCAATGATTGCTGGTTTATGTACTAGCTTATCTATTTCTGTGACAAGCTCATTGCTTTCAGTAACATCTTCTGTCTCTTTTTCTACTTCTATGTCCTCTTCTTTCTCTTCTATATTGTCAGTAGACTCTTCTGCAGTAGGTTCAACTTTGTCAGATAGTGGATCTTCTTCATCTTTTTGTTCTTCAGTTTCATGGTCTGATTCAGATTCTGGACTTAGGAACTCTTCTTCGTTTTCTTCTTCACCTTCTGATTTGTTAGACTGTAAAAGATAGGGTGTTTGTAATTATGTTGAGCAATAACAGGAAAATATATTTTTCAATAAGATGTTTATAATATATTTTGTTCCAGGAGTCTTTTTACCTATCTAAAAAGACTCCTGGAACAAAATATATTACATCAAGAACTGTATTAATATCGACAAGTAATTTTATAGCGATTTTACTTGATGGGAACTGTTTCTATTCAGATGTAAAAATGCAGAATAATTAATAGCACATATTGCTGTTACATTGTAAAATATGACTTTCACAATTTGCATCCATGCATAAATTCATAACTTCTGTAGTATAGTATTAGCTGTATTCTTCACCTCAACATGCACATAAGGTTTAATTTTTTTCAATCAATCAATCTTTGTCCACTTTCAAAATTTAATATATAAAAAAGCACTTCCTCTCTCCTGAAACATCATCATTATTATTTTTTTTTTCCTTTCATGTTATTTCCTTTATTTCATTAACATACTTACAGATTATATTTTTAAATATGTTTATAAACAAAAAGATAAAAAAAACATTTAAAAATATAAAAAAAAAATATGTTTATTATTATTATTATATGTATATATTTATTTAGATAAGTAAAATATACTTTATGTATATATTAATTGTATAGTGTAAATGGTACACCACAGACTATGTACTATATTTGTCTCTCCTTAATTTTAATCCATCCAATGGTTGTCTTTAAAAGATCGCTCTTAGCGATAAGACCACCCATTGTAAAATTTTATGTGTATTAAATTTTTATGGTGTACAATAAAGAGTATTCTATTCTATTTTTTTTTTAATAAAAGGTAAGTTATACCCTTCTACAGTTACCAAACTACTATCTAAATAGGTCTAGTAAATTAGCCTTAAAACATGCTAAAAGACAGCACTAATTGTTTATTCAAACTTCATGCTACTAAAGACTATGGACTTATGCCTTAAGCATTCTCTACCAGCCTACCAAGGGTAGTGGAGAGATAACATCCCAGGCATGGCATAAATTATATTATGGATAGCATTAAAGCATGCCATATGTTGTTTGATAAAATCACCTTATCAGTTACCTCCAACTGTGGCGGAACCTCAGTACTGCTTGAGTCTTCATTGACATTGGAATTAGTTGCAAACAGTGGACACACATCCTCTCCACTTTTTAGTTGTGATATCACTTTCACCAGTTCTTCTCGTGTTCTGTATAGAGAAGGACAATGTATAGCATAAAATCCTGTTTTTTACAGTAAAAACTAAATAAAACAAGCAGATGCAAATGTCAAACATTTACTTTTATGGACATTTCTGGGCATACGTGACAACATATTTCACTCAAGGATTCAAATTGTTTAAATTACTTCCAAATGGAAATAAGATTAATGTATCTCATTACAACATCATCATTCATTGTATGTAAAACAGGGCATTAGAAATTCAGTACTACATACATTTTGACCTTATCTCCATATAAATTAAAATATCATTCTGTAACTCACCTGGCTACAAGCTGCCATGTCTCCTCATCCTGGTCTTCTTTATACAAACAGAGGTTGGCCTCATGGTCCACTTGCAGCCAGTACACACAACCATTCTTGTCTCTACCCACAGGATCCAATCTTAACTCCTTACATGATATTGCATTGACAGCATTCTTGAATTTTGGATGGCAAGTAAATTGGAACTCTAGTAACAGCTGTCAAGAATTAAAATAATTATTTTTTATTCAGTGAAAAAAGTATTGCTGATAAATTAGAGCAATGTTTGTAGACCAAAACAATTGACACAGAAACATGAAGAATCCAAAAAATGTTGGCAACCAGCCATAATTTTTTAATAAATAAAATCACAAATATAAAGAGAAAAAACAGTGGTTTGAATATTTTTACTTAGCACATGAGGCATTAAAATGTGGTAAAAGTAATTTAAGTATGTAGATAAAAAGTAAACACATTGAGCTCATGACCATTACAAGTACCACACATTGACAGCAGTACATACATAAGTATATGAATCATTTGTGAAAGTGTTTGCAATCAATGAGATTAGATGCACATCATGTTTAAGAAAAACTGAGTAGGCGTAATTACCTTCAATACTTTCAATTTGACCGTAGTGCTAGCTTTCTTATAAGAGAACCTCTCGATCTCCCAGGCTTCCTGATGGTGACCTTGTTGATGGCAGAACTTTATCATGAACCTCTCCCATCTGTTGCTCGCCACCGTTTTATGAGCACGGCGTAGAAGTCTCAAATGTAACTCCTTCAATGGATCCAACACTAACAACAAAAAACTTATAAGATGTTTGTTTATGATTTGAAATGACGAATCTACAAAGATAACTCACCTTCCTGTGTATTCTCTATTAATTCTTGTAATTTAGATATCGTAGGAACATCTAAACCGTACAATTTGCCAAATGTTTTTAAAAACGAGTAAATAACAGCGAAATTAGGATCATTCGCACACGAAATTTCACCATCGGACGCCATCGTCGGAACTTAGCAAGCTTTTTCACTAAACATCACTAATTGTTCGAAATACAGATATATGGTTATTTCACTTAGACCTAAAGGGAAGTTGTAAAACATGTACATGATTCACGAAAATATCTTCATTTTATGTGCACTCAAAGCTTCTTTTCTTATTTTCTACTTTATTAAAATAAAACTCGATGACATCCATCGCTCCATAAACTATTAATTTCTTTTTTTTAAGTAAACATAGAAATAGTGACAGATAGAATAATATTTGTATCAAAGACAATAAAGTTGTAAAAAGAAATCGAAATATTAGGCTTAGTATGCACTGTAAGGTTATCCCGCGGCTTTAGCTGGTTTCAGGCATGGGTAAGACGGAATGCCGGGGGTGCCAGGTGATCTACTATACATACGATACACATTGAAAATGTACCGCAATCAACAATGGCAGTGTAGATTCTATTAAATTCATAAATAGATAACAACTATTAAGATTTAACTGATATACACACTTATATTATACTCATACAGTAAATTAATATAGAGTAGAGGGAAAAATGTAATACGATTATTTGACATCATAAGCGAGCTTGCTTTGGTCATTTGAATTCATCTCCCCACTAAATTTTCATTTTGCCGTCTGCATTTCTGCAAGCAGGCAGTCCATCGGCCATCGTGACAGTGGCTGTGATAGTCAGCCACAAACGACATTGTATCGAAATGCGCGCATATTCAATATTTGTGTTCTCATTTTTACTTGGATGTCTGTGTATGTACAATTTAATTATTATCTGTTTGCATAGTTCCCGTGGACATCATTTCATTTAATATATTAGTAGCTTTTGCTCGCGGCTTGGCCCGCGTGGATTTTAGATATCTCACGGGAACTTACTTTCGGGATCAAAAGTACACTATGTGTTAATTCAGGTTATAAACTATCTGTGTACAGACGCCAGCACATCAAGCTACTACAATCTGTCAAATTTCTCTAATAGATTTTCAACTTTATCTATGAAGCATTAAGGTTCAAGGTTGATTGGAAAATTTTGACAGTTTCGGGTAGCTTGACCTGCTGGCGTCTGTACATACCAAATTTCATCTAACTCTGTTCAGCCGTTTTGCGCCGAGCCAATCCGAAATATTCATCCAGTCGATCTAAAAACTATATCATCGGTAGCATAATTGCTACGAGCTATGGGAACGAGTTCTTTTAAAACAAAAATTCAATGTTCTGTTTTTATTTTTTATATAATTATATGCCTATGATACGCACGGGTACCTATCAAAATATCAAGATTTCTGTTGAGGCGTAGCTATTGCCGTATATCAGCCCTATCAACGATACGGTGAACCATGTGTCTAAGCCGAAATTCATAAAATAGTTTCCAAAATTTCAAATTTTTATCGATAGGAGGCCCGTAACGCTTCGCTCGTTCTTGCATTAACTTACAATAATAATATCACAATGAAAACTTAACTTATCCCAGTCCAGACTGCTCCAATTTTCGAACTCGCTCCGCTCGCTTTTCAATAAATACTTAACGTATCCAAGTCATGGTGCATAATTTATTTACATACACTCCTTTTGAGTTTGGATAAAAAGGGACCCAACTTTTAATACACTACTTCTTTTTAGGACTAGCTACGTCACTGATTTCGTACCCAAAAGCCTTCCGTATTAAATACTCTGAACAATCATGAACACCACATCAAAATGCTTTGTCTAGGTTTCAATTTTACAAACAAACAGACTCGAAAAGTGACTTAATTTATTACTATCATAGAAAAGATTATAATTTATCAATATAATAACTAAAAAGCACATTTTTTTTATTCTCTGGCAACTGAGCCGTGTCGACTAAAAAGCACAATTTTACTATTTCGTAAAAGTCATCGAAAAAGTCATGTCAACACACAGTCATATAAAGTTAGATGTCTGTGTGTCAACATCACTACTCCTGTCAAATTATTCCACAGGCTCATTGATATGTCATTGATGTTTTATAATCTGTGGTTACTAAACCCCATTGAGTTAAACGAGTGTTTGGTTTCGTTTACTTTTGAGATTCGTGGGACTGCTTTGTTTCGTAGTCTTAAGATAATTAACTTCTAATATCAGCCAAGATGTCTTCAGTATGTTGTGGAACAAAAAAACAGAAACTAAACAACTCGTACAGTAACAATATAGATCGACCTTTGAATGGTTACCAAGAGTCTGTAGCTATTCCTGATATGTGTTACTTTTGTTTCGATGTTTTGTATTGTCAGCTGCACAGTATGGACCCTCCACAGACGCCAAACTTTACTAATGATGCCTAGTAAGTGGTTCACTCTCGTAAGTACAAGTACTGCCTATCATTATATTTAAGTCTGTCATGTTGGACATGCTTTGTTGAGCTGCCTCCACATCTTTTGTTTCAAATGAGGTCAGTCTAATGAATTAAACCTTTTATGATTTTCGTATGAAACCTTTCAGTAAGCCACAAATACTTGCACTTCACACTTTCACTCAATTAACATATTGTATGAATGTAAACATAAATTATTTATGTTTGCTAATATTAATGACACCCACACAAAGGCAATTTTGTTTTTTATTCGCGGTCAATACACCTCCACTCCCATCACCTTCCGAAAATGTGCATGCTAATACATTCTTTATGTTAAAGTTCATAAAGTTTATAATGGAGTACACAGTTTTGCTATTGTGTTGCTGTGATAGCTACTATGACAGAATGTCTAATGTGCAATAAAGTTAAACTTTACCTAATGTTTATTGAGTGATTCAGTTTTTCTCATTGCTTTAACATGTTGTAATTTATTTTCCAGTCCTTTATTTGTGACATGGAAGATTGGTAAGGAGCACCGACTCCGAGGATGCATCGGGACGTTTAATGCAATGCATTTACACTCAGGTACGAGTTCTAACAATGGGTATCTCTGCAGATGTTTGTATTTTATTGATTAAATATTTTATCATGCGAGACTGTGCTCAAAGAATAGCTGTGACAAGGTCTGACCTTGTTCACTTATTAGTGGACAAGTGCAATAATAATAATACATTTCAACACCTCATAATCATGTCTCTGTTATATTATTTGAAGGAGATAACATTTTTATTTCAATAATAACCTATATTCATCTAAAATCATTATAAAGTTATTAATGAGTAAACATCATCTATAAACTCTTATCTTCCACAATAGCTGAGATAAAAATAAAATTTTAGAATAGAATCAAATTATGAATGATGGACTGTGAGAAGCTAAAATTGATTGGAATAACATTTCCTGGTCACACACAAACAATGACTTTAAAACAAAGAAATTGTTGATTTTTTTACCATATTGTTGGAACTGTCTTGAATAAACCTTTCTGCACATGTATTTTGTTTAAATAAAACACAGCAGTTGAGTTGTTTTAGATTCAGTAGCTTTTTCTCACAGTCACAATGGCTTGTAGGATGCCACAGAACAGCTGATACTTCATTCATAATTGTTTTATAACTGACTTAAAAAGGAAAAGGTTCTCAATTCATCTGTTTTTAATTCTTTTATTAGCCTATACTGTCCCACTGCTGGGCAAAGGCCTCCCCCAAATCCTTCCAGGAACTCTTTTTCCGCGCCACATCGAACCAGCCCTCGTGGTACGCGTCTAGATCGTCTCGCCATCTGTTTCTCGGCCGGCCTCGGCGCCGCCGTCCATCTTCAGGCACCCATTGTGTGGAGGCCTTTGCCCAGCGGTCATCGTGCATACGGCAGATGTGCCCCGCCCAATCCCATTTGAGTCTTCATCATTTGAGAATTCATCTGTATATTAAAAAAAAAAATCTAAGTTGAAACCTTTATTATTAAAAGCCTGTGATGTCCCACTCCAGGGCAAAGTCCTCCCTACTCTTTCCACTTCTCGCTGTTAAACATGTTTGATTTTCATTATAATTATCAGCCTGATAATTGTACTGCTGCATGCTGTAAACAATCCTGAGAACAGAGTCCTGAGACCACGGTTATAATTTTCACAGGGGAGAAATATTCTTTAGGTCCAGTCCTAATATATGCCAAAACCAAGCTTCATCTTCCCTAAATAATTTCTGTTTTACTTAAGCTGTCAACTCAGACAATTGTATTTATATTTACTTTATTGTACTCCAGAAAATACATAACGAAAACAATTTTTTTTGCTTTCTGCGATCTCTTCCAGGCAACCCTATTGTATTGTAGTCCACTACTTAGTGAATTAAAAAGTTAAAAACAATTGATCTGCCGAACAATATTTATTTTATATTCTTAAGCCGTGTACGCACGAACAAACAAAAACATGGTGAACACGAACATCGACAACTTTGTTCGCACGTTCGTTCGACAGCGAGGGCAATAGATTCGCCGCAAAACTTTTATATGTATATACTCGGTAAAGTAATCGGCGTAGTTTTAAGATGTTATGTAGACAGCGATACAAACAAACAAACCCTTTTCCCAGGTCTTCGCGAGTACGCAATAACAAGCGCACTGAAAGACTCTCGGTTCGCGCCTGTCACTCGCGAGGAAGTCCCCCGGCTGACCGTGTCCGTCTCCATTCTCCAGCATTTCGAAGAGGCTGAGCATTACCTGGACTGGAAGCTGGGCAAGCACGGCATCCGCATCGAGTTCATCAGTGAACGAGGATCGAAGCGCACCGCTACTTATTTACCTCAAGTTGCTACTGAGCAAGGTGTGTATACAGTCTTTGATCAAATAGCCTGCTTGTCTTGCGTTTGAGAATCTTTTTACGAGTCTGTTGTCTATTTAACCAAAATCATAATTCTCTGGCAAGAATTTTCGCGCGCCTTTTAAATATTTTTCCGCTTTTCACAATAAAACATGTCAAACTACAGGCGCGAACGGTTAAAAACGCGGTCGAATGTTGTTACTTTGAATTATTCATATGCCAAATACAAAGAGGTCAGAGGAAGCCTGTGGCCCAATAGTGACAACGTTATAGGCTCATCATGCTATGCTACACGGAGTTTCTACTTACCCCTTTTGTCAAGGCATGAATGAAAATGGACAGGTTATCCTGTGCTAATCAGTAGATTGTCACATAGTGTTGCTGAAGTGTATATTTTCTGTTAAAAGCAGCCTGAAAGTTAGTAAGCTGCACTGATGCTTGAAGCAGCCAGTGTTTGAATTGTTTCTAACCGCATCCCTGCTGATGCACTCCAGTTTACAACACCTTGAACCAACGAAATGTCCCATGTCTAGCAATGATATGAGATTACTGATCGTGATCGGTATGTATTCATTTAGGTGAATGTACCAATACACTATTTTTTTTCTCATTTAACACTATGAAAATTATTAATATATCTTTGACTTCATTTTAACCAGGCTTCAAACAAAAAAATAGGGTATAAGTACATGTTTAGAATCACCAGTTACTAACCAAATCTCTTACGAAAACATGGGGTGATTTCAGGTTGGGACCAAATCCAAACAATAGACTCTCTTCTGAGAAAGGGCGGGTACAAGGCCGTCATCACGGGTGAGTTCAGACGCAGCATCAAGCTGACGCGCTACCAGTCGGAGGAGATCTCCGCCACGTACAACGAATACATCAACCAGCGCTGCTAGCAGACGGCACACGCGCCCGCTCCCGAGGCCCTACTTAATAACAATCGAAGACTTGTGTATCACTATACACCAGACTCACATTATAATAAGCAAATATATCGGAGTCGGAGCGGGCAGAGTGGTTACAGATATTGTGTTAGTAATAATGTAGGTTTTAAGTGTACGTCTAGTGTCCAGAATCAGTTAACGAGAAGGCAATGTGAAACAGACGTTCTTCCGATGGCGACCGTCGTCGGAACTGCGGTCACCCGTCAGAATTATGCTCAAAGTGAATTGACGAGCCAGCCCAGCGAACGATCCTGCTTGATTCAAATAATTTAACGTTAAGATACAACACTGCCAACGACATTCCTCTGAGGATAACATCATGAGTGCCATCTTACTTACAGTAACGCTTATGATTAATGTTAATATCGACATCGCAACGTATTATCCAGTAATAGTGTTACATTTGTATACTTATTGATTTGCAACAAAAAAAGAAACTAATTTCGAGCTAAATTAAAAATTAAGTGTGTACTTTTTCATTCCGTATCGGCAATACACTTTGACCGAAATTTTGGCTAAGGATTATTTGTATTTTCTTAATTCATTGTTATATGAATATGTTACCGTGGGTCTAAAAGTAAAACAAATACAACATTGGTTAGTGATTATTATGTATAATTTGACTCATGGTTGGCTAGTTAAGGATTGCCCATGCTTCCATACTTTATGAATCTTCTATTACTAATTGAATCTTAACATTTCATGATGTGGTTACAATTTCATATTACCCTAGTTCCAGTCTACCTTGTAATAGTATTGTCTGTACAAGGCTAGTTTGTCGCATGACTTGTGTTCATTAACCTTAGCCTACATTCAAACTACAAATGAATCATTATGTATTCAAAACATCCTCTTTAGGACAGGTTTTAAATTTAAAACCGAGGCTTAAATAAGTACTACCTACTCGATTTAGGTACTTTAACAGGATGATATTAAATGTCTGATCATTTATGTGTCTGACGGTACAAACGCCACAAAGCTACTACAATCTGTCAAATTTCTTTAATAGATTTTCAACTTTATCGCTAGAGCATTAAGGTTCAATGTTGATTGGGAAAATTGGACACGTTTCGGGTAGCTTGACCTGCTGGCGTCTGTACATACAAATGGTGATGACCCTCATAGTCTAGGATACTTGTGTAGTAGCAGTCGGACAAATATTAATTCGTATAATAGTCTGACACTGGTCTTAACTTAGGAACTTCGTCAAGAGGCACCTGGTGAAAATACATTAATTCAAAAAAATTCGAAATTGTAACACATGTTCTTCGAAATGTAATCGGGATCTCAATGTAATATCGTTACAAAAAAAACTAAAGATTTTATTTTTTAAACAAAAGTACTTACATGTGAAATTGCGCTACGCTTGGGTGAGCACTCTTCTTTAACTATCATGTAAGCAATATTATGTAGATCAATCGAAACAGTATAATGTTCTCGAAAAAAAATATCGAAATGTTTAAACAAAAATTCTAAAAAAAAAAACACAAAGAATTAAAGTGAACAAAAAAAGGTTACTAAAGTAATTACTTTAAGCATTCATTTGTTGTAGGATGTAAGTGTCTTGCTTATATTAATTTTAAAGAGAAATTGTTATGTGATTCAAAGTTGTTGAATCGGCGATAAGTTGTTGATGGGCATGGGGGAATGGGTAATTTCGTTATCTTGGTAATTCTTTGTGCCTCTTAGTACGGAAAAAACTCATTTTAAAAGCCAAATGTGCTAATTATCGCTTTTGAACTTTGAGTTGCTCTTGTACTAAAACTTAAGACTAAATTGTTGACTTTTTCACACTAGTTTTTGAATCTTGTTGTTGCATTTCATGAGAGCGCAGTGATCGTTTAAATTTTAAAACTTAGTGTAACTAAGTTTACTAACTGCGATCACCGACGCATGTCGGCGACAGCCGTCAACGCGTATCGGGGTAGCCGACGACAACATGCATCGTGTATTTGAGCACCGTACTCAAATACTCCAGCGACACGTCGACCGCAGCCGCCGACGCGCAGTGGTCTGCCGCCGACGCGCAGTTGTCTGCCGCCGACGCGCAGTTGTCTGCCGCCGATACGCGTTGACGGTTGTCACCGACCGTTGACGGTAGCAGTTGCCTCTGTCATCGACACGTGTCGCAGGTCGCTCGTGTGTATGTACATTTATGTCGATGACACAATGACGAAACTCATAAACGCTCTTGATTTGTAAGAACCATAGAACTCGAAAGTTATTGTTAAATAGATAACTAAGTACTTTACTAAGCTAACGAAAAACCATCCAGTTTGTTGGAAGTGTATCATGAATTATGTAAATATAAATGAGTTGTTCATACTTCAAGTTTAAATCGTTTGATTTGGAGAATCAAGGCGCTATGTTGAGGCAGTAGTATGTTATATGGGAGAGAGAGGGAGAGAGTTGTATCGCTTGTCTGCTTACTCATAATTGTATTTTAAGGATTCTATGAGAGGGTGTGTTATTGATAAGATTTATCAAACTATAAAACACGTTTAGCTTGAAGGGAACTTCCGAGCTGCTTTTGATTTCAGTGTTTTTAAACTTATAAGGATTTAAAAATACTGCGGCAGCGTAGCTATTCACAAACATACGATTCGCTTAAGTGCAAAATTGAACATCGATCAATGTTATAGAATGAGTGCTCTAAACGTGTTAGCAAATCCAAAACATGATAACTTTAGACGATCGCTGTACTTCCGAAAGGTATCTAGATATTTACTGTCGGGGGCGAGGCAAATCAGGTAATCAAAATGTGTCATTTTCGACACGATACCCCTGTCTCTGTCAAACAAGCCTGTGTGTTTGTGAATAGCTGTGCTGGTTGAAAACTGTTGACTTTTTTAGTCCTTGCAGCTAGTTTAGAGCATTGCATTTGTTTTAAACTGGTTTGCACTGGATTCTGACTACCTATTTGAAGTGCGCTGCGTCACCGTCCTACTATTTCGGCGCCCACTCACAAAGATGTAATCCAACGCTCATTTACGTACAGTCTGCAACGAAAACATGTATCACAATGACCACACTTTTAGTTTCACTAACTTTTTGCTGCCGACTGTACAATTTGCCCAAGTAATTATAGTTTGATTATTTTTTATTCAATTGACACGTCTTCTCATGGAACTCATGCAGAAATAAATGAATTGTTATCCTCTATAGTGTTCAGCTAGAAATTAGTAATAATATTGTAGTTCACTGGGTCGTGAAAGAATAATTTGTACGGTTGTTGCTAAGGAACGGCACTAATTTTATGACGAACTAAGCACATACAGAGTAGCTGTTTGACCTTTGAGTAGGTAAAGCCCTTTTTACACGGTTTCTCTACGGTATGGCATATAATAAAATAATAAATACTTTATTTCAAACCATGGTGTCCATTGGTCATTTGGTCTTGTTGGTTGGTTGGTGGTTGTCCATAAACCGCGCCGTAAAAAACACCTGTCTGTCAACAAGCTTCCACAGTGACTCATACAACACTGATGACCGTGCCTACAAACGAACAATAGGCCGTAGTTTTTCACGGCAAGAAAAACGTGTGTGTGGAAAGGGCCTAAGTGTGACATAATTATGTCAGATCGGTATAAATTGGTGCAAACTGGTAAATCTGCGCCTATATAACATCGTTCCCTTTCTAACATCACATATGTAAATGTTGTTTCATTGCCCTGACTGTTAAAAAAAACTATAAAGAAAGGCTATATAAATAATTTAGTCATGACTAAAAAGTTATTATTAAAAAAAAATCCTACCAATGCGGCTATTTCATTGTATGTGCTTAGATAAAAAAAAACTTAACACATTTATGTACTTGCAGCAATATGAGTGTCTTTAAATATAGTAACATATATCAATATATTTTTAAGCAGATATCTATAATAGAGTTATAGTTTTACATTTTAAAACTAACAAAATTATGTTTTATAAGACTTCTGGCTCCCTTTAGCCTTACCCTTTAATTCACTAACGTTTGCGCGCCATCGGGGATAAAATACTCTTTGTTTATCTGTTGTTTTTGAGTGAAATATACTTCCGTTTGCTTTGTTTTACAGTGTAGTATTAATTTTTGTGTTCCTTGCATTTTACTGTTATGACTGGTCGAGTGATGAACTGCTGGCGGTAGGGTAGGAGCAGACCTGGCAAAGCGCAATACAGCGCGGGTTTCCTGCCAAACAAATATCAACATTACACTGAGTTAATTTATATTAAACTTTATTTTAATTGTACACACGGCATTTCCTTTCCTTAAAAATAATCAAGTAATCCCTTAGGAGTACCTGAGTATTATTTTATTTTTGCATTATAAAATGGCATCATAGCTGAAGTGGAAAAATGTTAACTAACTTTTGGAGGCTACTGTACATACATTTCCAGTTTAAGCTGACCTCGCATTGTATACGTTTTTCGTACAATCAGAAGTCAGCTTATACTGGTTATGTATAGCTTGATGTGTAGCCGTGCGTACAAGGTTGGTATTTGTTTTTTAATGAAGACTGCGCTGTGTTAGTTTTATAAATATGCGTGAATGGGTGCTGCTCGAATATTGTGAAAACGAACTGGTTTGAAAATTTGTCCTTATTGAACGTAATACCTCGAAGTGTCAATTTAGCACTTAACTAACAAGTCAAATTAATAGTGGTTTAAATATTCTGAAGCTAGCCACAAGTCAGGTTATCAGTAGACGCCACAATAAGTAGTTTTGCAAATGATCTAGCATTAAGGAACGGTTTTGTACGTACGGAACTTACGCCATTCGGAACAGTTGATCTTTTGAATGTGAATGAGTGAGCGAGACGATACGAATAAGTATAGCTATCTCACTTACTCACATAAATGGTAGGTAGTCCTAAAATGTTTGTATGACGCATATCTATAGTCAGGTTTCTATGGTAACGGTTGTTTTTTTTTAATAAAGGTTTTGCATAGTTTATTTTAGTTGGGTTCTGAATGGTTAAGCCGCAGCGAACAGTCTTGCATGTGTTCATACCTAGAGATGTACTATATCTGAGTGGCAAGTCTCGTAATTTTAAAAACGTTCACAGTCTGATCTCAGTCTCAATCTGCCAAAAATACCTCTAATTTCCCTACATTTTGACATTCGTTTGTCGCTGAGATGAGACTGCGACTAGATTTTGAACGTTTTAAATTACGAGAATTTGCCTTCTGGTAACAGTTGTGTGCATAGTTTGTGGTCCGTTTTTTGTATTTCTTAAATATGATTAACTAATAATATAGGTTACTTTGAAGATATTCATGAGTTTTATTTATCTATGCTATTATTAAAGCTGAAAAGTTTCTTTACACGCTCTAATCACTGGAAGTACCAGTCGGATTTAAAAAAAATCTTTTTGCATTTTATTATAGCCCATTTCTTGAGGAAGGCTATAGGCTCACGTGCAGCACGCTGGGACCCTTAATAGTGAGCGTGATACGACGGGGTAGGTCGCGGGCACAAGAAATTTTACGCGGACGAATTCGCGATGTTCTATATAGTGGTGTAATCTGATGTTTTTTTGAGTTGCAAAAAAGTGACAATGTAACAATAACATTTTTATTATAAATTATCTATTTACAAAACGCATCTACATTTACATTACATACAAGCATTCAATATTTGTTTTGTTGTCTCTCAAGAGTGGCTTCAATCTCCATAATCTTTTCTCTTATAGTTAAATTGTTGGTCATTTCATAATATGTGAAGATGGACGAGGCTAGGACCTGGAGTATGACCATAATTGTTAATGTGTTGTTGAAGGGCCTCGTCAGTTTCCTCACGAAATTGAATGTAACCAGAAGACCTTCCTTCAGTTCTGGCACCCTGAAGGTTGCGTATCTGTGTGCCAACTGAAACAATGAAAACAGATTTAGTTTTTTCAGTTTTAAGATTTCAAATATTCATGTGTCATGTAAGGTTTTCTTCTGGGACACATCTTTCATAAATAATTAAAAATTTGTGGCTAATGCACAATACTAGCCACTTAGCATAAACAGCCTATAATGTTCCCACTGCTGGGACACCGGCCTCCTCTCTGTGAGAGGGAGTGGGCTGTAATCCACCACGCGGGCTCAGTGCGGGTTAGTAGATGGTCACTTATTAAAGACGAAATGTTAAATGACAAAAGCATCATTTAAATAATCTTTATCAAGTGTCAAAAATGGTGCTCTTGTCATTACATAAATATTTGATGAATTGTAGGCAGCTGTACTATACCTGACCTCTGGCTAATCCTTCAGGGAATACAGGTGTGATTTTATGTAGATAACAAAAGCATTATTAGCTTACCATCAATGCTGACGCAGGGGCCAACACCATCGGATAAGCAATCCCAAGAGTAGTCTGTATGGCTGCAGACCTGAACTCATAACATAAAGGACATGCCTGGCTCTTCATCAGAAGTAAGTCTGTTGAAATTAACTGAAATTAAAATATGACACTTGAGTGTGACCAGTATTGTACCGGTAGTGAAGCAGCAGAGGTTTGGTGGTAGTAACAATGTGAGGTTATGGATAAAAAATGAAGGGGCTCATATTAGACATACGGCTACAGAATCATATAAAATGTGTTGGGCCAGACTTCCTAAATTGTTTTTTTTTTCTGTTAAATGAAATGAAATTGTTTATTCTGTAAATAAGATATTGAGATCACTTTTACACGTCATATTAATAAGATAAGCTATATGGAGTCTACATTTCCTATCTGACTACCCCTAAGAAGAAATGAGGCCTAAGTTTGTTTCACTTACGGCATTCTTCATTCTCTTTTAAAGTCCAGTCATAATCTTAGTCAGATCATGTGAAGACCACATAGAACCATGTCTGAAATGGTATTTTGAGGAAAGAACCACACCAATTTTGAGTCGGCCAGTCAGTGCAAGCATTTGTCAGTTAGTCTAGTAGGAAATAAATTACTATTACTTGTAAAATACTCACATGTCTATGAAAAAGAGCTGTTAGAACTCCAGGCATAATGGAGATAGGAATGACTGATGCGAAGTATCCATACGGTCCCAGTTTTAGCTTGTTCCGAAAATGCCTGTTCATCATAATACCGCAAAAGGCATTGATGCCTCCAAGAACTACTGGAGCATATCTCAGAGCCCAGCTGAAATTAATATTGTATGAGTATCAATTAAGGTTATTTGGTTTGGTTTTTTTTTTATTCTTTGTTGAAAAAAAGGGGGTTTTTATCCATATGCTATGCTATTTACAAATTTGGAGTATGACAAATGTGGACTATGCATTAGAAGGAGAATCATTTGGTTTGATAGTGAGGTTTAAGAAAATCCAAGAGGTCCTTGATGAGAATAAAATAAACAGAGATATTTTTATAGTAGCCTGTGATAGGGTACTATACAACCATACATTTAGCACTACTAGCATAGCGTATACGCTAGTATATACTAAATCTATGGGTACCACTATCGATAGTTTGGAACATAGCAGCGAAAAGCTAAAACCGAGTGTTGTTCACTTGTGGTGCAAGTTTTGAGGAATATAAGCTTGTGGGTGATTAAAATACATAGTAGCACTTGATATTCCACACACTTCTTATGTTATAATTTATAACTTACGTGTCAGAAAGTGAGTCCCAGTCGGAAACAATATTCCAGGCGTATTCTGTAGCTTCCATTTCATCCATGGTCACAGCATCTTCGGGTATATCTTTAGATTTCATCAACGCCATGTTGAAAGTCTATTACATGCGGTTAATATTTCAAAATGACGGATTTTTTGTTAAATTCTTTCACAACAAAATATTAATAATTTCTTGTTTTAAATAATCTGGCCGTACTAACATAACCTATAAATTCATATACATATCAACTTTTCTGGCTGACTGTCAAAACCAGCTGCTCTAGTATTGCCAACCACTAAATTACAAATCGTTCATGTAGTAGATATATTTTTAAAGATTGTTTAGTCGAATTTAACGATAATCAATTTCAAATTTTCATTCACTCGGATGAATCCCGCCGCTCAGGCGTGTTACAGAGACTGATAACAGCGTTGTAACTATAAACATATTAAATATATTATATTTATATATCTTTTCATGCGTTGGTTTCATCTTAAATCGCCTAAGTGTCCTTTTGTTTTTTTCCATTATATGTATCTTTAGTCATTTAATTTAGTACCTAGTGTAAATAGTTAATTGTGCTAAATATTGTAAAAGATAATTAACATTAACAGTTAAGTCGTAGTCTATCTCTTTCTAACTCCAAATGGCAAAAAGGCAAAATCTGTAAAAGCTAAAACTAATACCCTATGGTGTATTGTCAAATATCATTATTTATTACATTTTTTGATGGCAAGTGTCAAGCATAGAATAATATACAGTGTGCTATCAATCAAGCGTCGTTGTTCGGTTATCAATAAATTGTAAATAAATAAATAAATTCTCAACAACAGCCACAGTTATTAAAATTATTGTGATGGCTCAGTCGCAGTTTTCTTTATTATGGAATGCGCACAAGAAGAATATATGTCATGGATTAAGCAGTTTGCAACAGGTAAAAAGTTATAATCTTGAAACAGAAGCCGATACTTATGTTTTTTTTTCAACAATTTATCGAATTCTTTCCAGAATGGTGAGTTTGTGGACATGACTCTCGCTGCAGACGGCCACCTAGTGAAGGTCCACCAAGTGATCATCGCACTGGCCAGTCCATACATCAAGGAGCTGATATCTACCGCGCAGTGCCCGCATCCCGTTATATTTCTTAATGTAAGGCGTCTTTTAATTATTCATGAATCATTTTAGTCGCCCCTAAGAGGACCCTCTGACCGACGTCGCGCTCGACGTCTTCTAGACGTACGCCTCCCTGAATAATTGACATTCCAAATGTAGGTTGTTGTCCCGGTTGCTGTGTCAATCCTATGTCCATTGCTTATCTGTTGGAGGATGCTGGTAGGCAGAAACAGTAGATAACTTACTACTTTTATTGATATGTCGACTGAATATTTATAGAATAGTTCGGCTCTAGATACCAGTATCTAGATCCGAACTATTCTATAAATATTCAGTCAAGGTCTAAGTACCAGTACTTAGACCTTAGACTCAGACTGATGTGTTTTAGCTGGGAACAAAAAGTGGTGCTACAATCCCCCCAGTCGGGTCACTTCTAGTCCGCAGGCATTTTACATATAATTTCGACATTCAAAAAGTGCTAGTTCTCAACATAATTTGAATAAAAGATTTTTGATTTTGAGACCTCTCCAGGTTCAGGAATATCAAAACAGACATTACTTAAAATAAATTAAACAACTTGTTCAAAACATACTGAGGGTATTTTGTACTGTGTTGTGTTTTTAGCAAATGGTTTGCTTTCTTTAATCTAATTAAAATAATATATTTATTTCAGAAAATTTCTTATACTACATTATGTGCCCTATTGGAGTATATTTACACAGGAGAAGTATTAATCTCCATAGATAATTTGAATGAACTTTTGGAAGCTGGCAAAGAACTTCATGTGAAAGGCCTTGAAGACATGGTATGTATATTTTGTTTTTAAGAGGGAAGCGCTAAGGGCCTTATGAAATTGAAGTTTTGAAGAAAATAAAATAAAAAAAAACCCTTGTGATTGATATTTCATATAGTTATTCAATAGGGTTATACAGGGTTTTTGGTAAAACACCAACAACCTCTTAAGAGGTCATTGTACTCATCATTATGAACAACTTTTACTATGGGACCAAATCAGAAATCGCGAAAAAAAAACAGCTGTTCCCTACATTTATGTTCGTCTAACTCGTCAAAATGTAGGGAACAGCTGATTTTTTTTTCGCGATTTCTGGTTTGGTCCCATAGTAAAAGTTGTTCATAATGATGAGTATAATGACCTCTTAAGAGGTTGTTGGTGTTTTACCAATAACCCTGTATAAAGGAAGATAAACTAACTTACGCAGTAAGCAGTTGATGTTCAACCGGTTGATTGCTGTAATTACTGAAACAATTAAAAAGCCATTGTGTCTTGCGTGGATCCACGTTTCGATCACGAAGGGTTAAAGGATGTTGATGTGTATATTACATTGCAGAAGATCTCAGATTCAATAACTACCAACCAGCAACTATCTCAGAATGAAAACGAAACGGACTGCAATATGGAGAGTCTTGATGAGGAGATCAGCTACTTCGAAATAACCGAAAACCATGATGATGAAAATAAATACAACATGACCAATATTATTGTGTAAGTTTTTTAAACTGTTCTGTACTTATTCATAAACAGTGGGGCAGGGACTTTGGCGCCGATTCCCTTGTTCACAAACTAAACTAAATTTAAGTCAGTGCATCTTTTTCTTTCTATTTCTTTAAGAAAAGGACAGAAGATAAATATTAGTTCAGTCCTGTCAAATTAGTCAGCGCCTGTCGTAAATTGACGTATTTTTAGTAGCCATGTTTCTAATGACGGTCTATTTTGTCTATGGAGTATCTTAATTGTAACCAAACTGTAACCATGAATTCAGCACATGATTTTAGAACCCCGAGTGTAGGAATTTATCAAAGGTTGTCAAAAAAATATCTGCTGTTTCGTAGGAAAGTGCAATACCTACGTGATCAAAATATATGGAACAGCCAATTTTTTTTAAATAACCGCCGAATAATTTCTACGCAGAGTTCGGAATCATATACTGAACCCCTGGTAACAGGTTGCGCGTTGATGCCCCTGCCACCCTGTATACTATGTAGCTTATGGTCGCGACTTCGTCCACATGAAATTATTTGTTTGACGACTTTAATTTATAATGTGTATATAGAAGTGTCTTAAGGTACCTACATAATGTAAAAAAAAAAAAAAATTTCAGAGAAGGTGAAGATGGTCCCAGGATAATGAGCACGAGATCTTTAGAGGAAAACTACGCGGAAGAACAAGATGACGAGGACTCGATGGCGATGCCGGTTGAAATTAGGGCAGTCCCTGAGCATACCGACGGCAAACACACTGACGATAACCCCAGTAAGTCCTTTTCTATAAGGCGAAAGCGTAGAGTAACCCGCAAAATTCAAATCTTACGTTGTTTACAATACTGCATACTTGCAGGTCAGTATTGTAATTCCGTAAATACGTTCACAAATATTTGTTACGGTCGCAAATCATTTTTTGATCTACACACAACTGTGTTTGTGGATCATTTTTTGATCTACATACAACTGTGTTTGTGGATCATTTTTTGATCTACATACAACTGTGTATGTGGATCATTTTTTGATCTGCATACAACTGTGTATGTGGATCAAAAAATGATTCGCGACCGTAACAAATATGTATTTGTGAACGTATTTGTATAATTACAGTCATTAGTATCTTCAATACGGCTCTGTAAGTTCATATTAACCTATTGAATGATTACATACATACATAATCGGCCTATAATGTTCCCACTGCTGGGACACAGGCCTCCTCTCTCTTTGAGAGGGAGTCTATTGTTTGAGTATTTCATGAAATCATGACATATTTTTAGTCCAATTTAGAAAGTTGAAAAGATGATTTCAATGATTATAATTCTGTAAATACATTTTTGTTACGGCCGCCAATCATATTTCGGTCAACATACAACCTTACACTGACATGCAAACTGCCAAAAACGTAAGCAAAAGATTTCGTAGGCAACCTTTGCGCATCCCCCTTTGTATGTGGTAAAAGTCCCATGGCACCAGTGTGGTAATCGATACACAGTGTGGTGTTCCAACCACAGTTCATGATATACGCAACTTTTTTTCCCTTTTTATTTTACCGAAGCAAAACCAATCTACAAACAAACGAAAAAATAATCCATTTGGCCCAAAAAAAATACCATTTTCGATCAGACTCTACTTGTAGCAGGTCTGTTCCCACTGCAGGGCAAAGGCCTGCCTCTCCGTTTTCCACTTCTGTCTTGCGAGTGCCGGCCAGTCCCTACTGTATGAGTCAGGCTTGTCCCGCCGTCGTTGTCTCGGCCTGCCGCGATGACGTCGTGCGTTTAGTGGGACCCAATCGATGGTTTTCATAGCCCAATTGTCATCTGAAATGCGGCAGACGTCCAGCCCAGTTCCACTTAAGTTTAGCGGCTTTCAGGGTAACGTCCGTTATCTTGGGCGCGCAGTATTGTGTTCCTTAGATGGTCAGAAATTCGAACCTATTCTTGTTCATCAGATATAATTCGAAATCCTAGATGTCACTCAAGATTTCATATCTATACTATGACTGCCTAGTGAGAAATGGTTACAACAAAAATATCGATGACAACGATAAAAAAAAAAAAAATATTGTATATACTGAGATAAATTGAGAACCTCCTCTTATTTTTAAAAGTTGCTTAAAAATAAAATAAAATTTTCAGATCTAAGCGTAATGCAGTTCACAGTATCAAACCAAGGCTCCCTACAAATGATCCTGAACCGTTACGTGTACTATCTGAAGCATACTAACAGGAACAGCACGCGCCAGTGGCGCTGTGTGGACTATCTGAACAACGTCAAGTGTCCCGCGCATGTCTTTACTAGAGATGACGTTGTTGTGCAGAGGTGAGCTATCAATATAATTCTAGCTTATAATTTTCCCACCGCTGGGATCCAGGTTTCGTCTCTCTGAGACGAAGGTTGTCCCAGGAAAAGATGGCGCTTCGGGAAACATCGTCTATCTTCAGAAATACGAACGCGCGATGATGAGATCTAATATAGAGTTGTTATAACCATGCAACTACTTGCCAATTTTTCATAGGTAACTTGAGTGTAAAGGAATACGAGGAAAAGAACGTCTTTTTTTAGAAACTTCGATTTCTAACGACTGTTGACGTAACTATGGTGACTTATATAACATAGACTGCATTATTTCTGATGTTTATTTTAAGTTATTTTCAATTTTCAAAACGGCTTATTTTAAGTTGCTTTGTCGTATTAGATTAAATATCTGTAATATCAAAGGAAACGTGATAAATAAATAAATAAGCCCGAGCCTGGTTAGAGCTGATAATTAAGACCAGTTATTCATTTCAGGATATCAGCTCACGTGCATCCATTCCACGACAAAAGGATATTAAAGAAGGTGAAAGCTGGCGCGGTGTTCTCAGCGATCCACGAGGCAGAACAACAACGGAAGTTTAAGAAAAATGACGGAAGTTTGAGCGACTGAATTAAATTATTGGAAATAAAATGAAATATTATCTATAGAAAGAATAATTATTTTATTGTATTTTTTTTTTTATCTTTTCGTTTGTAGACATAGACCTAAAAAAATACAGTAATTTAGGATGTCCTTGATCCTGGTGAAGAAAAGAGTCATGGGCAGGTTTTTACCAGTACCCTAATTGCGTAACAAACTATCAATTACAATATTGCTAATCCATTGCTTCATATAATTGAAAAATTTGTCTGCTCAACAACGTATATAACGCAATGGATGTTGTTGAACTGTCAAAATGAAAGCCACTGCTACTGTTAGTGTGTTCAGCAATTACCCTGCTGAACGATGTTTTGATATTTTATTGATATAATCTAAGGCTTTGAGTTCAGACTAACTTTAGTCATCAGAATATAATGGAATACTCTTTATTATGTATGGACGCCAGCACATCAAGTTACCACAATCTGTCAAATTTCTTTAATAGATTTTCAACTTTATCGCCAAAGCATTAAGGTTCAAAGTTGATTGGCAAAATTTGACAGTTTCGGGTAGCATGACCTGCTGGCGTCTGTACATCATATCATCATTTCAGCCGAAAGACGTCTACAGCTGGACACAGGCCCCCCCAAGCACCTCCACTTCAACCGGTTTTGTGGTCGCATCCAACGGGTTCCTGCGGCCTTCACAAGGTCGTCGGTTCACCTTGCGGGAGGCCTTCCAACGCTACGTCTTCCGGCAGTCGCCACTCCACACCATATACATTACAGATATAAATGTAGAAATTTTACAAAGTTTGACACAATGGGCGGCGGTCATCACACTGAACAGACACAAAATACTATCAGAAGTGAAAATTTCAGTATCGCCAAAGACCCCATCCACGCACGCGGCAGCCAGGATTATGTTCACGAATTGGATTAGGTAAGTAGCATTTAAAAAAGGTAGGTACTAGAAGATTTTAAACTCAACTTTTTATATGACACTCATTTATATCTGTATTACTTTACTTTGTCAACGTTTTATGTACCGTACCGGTTTCTTTTAATTTGTTCGGATTTACTTGTTTTCTTCCGATAATAGACATCACCATTGTGTTCTTTTTAGTTTAGGTTTTTAGGTCCTAAGTTTACCTGCACTTGTTTTGTTTTGGGTAGGTACAGACGCCAGCACATCAAGCTACTACAATCTGTGAAATTTCTTTAATAGATTATCAACTTTATCGCTAAAGCCTTAAGGTTCAAGGTTGATTGGGAAAATTTGACAGTTTCGGGTAGCTTGACCTGCTGGCGTCTGTACATAAATCCAGAAGCATTCGTTTTGATAACCTACTTGTACTACAAAAGTACCCGTGTAAAAGTGCACCCATGGTGTATACCATGGGAGCACTTTTGTAGCTACTTGCTTACCAACATGTTAGAATACAGCTAGGTAGCTAGTGGGTTTAGGATATACTGTGTATACCTATTATATATAGTATATTTTATGGGTGCATTATAGCGTAAGTACGCTTTAATGTACCCATAAAATATCCTAAAAATCCTATTATATCTATATAAAGAAGGCAATAAATGAGATGACACGACGTTATTTGTTAACTACCCACTTCAGTCAATGAACGTGTTGTGTTTAAGTAAATTTGTAGGAATTTCCGAATCCTATACTGTCTCATTTCCTTTTATAAAAGCACAAAATATGTCTCCATTTTTTCTTCCGGGATAAGGCAAACTCAAGTCTTTCCCTATTTTCATGATAGTCATCCTCAATTCGATAACAACTATGGAATGACGCACAGACATCCTTCACTGTAATCATGTAGTTGTGTAGTGTATTATCTTCTGTCGTTCCACTCTTAGCTATCCAATAATAGATGTAGAGATGCATTGCATATACGAACCTATGCAACTCGTATTAC
The DNA here is from genome assembly GCA_911387795.2 of Apamea monoglypha. Lineage (NCBI taxonomy): Eukaryota > Metazoa > Arthropoda > Insecta > Lepidoptera > Noctuidae > Apamea > Apamea monoglypha. The sequence goes on from OU426920.1 coordinate 2,963,833, forward strand.
TGCAGTTGGCCATCGGCTATCTTTATGTACAGACGTGCGCGAAAATAAATAAGATGCTACTTCCTATCGTGCTTGTGATATTCGCGGGTGCTTGTCAAGGGTACAAAGTCCTGGCGCTCCTTCCTTATCCCGGAAAGAGCCATCATATGGTGTTCGAGCCGGTTTTAAATGAGTTAGCGAGACGTGGTCATCACGTTACTGTGGTTTCCTTCTTCCCGTCAGCGACGCCACATGTAAACCGTCGCGACGTCAGCCTGGTAAGACTAGCGCCGTTAAACGTAGAAGTCATCGACCTACGGGATTATGACGACCCGTCTTTTTACGCCAGAAAATTCTCCACTCAATTTTCTCTAGCATCCAACCTTATGGACTTTAATCTCAAACTTTGCGAAAAGCTGCTTTTTTCGGATGTTTTTGAAGAGTTCGTTAAAGGTGAAGGAGCTTACGATGTAGTGTTAGTGGAGCATTTCCATACGGATTGCATGATGGGTATAGTGCACAATTATGCGGCGCCTTCAGTTGCTCTGATGTCGTGTGCTTTGATGCCGTGGACTCCTGCGAGGGTCGGGGCTGACGACAACCCAGCCACCTTCCCTTCTATGTTGCTGCCATTTGGTGACGAGATGTCCTTCCTAGAGAAACTCGAGAATGCTTTTAGCATAAACTTTTATAAGTACTGGCATAGTTACGCGACAAGGAATGAGCAGAACGTTGTGGAGACCAGGCTGGGCCGGAAACTGCCGCCGCTAGAAGAATTGGCGAAGAATGCAAGTGTTGTGCTCGTCAACACTCACTATACTCTGAACGGAGTGAGGGTGTTGCCACCATCAGTGGTCGAAGTCGGAGGTATACATCTTCACAACAAAACTGCTCAGCCTCTACCTGAGGTAAATCCACATTGTATGTATGGCCTTGTTTATTTTAATTATCGAGCTGTTTTGTGATTTTATTACCTTCATATTTGCCCCTTTGTTTATGAAACAACAATGCAGTCATAGTCACCCTATACTATTCTTTCCTTTCACAATAAATCACCTACAAACGCAGCAGTTTTTGTAAGTAAGCTGATAATAACTAAATAATAGAATAAGTTGGGGTGACTTTTGTAATCTGTTACCTACCTATTTGTTATTCATGCCTTCTGGGTCTTAAGATGACTATAGTGGGCAAAAATTATTGAAATATGAATAAAATAAAGTGAGAGTTCAGAATGATGACAATAAGAATTACTTAAAGTAGGTATGGAATCTAGGAAGAAAGACGGGCTTCGCTTCGTGCCATTACAAACTCTAATGACGAGATGGTAAATAAATGATTTTGCGATTTTTATCCCTAACTATTATTTATAAATCTCCTACTCCTTTGCCCCACTCAGGACCTCGAGCATTGGGTATCGGGATCAAAGCATGGAGTCATTCTCTTCAGCTTTGGGTCTCTAATTCGCGGCTCATCGTTGCCGCCAAAACGTTTGGAAGCTATCTTGAAAGTTTTCGCGCGTCTACCACAACGAATCGTTTGGAAATGGGAAACGGAAGACATTACGGGGTTGCCAGAAAACGTTCTCGTGCTAAAATGGTTGCCTCAGTATGATTTACTTCGTAAGTATATATCTATATAAAACTTCATAACTTTATGTAGTTACTTTGCACGTAAGTACCTATAATTTGATTTTCTGCAGCCGCCAATTCGCTACCATTAGATTAGCCGTGCAAACGTAAGCTATTCGATGTGGGGTGTAATTATACCAGTGCAACTAACAGGCAATTGCCAACGTACATAATCATATCACGAAATCTGGCTCCCGTGCATAAACCCATAGCATTCGCGGTAATTCTACAATGCATCCAACATTGTCAGATGACCATGAATCGGAACACGCATTGTTGCACGAAATACGAGTATATGAGTGCGTTTTTATTACCTACTGGGCTACTAACTATGTTTTCAAAATGTAGAGACTGTCCTTGTCTATCTATTCTGTTATATGTATGTAGTTATGACCTAGCCGTAGGTACCTACTTATTCCTCTATATGAAGACCAAGATGAGACAAAAAATCCAAATTCTTCGTGATTTAGTTGAACTTGGGGTCAGAGGGTCGTCTTTGGTAGTAGATTTAGTTGCAATAACCCTCAATTTCTTTACAACGCAGCTATTTTGCAAGCAACGAAAAATATCTTTTGACCTCCGGCCAAACAGGCGGATCCTGCACTTGATGCGGGACGAAAGTTGTTCGTGCCGATTGTGACAACCTACTTGTACGGAGGTGTTAAAACTGGCGCGAAAGGTCGCGTGACTTCCTAATCATAAAACAGAGGCACGTAGTCACGTCCCGCGTGGGATCGGCAATCTGCTTCATACTCCAAAGACCTCCCTACTCTTTTTCCACCTGTCTCATCAGAGAGCTGCCAAAAACCAAGCTCATCCCGCCATCTCTGCCTGGGCCTGCCGCAATGTCGTTTCCCATTAAGTGGAACCCACTGGTTCGTAAGTTTCATACACCTGTCTTGCTTAATTTCCAGACCACCCGAACTGCGTGGCATTCATAACCCATGGCGGTCTCCTGAGCCTGACGGAGGCGGTCGCAGCAGGAGTACCGTCACTAGTACTCCCAGTCCTGGGCGACCAGCCTGGGAATGCCGCGTATGCCAAGCGCGCCGGCATAGCTGAGGCGTTAGCGATTTATGATGTTGATGAAGAGAGGCTGTATGGGGCACTCGTGAAGGTTTTGACGCCTGAGTAAGTATGAGAATAGAGAAGACAAATACTAGTTATCGGCCTACTCCGGATGGTCATTTTGGATTTGGAGACGCCTGGTTCCAGCAGTAGGTAGATGTTTTATTGTTATAGGCTCAATCACTCAGCTAAGCATTAGAGTTGGAAGTGTTGGAACACAATTCATTTCATTTCAGAGATGATTAGGTCCATTTAGAAGACTGGACGACTGTTGATGAAATAAAGCTACCCTAAGAGGCAAACCATTTACAATTCCGGAAGTTCCGTACCTATTTTTTAATATTGTTATTACTGAACAATATACAGAATGTTCTTTATCTCAGTCTGGCACGGCTTTTTCAACAGGAAAGTGTTGCAAGTCTAATAACGACCGACTAATAACAGAACAATGTAATTTTTTATTTGATAACGGTGTTACAGAATGCGTGCCCGCGCTAAAGCCTTCAGCAGACGGTGGTGGGAGCGCCCTCTACCGCCGATGGACACCGCCATGCACTACATAGAACACACGGCACGCTACGGACATCTGGACATGTCCTCACATGGACGTCTCATGTCCAAGCCACAGTTGTTGTTCTTTCAGTCTATTGAGTATGTGGCTGCTGAAGCTTTGCTCTTGTTCATTGTTACTCTAGTATGCTGTTGCTGTTGTTGTGGATCGCGAAAAGAGAAGGTCAAAGTTAAACAACATTAAAGTATTTGTTTGGGTAGTTCTAGTTAGCAAATTTACATTTTAAGTTATACTGACTGAAAGGAAACCTTAGAAAATATGAAAGTGTTGCAATGTTAAAAATAAATTAAACATTATTATAAAAATACATTTATTGGTTTAATTAACATTTATAAAAAAATATACAAAAACATTGTACAAAAATATTTATGACGATTTCTTTATTTATCATTAATAAATGAATGAGCAAGTTTTTATGGATTGTAAAATTAGAGTGAGTCGACACTCAGGTGGAATGTGGTTCAAACATATTCTATATAAATTATTAATAAGAAATATCATGCACTTTTCCCCTTTCCGATAGTTAAGTCTTTCGTGAATGCCAGAAGATATGTATGTGTACATATGAAGATATGTATGTGTGTACATATTGCCCACATATTATATTTATGATTTTAATGACCGAGTCGACAGATACATCGATAGCCAAAACTTTTTATCTAACATGTTTTAAGTCTTAATCAGAGGAAGTTTCTCAGTGTAAAGTGTATTTTTCTATGCTTGTCTTACTCGGCTATTCCGTTTATCGACACTAAGGTGGATACACTCAAACGTATGTCCGAGAATCCACCTTCGGCCTAGTTGAATAAACAGAATTTATAGGCTTAGGGTGGATAAACGGAATAACCCGTATTATTTGGTAACAAGTACTGACATTTCCATTTTGAGTTTTTTTTAAATTTCTAAATGGTTTATTGGAAAGAGCGTGCGACTCCTGTTTTTCGTTTATTTACCATATCAGACTTATTATAAGGAATAAACACACTACCTATAGATTATTATCTCATCGAGTACAAGTATTAATCGAGACTAGAAAATCGTATAAATATTATTCTTGTTTAATTTTGTTATTGATAAGGAATGTAGCGGGATGGCAATTGACGCATAAAGTTCGAACCGAGTATTATAAAGTAAATATTCTAAGTTTGTAGACAATAACACTTATACACTAATATAATTTTCAATTTCGTAACAGTACCTACTGGTATCGGTTTATTGATATTAAATCTACTTGTCACATTTATATTAAATCTAATTTTATATTCTACGCTCGAATCAACTCGATTCTAACATGATTTTTAAACCTCCGTTAAATTAACTTGAGAGAAGAAGAGAAATGAATTTACAGTTAAATGCATGGATTGATTCCATCATTTATCGTGCCACAAATAACAGTACATCCCGATTCAAACTTTATGGCGACTCGGAACATGAGGCGAGTCGCTGCGCAGTAACAAATTCACCTGTCAGCGGGGGGGAGGGCTGAGGTACTGCGCAGCGAGTAGAGCACTCACTTCAGAGCCGCATGAATCGGGCTGTAATGGCGACTGTCACATTCCCCAAAAAAATGCATTTATACATTCATGTATTTCGATGTTGACAGAATTTTAAAGTATGTATACTGCATAATATTATAGGTATGTACTAACAAAAGTAACTCGTAACCCAGCGGCCTTTAATAAAATTATAATATTATTCTACTAGGTACCTAATACCTGAGGATAAAATAAAATAAAAGTCAATAAACGGACTAATAGAATCGGAATGTCTCCTTACCTTATGATAAAGACGCTTACAAACGAAAAATAAATGCCCATTTAAGTACAAGTTACACAAAAAGATTAGCTTAGCGATATTTTACGAAGGTGGGGAGTACGAACGCAGCTTTATGAACGTCGCTGCTGTAGTACGGACGCCAGCACACCAAGTTACTACAATCTGTCAAATTTCTTTAATAGATTTTCAACTTTATCGCTAAAACTTTATCAACTTTATTCATGAAAATAAACATAGGTAGGTATGTGCAATAAACAGTTTTTTTTTATGCAGCCATATTCCAAAACATATTTACTACACATTACATGTTTATTTAATTTCAAAATATAAGTTCATAAAACTTAAATAATCAGTAATTATAACCACAATTATAACCACTAGTTTGCAGCAATCAAATTAACAACTTTAATGTAGTTTGATTATTGTAGTTAAGTTACATGTACCTAATCATAACTACATGTAGTTAACTACTTTTAATCGTAATTAGTAACCAGATTACAAAATTGTAGTTAACTACGCTACGCCCTACACTGCCGTTAGTGCAATTATAACTCGAAAACAAATAATCCTTATCCTTCTACTTTTATCAACCTACACATATTGTCGCACTGCAGGGCAGAGGCCTCTGCTCATACACAGTAGGCATCAGCATTGATCACCACGCGTGCTCAAGGCGGATTGGCGAATTAATTAGACTTGTATTAATTACCTATAAGTATGTATTAGTAAATTCCTTTATTACATTTCCATACATATTATTTACAATTTAAAATATTATTTTATAAAAAACAAAATTGTCCATCGACATCAGGAACAGGGTCCAATCTGCCGGTGGTCAGGACTCTAGAGAGAGGAACGTCCTCACTATGCGTGCCGAGTCCAGGAGTACTGCTTTCTGAATCAAGCCGCGCAATCAGAACCTCCTAAGGTGTTGGTCGAGGCTCTCTGCTATTAGGCCACTTTTATTAGAGTTTACTAATAGCTGCGCCCCGCGGTTTCACCCGCATACGTTTCGATCCCGTGGGAATATCGGGATAAAAAATATCCTAAATGTTAATCCGGTTTCAAACCATCTGTGTGCCATATTTCATCCAAATCCGTTCAGGAGTTTTTGCGTGAAAGAGTAACAAACATCCATCCATCCAAACTTTCACGTATAAAATATTATTATAGTAGGAAGCAAGTAGGATAATAGGATTATTTGTTACGATATATTAATTAGTATGGCTTTCGAGTTAGGACACAACAGCCTGACACTGAGAGCATTTAATACGTTTCCCCAAAAAAAATGCCATCCTGTAGAAATTTTCCGATTAAACTATTATTTCCTGCTGGATCCCTTCCTGTTCGGTCAGATAAGTTCTTATCGAATACATTAAGTAATTACGTAGTATCGTCACTGATAACGGGGTTATAGTGTGGAATGTTATCAATGCCGTATTGTCTCGGCTCCTTAATGTTCCTTAATGTTCCATCTAAATGTTTTTCTTAATGTTTCTACTTTGTAGTTATCCCTATTGACACGTTAATTACATGTTCTGAATAGTTTTGTAAATACACGCTGAATACAAAGCATGGTGTCTAAACTGTTTGTTGTTAAATAATATGAAAGGTTGTCTTTAAAAGACCGCTCTTAGCGATAAGACCACCCATTGTGTCACCCTTTGTAAAATTTTTGTATATTTATGTTTTATAATTTGTATGGTGTACAATAAAGAGTATTCTATTCTATTCTATGAATAATCATCTATTGTCTTCGGTTTGTAGTCATAAACATTGTAATTGTTAGCTAAGAGCCTAGACTGGTATGTTATCATTGTGTTAAATTACACCAGTGTATTATATGGAGGTATTACTTGACTCAGTTTTAAAACTTTCATTTTGATGCGTGAAATTTTGAGATGAAATTGTACAGGGTGGCAGGGACATCGACGCGCAACCGCTTACCATGGATTCAGTACTTGATTCTACACCCCCCTGCGTTGACATTTTTCGTCGGCTTTTTCTTAATATTTACGTTTTTTTCTGCATTTTTTTTTTTACTGCAAACCAACCCACTAACCCAATGAGATTTTTAATTAAAAAATAGTAAATTCACTTGTTTCACTTTTATTAAAACAGCAATGTAAATAAAACTCGAAAGAGCAGCGCGCGGTATCGCGGTAGGTAGCGCGCGCGCGCGCGCCATCTGCGGAGCCTTTTGATCGCGTTGTTTGCAATACATTGCGCACTCAAAAAATTTTTTTTTAACCGGTGCTTTGGTGCCGTGGATTCCTGCGAGGGTCGGGGCTGACGACAACCCAGCCACCTTCCCCTCTATGTATGAGAGAAACTCGAGAATGCTTTTATCATAAACTTTTATAAGTATTGGCATAGTTACGCGACAAGGAATGAGCAGAACGTTGTGGAGACCAGCCTGGGCCGGAAACTGCCGCCGCTAGAAGAATTGGCGAAGAATGCCAGTGTTGTGCTCGTCAACACTCACTATACTCTGAACGGAGTGAGGGTGTTACCACAATCAGTGGTCGAAGTCGGAGGTATACATCTTCACAACAAAACTGCGCAGCCTCTACCTGAGGTAAATCCACATTGTATGTATGGCCTTGTTTATTTTAATTATCGAGCTGTTTTGTGATTTTATCTAATACCTTCATATTTGCCCCTTTGTTTCTGAAACAACAATGCAGTCATAGTCATCCTATACTATTCTTTCCTTTCACAATAAATCACCTACAAACGCAACAGTTTTTGTAAGTAAGCTGTTAATAACTAAATAATAGAATAAGTTGGGGTGACTTTTGTAATCTGTTACCTACATATTTGTTATTCATGCCTTCTGGGTCTTGAGATGACTAAAGTGGGCAAAAATTATTGAAATATGAATAAAATAAAGTGAGAGTTCAGAATGATGACAATAAGAATTACTTAAAGTAGGTATGGAATCTCAAAAATCATTACAAACTTACAAAGTATAATGACGAGACGATAAATAAACGATTTTGCGATTTTTATCCCTAACTATTATTTATAAATCTCCTGCTCCTTTGCCCCACACAGGACCTCGAGAATTGGGTATCGGGATCAAAGCATGGAGTCATTCTCGTCAGCTTTGGATCTCTAATTCGCGGCTCATCGTTGCCGCCAAAGCGTTCGGAAGCCATCTTGAAAGTTTTCGCGCGTCTATTACAACGAATCGTTTGGAAATGGGAAACGGAAGACATTACGGGGTTGCCAGAAAACGTTCTCGTGCTAAAATGGTTGCCTCAGTATGATTTAATTCGTAAGTATCTAAAGAAAACTTCAACTTATTACTCTTTAACTTATGTAGATACTTTGCATGCATGTACCTATAATTTGATTTTCTGCAGCCGCCAATTCGCTACCATTAGATTAACCGTGCAAACGTAAGCTATTCGATGTGGGGTGTAATTATGCAAGTGCAACTAACAGGCAACTGCCAACGTACGGACGCCAGCAGGTCAAGCTACCCGAAACTGTCAAATTTTCCCAACAATGCTTTAGTGATAAAGTTGAAAATCTATCAAAGAGATTTGACAGATTATAGTAGCTTGATGTGCTGGCGTCTGTACATAATCATATCACGAAATCTGGCTCCCGTGCATAAACCCATAGCATTCACGGTAATTCTACAATGCATCCAACATTGTCAGATGACCATGAATCGGAACACGCATTGTTGCACGAAATATATGACCTACCTACCTACTTATTACCTACTGGGCTACTAACTATGTTTTCAAAATGTAGAGACTGTCCTTGTCTATCTATCTATACTAATATTATAAAGAGGTAACATTTGTTTGTAAGTTTGTAAGTTGTATGTAGGGGGTAATCTCCGGAAGTAATGAACCAATTTTAAAAATTGTTTCACTGGTAGAAAGCTACATTATTCGTGATTGCTATAGGCTATAAATTATAAAGATATCATGCATGTTAGCCGAACTAGCTCAATTTTTGTCTAGCCAGGCGGAAAAAAATAGCTCTTACAACAGAGTTATTTGCATGCGCTGCCTTAACAGTTGTACAATTGTATTTTAGCAGATATAGTACCTTTTATGTGTTAAAAAAAGTATTTTTCGATGTACTTACCTTTGGACGACTTTTTAAACAACAAAATATTAAAGCTTATCGAAAAATTATTATGTTGATCACAAGAACACCATAGAGATACGATTTGCCCAAAACAGTATGTCAATTGGTTAAATAGTTTCGAAGATAATATAAACGAAATGCCGCCGTCCATTCACGAACCGCATTAGAACATGCTTTGTTCCGTACCTATTTTTTAATATTGTTATTACTGAACAATATACAGAATGTTCTTTATCTCAGTCTGGCACGGCTTTTTCAACAGGAAAGTGTTGGAAGTGTAATAACGACCGACTAATAACAGAACAATGTAATTTTTTATTTGATAACGGTGTTACAGAATGCGTGCCCGCGCTAAAGCCTTCAGCAGACGGTGGTGGGAGCGCCCTCTACCGCCGATGGACACCGCCATGCACTACATAGAACACACGGCACGCTACGCACGGCTGGACATGTCCTCACATGGACGTCTCATATCCAAGCCACAGTTGTTGTTCTTTCAGTTTATTGAGTATGTGGCTGCTGAAGCTTTGCTCTTGTTCGTTGTTACTCTAGTAAGCTGTTGCTGTTGTTGTGGATCGCGAAAAGAGAAGGTCAAAGCTAAACAACATTGAAGTATTTGTTTGGGTAGTTCTAGTTAGCAAATTTACATTTTAAGTTATATTGACTGGAAGGAAACCTTAGAAAATATGAAAGTGTTGCAATGTTAAAAATAAATTAAACGTTATTATAAAAATACATTTATTGTCCCTGATTTAATTAACATTTATAAAAAAATATACAAAAACATTGTACAAAAATATTTATGACGATTTCTTTATTTATCATTATCACATTAATAAATGAGCAAGTTTTTATGGATCGTAAAATTAGAGTGAGTCGACACTCAGGTGGAATGTGGTTCAAACATATTCTATATAAATTATTAATAAGAAATATCATGCACTTTTCCCCTTTCCGATAGTTAAGTCTTTTGTGAATGCCAGAAGATATGTATGTGTACATATGAAGATATGTATATGTGTACATATTGCCCACATATATTTATGATTTTAATGACAGAGTCGACAGATACATCGATAGCCAAAACTTTTTATCTAACATGTTTTAAGTCTTAATCAGAGGAAGTTTCTCAGTGTAAAGTGTATTTTTCTATGCTTGTCTTACTCGGCTATTCCGTTTATCGACCCTAAGGTGGATACACTCAAACGTATGTCCGAGAATCCACCTTCGGCCTAGTTGAATAAACAGAATTTATAGGCTTAGGGTGGATAAACGGAATAACCCGTATTATTTGGTAACAACTGACATTTCCATTTTGAGTTTTTTTTTTCATTTCTAAATGGTTTATTGGAAAGAGCGTGCGACTCCTGTTTTTCGTTTATTTACCATATCAGACTTATTATAAGGAATAAACACACTACCTATAGATTATTATCTCATCGAGTACAAGTATTAATCGAGACTAGAAAATCGTATAAATATTATTCTTGTTTAATTTTTTTATTGATAAGGAATGTAGTGGAATGGTAATTGACGCATAAAGTTCGAACCGAGTATTATAAAGTAAATATTCTAAGTTTGTAGACAATAACACTTATACACTAATATAATTTTCAATTTCGTAACAGTACCTAGTAAGAATAATATTATAATTTTATTAAAGGCCGCTGGGTTACGAGTTACTTTTGTTATACATAGTACCTATAACATTATGCAGTATACATACTTTAAAATTTTGTCAACATCGAAATACATGAATGCATATGCATTTTTTTGGGGAATGTGACAGTCGCCATTACAGCCCGATTCATGCGGCTCTGAAGTGCGCTACTCGCTGCGCAGTACCTCCCCCCTCCCCCCCGCTGACAGGTGAATTTGTTACTGTACTGCGCAGCGACTCGTGTCATGTTCCGAGTCGCCATAAAGTTTGAATCGGGATGTACTGTTATTTGTGGCACGATAAATGATGGAATCAATCCATGCATTTAACTGTAAATTCATTTCGCTTCTCCTCTCAAGTGAATTTAACGGAGGTTTAAAAATCATGTTAGAATCGAGTTGATTCGAGCGTAGAATATAAAATTAGATTTAATATAAATATGACAAGTAGATTTAATATCAATAAACCGATACCAGTAATATATGAGGAATAAAAATGAGGAAAATAAAATAAAAGTCAATAAACGGACTAATAGATTCGGAATGTCGCCTTACCTTATGATAAAGACGCTTACAAACGAAAAATAAATGCACATTTAAGTACAAGTTACACAAAAAGATATCAAGCTAAGCGATATTTTACGAAGGTGGGGAGTACGAACGCAGCTTTATGAACGTCGCTGCTGTAGTACCTTAAGTTCATTTCCTTTTCATCTTCAGCCGAAAAAAGGAGTTGGGGCTGATTGAAAACTATATCTTTATCCAAGGAGCCGATGACGAAGCCTATCTGGCCGGACGGGTACGTAGGGACTGATGCGTAAGCATAGGACGCGCTAGGGAACTGATTCTTACAGATCTTTAACGTATTGCAGACTAGTTCTATATCGTTCCACACGGTGCCTGCTTGAGAGCAAACGATACCGTTAGGTTTGAGCGCGCTCTTCATAAGCGTGAAGTAGTTTTCTTGGAAGAGGTTGATGGCTGGCCCGACGGGGTCGCTGCTGTCTGTGATGATGACGTCGAACTCGTTTTTATGGTTCTTCATGAACTCGAAGCCGTCACCCACGTGAAGGGTCAGCTTCGGACTGTCGAAACCCACCGCCATGAACGGAAGGTACTTTTTTGATACTTCGATGACTTTCGCGTCGATTTCTACCTAGAATGTAAATTTTTTAGGGTTAATGAGGCTTGTAGACGGTATCAAGTTCAAAGTCGCGTTAGATCAGTAAGTTATCATCGGTTCAGGCGATAACGCAAACTGATTTGTCATGACTTTGTCATGGTCGAGCTGTCACCCGAATTTGCTCTTGGACGTTATTAGGTATCAATTATATTTCAGTTGTTGTTTTATTTTATACTTATTATAAAACGTAACGACGCTGTGTCTGCCTGTCAGGGACCGTTAGTGCAATTATAACTCGAAAACAAATAATCCTTATCCTTCTACTTTTATCAACCTACACATATTGTCGCACTGCAGGGCAGAGGCCTCTGCTCATACACAGAAGGCATCAGCATTGATCACCACGCGTGCTCAAGGCGGATTGGCGAATTTAGACTTGTATTAATTACCTATAATTATGTATTAGTAAATTCCTTTATTACATTTTCATACATATTATTTACAATTTTAAATATTATTTTATAAAAAAAAAAAAATTGTCCATCGACATCAGGAACAGGGTCCAATCTGCCGGTGGTCAGGGCTCTAGAGAGAGGAACCTCCTCACTATGCGTGCCGAGTCCAGGAGTACTGCTTTTTGAATCAAGCCGCGCAATCAGAACCTCCTAAGGTGTTGGTCGGGGCTCTCTGCTATTAGGCCACTTTTATTAGTAAACTAGCTGCGCCCCGCGGTTTCACCCGCATACGTTTCGATCCCGTGGGAATATCGGGATAAAAAGTATCCTATATGTTAATCCAGGTTTCAAACCACCTGTGTGCCAAATTTCATCCAAATCCGTTCAGGAGTTTTTACGTGAAAGAGTAACAAACATCCATCCATCCATCCAAATTTTCACGTTTATAATATTATTATAGTGGGAAGTAGGATAATAGGATTATTTGTTACGATAGATTAATTAGTATGACGAGTTAGGACACAACAGCCTGACACTAAGAGCTGATACGCTTAATACTTTTCCCCCAAAAAATGCCATCCTGTAGAGATTTTCCGATTAAACTATTATTCCCTGCTGGATCCCTTCCTGTTCGGTCAGATAAGTTCTTATCGAATACATTAAGTAATTACGTAGTATCGTCACTGATAACGGGGTTATAGTGTGGAATGTTATCAATGCCGTATTGTCTCGGCTCCTTAATGTTCCTTAATGTTCCATCTAAATGTTTTTCTTAATGTTTCTACTTTGTAGTTATCTCTATTGACACGTTAATTACATGTTCTGAATAGTTTTGTAAACAGACGCTGAATACAAAGCATGGTGTCTAAGCTGTTTGTTGTTAAATAATATGAAAGGTTGTCTTTAAAAGATCGCTCTTAGCGATAAGAACGGCCATTGTGTCACCCTTTGTAAAATTTTTGTATATTTATGTTTTATAATTTGTATGGTGTACAATAAAGAGCATTCTATTCTATTCTATCTATTGTCTTAGAAAGAAAGAAAGAAAATACGTTTATCGGTGTTCGTTGTTCGGTGTTGTGTTTTTCGTCTTCGGTTTGTAGTCATAAACATTGTAATTGTTAGCTAAGAGCCTAGACTGGTATGTTATCATTGTGTTAAATTACACCAGTGTATTGTATGGAGGTATTACTTGACTCAGTTTTAAAACTTTCATTTTGATGCGAGAAATTTTGAGATGAAATTGTACAGGGTGGCAGGGACATCGACGCGCAACCGCTTATTCAGTACTTGATTCTACAGCCCCCCCTGTGTTGACATTTTTCGTCGGCTTTTTCTTACGTTTTTTTCTGCATTTTTTTTACTGTAAACTCTATAAAATCATTATTTCTATCTAACCCAATGAGATTTTTAATTAAAAAATAGTAAATTCACTTGTTTCACTTAAAACAGCAATGTAAATAAAACTCGAAAGGGCAGCGCGCGGTATCGCGGTATGTAGCGTGCGCGCGCGCGCGGCATCTGCGGAGCGTTTTGACCGCGTTGTTTGCAATACATTGCGCACTCAAAAATTAAAAAAAATTAAACCGGTCATTTCCGAGATGAATGACTTTCGTAATTTCGTATCAGGTGTAACCTTTTCACGACGTTTGCGCGTCGATATCCCTGCCACCCTGTATACATAAACTCACAACACGCACATACTTGTACACACGCACACACACAAACTATACTTATGACAATCTTGTCTACTTACCTATGTTAAATATGTTATTAATATTTTTCTTACTTTTGTTATGGAAGAGCGGAGTCTTCTAATACAGGCATTGTTTGCTTAAAAGAAGGCTCCAATCACAAACTAATTGACGATTTTGAATTGAATTTGAATATAAGTAAATATTATAGCAACTCTAGGCATTTTGTGGCAGAGTTAGTTGCATTAGAAACTTTTGGAAGGTGCAACTAGAATCAATTATATTTTCTTCTAAATTTTGATGTTCAAAAGTTGCCTACTTGAAATAAATTATTTAACTTTTACTGATGCAGTCTTATTTAACTAAAGAACAGTAATCCAGATGTTTTTCTTTTAACTCAGTTTATCTAACCAAATAATGTACATAACTGGGTGTTGATCTTGTATGGAATAAGTGTTGTGTCGCTTGAGAGGAGCCTATGTCACAGTGGGCATCTTTCAACTGTATTAACAATTGAGTATAGTATAGAGGAACTAAAATTCACCTGTGCAATAACTTGGATTTATATCTGTGCATGTTTAACTCAAATAAATAACCAGCAATTACCTGTACAATTTCCTTGACTAGAGGATGTTTGGCGACCTCACGCGCGACGCCCCCGTCACCGCCACCGACGATCAGCACCCGCTCAGGGTTTTTGTGACAGCATAGAGGTAGGAACGAGATCATTTCCTGAAACATAGATTTTAATTCAAATATATTGTTTGATTGGTAGTACTCTGGTGCGGAATACTACTACAACAATGCACCATGGGAAATGGAGCCAAATAATGCCCCATGCGGAAATGCATTTTTACTCTCTAAAACTAAACACCCCTTTGCATGGTGTGTGGTAGTGTGAGATCCAGCTTAGATAATAGAACTACAGACTACACAAGGATGATTGCACCTATTTATATAGCTATGGTGTCAAATAACAAAATGAAGTTCTAGGCTTTTTAGAAATATTGTAGTTCTAGTAGGCCCTAGAGCTAAAATCTAGGACTAAGCTGAGGACTCTGGGTTGAATTGCCAGGTTGGGCAATCCATATCAAGAGTGTTTTTAAAATTTTGCTAGAGAAGATAACTGTAGGTAATGCGGGTCCAATACTAAGAAGGACCTAATACAATTATCTCCTTTGTATTAAGGTGAGTAGCAATATTTTTCTTAGAAGTTTACTGCATTAATATGCATTGGGTATTAGATATTTACCTGATACGAAAACTCATCCTTTTCAGTGCACTGTATGATACCGTCCAGTACCAGCACTTTTCCGAAGTTGGTGGTGTCAAACACATTTATATCCTGGTATTCAGACTTCTCGGAGTGCAAGACCTCCTTCACTTCAATGGAGAATGTGCCGCCGGGCCACATCTCACATGTTTCAGTGAACCAGTTGTTTTTTAGAGTATCCATTTTATGATGCTGAGGTAAAATCTGGAATTTGATACGAAATAATTATTACAATGAAAAATAAGTTTTATTACTTAGTAACTAGCTAGCTACTTAGTGCTAGCTGTTTAAAAAAATTGGTTGAATTTAAGTAAATCTTCTGGTTCTGTAATAGATCGATCCTATTAATTTGAATCACAATTATAGTACACGATGTTTGTAGATAGTGCACCATTAATCTTCTAAACTTTCATGTATAAGTATATAAAGAAATACATAGGTACTTAAATAAGTTTTTAATCTAACTAACAAAAATCCGGAAGAAGCTGCAGCTATGAAGTTATCAGTACAATACGCAGAACATATTGAATTTGCAGCTCCGTTAAAACGTCTTTAATAATATTTTACGTAAAGATGAGCGAGCTGAATGAAAAATTTGAAAACGAAAGACTACAATAAGTAGTTATTGCCTAAATCAATTGTCAGCATTAAGCCAACATATCGTAAACGTTGCAACTTCGTCACTATTTCGTAGGGCCTTACTTACAGAGATAAATTATCCTTAATTTCTTGATCTGCCCGGACAAGTCACCAGCTGTTGTCGCGTTGATAGTATGAGTACGACTGAATAGAACACGTCGTGGTTCAGTCGATAGGAGTACCAAACTGTTTGTTTAATAATTGTTATCACTTTACTGATAACATTTGGTTACTTTTCATTAGTGTTAAAAAGAAAACAACGAAATCACTGTGCGCTGGATTGAGCTATACGTCAAAATGGAATTGAATTGACATTGACAGTGTGTGACTGACAGATGCTGGTAGTGATGCGCCTTCCATCAAAACTCTTTAGTCAATTATAATTATACTAAAAGTAAATAATTTGCTTTTTTTTATTAATTGATTTTTATGTAGTTTGGCATCTCAATTTTAATTGTAAAGCTAAGAGCACATTACATATGCAGCGCAAAAACTCATACCTTTCATACAGAATCCTCGATGTTGACTTCCATAATATAAATAAAATCCTCAAATCTCATTGTTTTGGTTTGAATCATTGTTACATGTCTTAATCTAACCAATAATAAACATCTACGTTTAAACAAGGTAAATTGAAATAGCTGAAAATCTGAAAAAGGGGTTATTGAAATAATCAATATGAACAACTTTTTATTGTGGGAATAGCATGAGATATAAAATAACGATAGTAAGTCAATAGAAAAAAATGCTTGGACGGTGATCTTGTCCGCGTGAGATATGAAGACGTCCCTTTTTTGTCTCCAAGCTCAGTACAGCTCGATTTAAACTTTATAGCGGCTCTGAAGTGCGAATTCGTTTATAATATTAGCACTTGAACTACGAAAATAGCTTTTACTGGTAAGACATAAAAGTTGCTGTCAATGATGTGCGGTTGACTGTACTGACTGTACACGAGTGTAACATGGTGAGTTTCAGTAGGAATAATAATAAGAAATGGTCTTTTTCATGACAAGTGACTTTTTTTTTAAACCAGAATCCAACAGCGGTCCACAGCTGTAGGTCAGTATAAACCATTTTGCATCTGACTGAGAAGTTCCATATCTCGTTAAAACTTTCAATAAAAAAAAAAATCCCTCTCTAGGGCTAATAATAATAACCCTCCACAATCGCGAGATATGCAGTCTCAGGGAATATTTCCTAGAAAACCGACGTTGGGGTGTATCGAGATGTAGTCACGGTGGACAAGGGCCTCACCCCGCTTTCCTTGGGTAAAGAGAACTGGCGCAAACCAGTAGTGCTTGACACTAATGAACGCATGGAGGTAGGGCAGAGTAAAGAGCTTCACGGACGCTTCTTCCGGGCCGTACATGGGCCTGATGTAGATCTACTAGCGTCCGTAGCCTGGCTGCGTTTCGGTGACCTCTTTGGAGAAACCGAAGGTTTTGTCTGTGCAATTATGGACGAAGTTATGATGACGAACAATTACCGATTTATTGTGAAAGACGGCATGGTTGACATCTGTCGGGCATGCCACCGGCCGGGGGAATCAATCAGGCATATTATCTCCGGGTGTTCTCGTCTAGCTAACGGAGAGTACTTGCATAGACACAACCTTGTAGCTAGGATAATCCATCAGCAACTTGCTCTGAAATACAACCTTGTGGAATCGGAGGTGCCGTACTTCAGGTATGTGCCCGACCCAGTTCTCTAAAATGGAAATATCACATTGTCCTGGGATCGATCCATCATTACTGACAGGACTATTGTTGCCAATAAGCCTGATATAGTGGTGGTGGATCGAACAGAGCGGCGCGCAATGACTGTTTACATAACCGTCCCGCATGATGACAACCTCGTGAAAGCCGAGAAAGATAAACAAATCAAGTATCTTGACTTGGCTCGCGAGGTTGTCGACATGTGGGATATGGACTCAGCGATCAATGTGCCGGTAGTCGTGACAGCCAATGGCTTAATAGCCAAGAGCCTCGACCAACACCTGAGGAGGCTCTCGTTGGGCAGCTGGATCAAGGGCTTGATTCAGAAAGCAGTACTTCTGGACACAGCTCGCATTGTCAGGAGGTTCCTCTCTCTGAAGCCCTGACCGCCGGTAGCTTGGACCCTGTTCCCGATACCGGTGGGCTACTATTTTTTATATTTTTTAATGTTTTTTTTATCTTTTTGTTCATAAACATATTTAAAAATATAATTTGTAAGTATTTAAATGAAATAAAGGGTATAATATAATTAATTAAATTATAATAAGTAATTTATTTCAGACTTTGTCCATAAGTTTGTTAGTAACAATGTGTGTTAGCCTAGTATTAGTAAAAGTAAAAATTGCCAGAAATATAAATCAAGCGCTTGCCCTCGCGTGAAGGCCTATCCAGTGCGCCATCAGCAACGAGTCCCATCGATCAGCGCACGCGGCCAGGATGGCGCTGGGGCTGCCGCGCACCCGCGCCTGCATCGAGGCACAGCGCTTCCGTATGATCGCGTGAAAGCCGTCCACGTGCGCCTCCGCGAACATGCCACTCGCGCTGCAGTACCACGGCAGCCCCATCAACACCCTGAACGCGTTATTATACTGTACACGCAGGGTATGGTATGTAAACTCTAGTGCGCATTTTAATAATCATCATCATCATTTAATTATGCGCATTTTAATAGTTTAGCTACGTAAAACCAGAGTTTATTTTAGTTAATTTAATAGTAGTTCACTACTCTACCATAAATAGGGGAAAACCCGGAAAACCAAAGTTTATCTGAGATTAAACGATTGATTGATCGATTGATTTTGTTTGTTTTTTTTTATTTTATTATTTTGTGTAATTTGCAGTGATTTTTGTAGTAGAAGTAAAACAACTACCATTAATAATAATTAGCTGGCGTCATGTAAAGTCTTTGTTATATAAATCATTCTCAAATAATTATACTTACTCTGTAATCAGTTTTTTAGCTCTGTTATCCCCAATGTTTACAAAGATTCTGAATTTCTGACGATTTTTGACAGCACTGAAAGCAAATATCAAAATTACAAAATAAAAATATAGTCTTGTAATTAATTTGATAAAATATGGCTTAGTTAAATAAAGTCGTTACCATGGTCGTTACGATGTCTTCCACAACAATTAAGATCGAAGAGTTCCTTGAAGCAGCCCTTGAATTCGTAAGAAAATCTGAGCAAATTAATGATGGGTGGACGTTAAAACAGGATAAAACAGATTTATATAAGACGCACATAGGAAAAGACACTTTCATTCAGTGTCAGGTTAACGATACAACATGTTTATATAAAGTAGAATATGTGATATTTTACAACTTGAGTTATGGAGTACCTTCGTTCAGTTTCAATGTGTGGAACTCTTCCGGGATGTTAGCAACATTGGAAGATATCAGAAAAATGTCCTTTATAGGGTAGGTTATCATACATGGTATTAATTAACTAGATTTTTCAATTCCAAACCAAACATTTAAAAGAATGAGTGCTTTAGTCTTTCTAAATGATTTCAAATGTTTGGATGGTTTATATAAACTAATAGAGCTTCCTTTATGCTGCAAGTCTGCCTATATACTACTAGTTATAAGCATGCCCCAAACCTCGCTCCTCCATTGCTTCAAATATATCTCATTTCTTTTTTCGTCTTTTTCATATCTGTATCTTTTCAATTACAGGATAAACCAGAAGGACTTCTACTCGGTGATAACTCAGCAAGAACACCCAATATTCCAGCGACCATACTTTATTGTGCATCCGTGTCACACTGAAATGTTACTGGCAGCCTTCAGAAATAATACCAAGAATATTATTGTTACCTTCTTAGGGCTTATTACACCTTTGATCAGGCTGAACTTGCCTTTAGAGTATGGGTTATGATACCTATGATGTTAAGCAGAAAACACATAAACTCAAGCCTTGTTTTCATGGGACTAGGTAGAACCTACAGAAAGTCATTCATTATGCTATGGTATTTACACACTCCTTTTCCATTTATATATTTTGAAAACGACTGCTTCTGCAATGGTGCCTTACTGCTGAGCATGAGGTCTTAGGTTCGATTCCTAGGTTTAGCAAAGTGTTATTGGGTTATTCAGTCTAGAGCCTGGATTTGTGGCCGGTTAATGGGCCGGTTAATACACTTGCCATTACATGGAACTTGAAACATAACTGGTGAAATGTGGGTGTACTATAGGTACACCTCTGCTTAACCCTTCGAGAATTACAGCCATGATGTTATGTTATGTGTATTTAAAAAAGTTTGATTATAATTGTGTATATGCAATACACCATAAAGACAGTATTCGATTCATCTCACATTTTTTCAGTTTGTTTTACTAGAATTGGCTTAGTGATTTTTGTAGTCTTAGCATAATCTGCCTATAATGTTCCCACTGCTGGGACACAGGCCTCCTCTCTGTGAGAGGGAGTAGGCCATAATCCACCACACTGGCCCAGTGGGGGTTGGTGGATGCCACATGTCTTCGAATTTCTAGTTCTAGGACATGCTGACATTTTGTAGTCTTAAAAATTATTTAAATTCTTAGAAATAACTCACCAGTCACCATGTCAATGGCAACAAGACATCTAGAAAAGAGGCATTCCAGTATTTAATAAGTTCATAAAGGTTATGTTCTTAGTAACAGTTACAGTGATTAAATATATATTCAAAAATAAATGTGACGTTATATGGTGGAGATAAGGTTCATTTTATTGATGTGACACAAATATATGTATTTTATCTAAGTATTTGTTTTATTTAATATCATCTATTGAGATGTAAATAAGGCTTCCCCTGTCAGCTTTATCTAAACAATCACAGACAGTTTACAAGTTCATCATCATTAGATTATTTTTTTCGTAAAAAAAATATCATAAGCCTTTAGTACTGTCTGTGCTTAAATGTACCAAATAAAAAAAAAGCAAAGAACGAAAAAGCAGAAAGCTGTTTGCATTTCTAATGCAAACTTACAAAAAATGTTGATTTGGTTGTTGTACTCATACTAATCACATGTAATAAAATTCTAACTTTCTAATCAAATAATTATCCTTAGGACTTGCAAGCACGTGCGCCGGCGACGACTTAGGAATCAAATCTGCAACCCTGAATACATCAAACGAAGTCTGCGTAGGCGCTGCACCGGCGGTGCTTTGCTCTTTTACAATGGCTGTTTTTTTGAAAGGTATGTAGTTTTAAAATAATTAATGCCCATTTTCAGTAACACTATGTGACTCTTAAATTAATGCCTAAATAAAAGCACGCTGTTTGATTTTCAATGCTCGGATCATCGCCGAAGGTTGAAAATCCAGCAGCGCATTTATGTCACCTAGTATTAGTGAAAAAGGGCATTACTGTCCTCGTAGTGGTCCCGAAAACTTAAGTATACAAATGCTCCTGGTCCTAGAACTCTAGGAATAGTCGAATTTATCGCGCACTGGAATTTCAACTGTCGGTGTTGAGCTGAGCGTTAAGAATCCAACACAGCACATGCCAGCGCGTCAAAAACTTCACTGTTGGATTTTCAACTCCCGGCGCTAAGCTGTGCGTTGAAAATCCTCTGCGCGAAAAAAATCCCGGCGCGATATTTTTACGTCGTCGGCTTAGAGCAAGGGTTCTAAGGCAGGCTGACGCTTAGAGCCCATTTATCAATATTCAAATTCTATCTCGTTCTACGGCGGTAACTGCCATTTTTTTTTATTAGGCGTTCATGTTCTGCTGGGCAAAGGCCTCCCCACTCTCTTTCCTCCTCTCTCTGTCCAGAGCTGCCAAGGATCTTTATGAAAGGAGTCCAGCCCAACCCGCCATTTTTTATGCCAAAAAAATAAAATAAGGCTTATTTATAATAGACCGTTTGACTCTTCCTTCTTTCGATGATCGAAATTAGAGAATAGAACAGCGAGTACCTAATGCAGTAAAAGCTATGGTCGTACATGAAAACAAGAGTTCATAAAAATAAAATAACTAATCTGCATTCGCGACATATTCGCCAAAAATGTAAACAAATATGAGTTTATGGAAAAATAAGTTTAATTCCTACACATTAAAGTTCAGTCTACGCTACAATTTCAAACATTTTTATAACTTTTTCAATAGTGATAGTCACTCTGAAATCAACTTAATTACCATTAAAATAAAGTTGATATTTGTTTAACTTGAAATAACGTCAATTTGAAACAAATACAATTTTAACATATGTAGGTACAGCTCAAGGAGGTACAGGTAATTATACAAATCACAGCTGTCCGATATTATCCTATACCTTTTTATACCTTTTCTAATTAATATTAACCTAGAATCAAACTAGTTAGTTTCCAATGCTGTCTCGTGTTAATGCCACCTGTTCGATATATTGGCGCCATGATTTTTATTTTTATTTCGGTGGTAACAGCTGATCGACGAAGACAAAATTAAACTTGGAAGGTCTGGACCGACGTCACGCGGTGTCATGTCGTCAAACTTTTATTGATATCGTATTGAACACGATAAGATAGTTTTCGCTATCAGCTTAGCCGTACGACACTCATTGTTATATTTGTGTTTAACTTACGCGGACATACGGGGTGTTTGTGTCTAAAATGTGAAGCAAGTGTAATTAAAATGAGACGGTTTGGTGTAGCTATTTACAGTTTAACGCATCGAGTGGTTTTGTATGTTTTCTCTTGGGTCGCACACGTCTTGTTCTGCTATGTAAGTGAAAAATATTACTTGTTTTCGTATTATTTTATTCGTTGTGATATACGCGGATGTCAATGCACCAATAGTGCGGCGTCTGTCAATTAAATAGACCAATTAGATTACGAGATTTATGGTGTGCATTACGTACAACAGTTATATACGATTGTACCTACTTGAACACGGAAGGGCATGTGTACTTACTGCTTACGTGTTCCGATTTCTTTTTAAATGAATGTCCTCTTAAAAGTTTAGTTTGGAAACTATGCCACTGCTAAATAAAACGAGAAAACTACGAAAAATGTGTATCTTATCAGATTAGAGGACACGTCGATTATTGCAGTAATTATGTTTCCATGTTTATTATTAAATCGCTTTTGATAAACACTCAAGTAAATAAATCTTCACGTTTTATATTCAGATTATAGTTCTCTATATTTTCTATGGGATGCCCAGTAGGTACTATGCATAGAATATACGTTACTATGTATGTATATACCCAAGCCGCAGTTTCATTCGTATCCTAAGGGAACCTAAGGGTCCCCGAAACGATCAATTGCAATTGTCAATATTTACGTGGTTGATACACATTGATCCGCAAATTGATAAACTACCAAATGCAGTTGAAACGATTGTCAATAATACTACAGTAGAAAATTGCAATTTGCAATTGATCGATCGCAATTGACCGTTTCGGGGACCCTTTACTGAGTATTTCATGTACCCAGACAAAAGCATTACCTACATTTCATTCGTTATGAGTACGCATACACGCTCCCTACTCATTTAGGGTTACCATCCGCGGGTTTAGCTTAAAGGGATTTTATTTAGAAAATAGCAAAAGCTTAATGAGTACTGAAGAAAGAAAGATTGAAAAAACCGGCCAAATGCGAGTCGAACTCGCACACGAAGATTTGCAACAAAGGCAAAAACACCAACACACA
Organism: Apamea monoglypha; assembly: GCA_911387795.2. Lineage (NCBI taxonomy): Eukaryota > Metazoa > Arthropoda > Insecta > Lepidoptera > Noctuidae > Apamea > Apamea monoglypha. The sequence continues at coordinate 2,987,423 of OU426920.1, forward strand.
CTGTCCACAGTCTGTGAAAATTTCAACTGTGTACCTATTACGGTTCATGAGATACAGCCCGCTTACAGCCAGACGGACGGACAGCGGAGGCTTAGTAATAGGGTTCCGTTGGCACTGTTTGGGTACGGAACCCTAAAAAGTAAAATGTCCGGATTTTTTTCAAATGTCCGGCTTTTTGTCAGGACTTTTCTTAAAATTGCAAGCCTATACGCATTTCCAAAGGAAGATAGTTATCGTCAGTAAAGACTCAACTGGTCTTCGATTTCATAGCTCATCTTACTTTGTGTAGCTGTGATTTATCCGATTCGTGTTCGCCTGCACTCTGTACACTGTCGAGCATTTGTTTCGTGTATTTAAGTGTAAAAAGTGTATTAACCTACCTACGTGCTGTCATTCATAAAACCAGTCGATCTATTCTGTAAAAATCTCACGTTGAAAACTTTGATGAAGTGAGCTGTCATTCCACCAGCAGTGCGATTCTGTAACCATCTCACCGTGAAAAGTTAGGTGAAGTGAGCTTAGAGTGAGCTGTCAATAGTGTCAATCCCTAGCATTAGTTGGAATGACAGCTCACTCCACGCTCACTTCACCTAAGTTTTCACGGTGAGATGATTACAGAATCGCACTGCTGATGCTAGATGCGATTGACACTATTGACACCTCACTCTAAACTCACTTACCCTAAGTTTACACAGTGAGATTTTACAGAATAGACCGGCTGAACTCATTGTGATATGAGTGACGTTCATGTTATAAAATCAATCAGTTGGAACTTGAGAGTCCCCTTATTGAAACTCCAAATCCAAACCTTATGTGATAATCCGTCACCAACCTCTAATCGTGCACTGGGTGCTAACCACCAGCTCTTATAGCAGGGCAGAAGTTGAACTGCACTGCTTTTTTGTTCTGTGACTTAGTACAAAAAATCACTGCAGTTCAACTTCTGCCCTGCTATTAGAGCTGGTGGTAAGCCCCCTGTAGGACGTAGGCCCCTTCCTTCACACGCTATTCAAAATACGATCTTCGGCCAACCTCATCCAGCTGCTACCAGCCACCCTGCATAGCAGTGGCGGATCCAGGATTGTCGTTTGGGAGGGTTTTGACTCCGCTGAGGGTATAATTTAGCAAAATATACACTAAAAAAGTCACGCAGATTTTAAAATTCGTCACGTAAACAAAACATTTTATAGAACTAAAAAAAACTAAAAATTTAAACTTGAAAACAAAAAAAAAAAACTTGATTAAGTCAACGATAATTGATGGCAATTGTAGCAGTCTAATGTTTGCTAAAAAGTTGAATTAGAATAATATCAAGTTCACTTTAAGATTTGTCATGGATGAACTCGGATACTTTTGGGGGGGCTTGAGTCCCTTAGGGAGGCTAAAGGACCCTGGATCCGCCACTGCTGCATAAAAATCGGACGTTGGCTTAAGAAGCCCGGCTTATGACTTCTGACTTGCCCGAATTTGGTCCCACTCGACAAGAAAACATTAAACAGTTAAACCTTACTTCTATTACTTGTTTTCGTATGGTCGTCTATAAAGCTTGTGACTAAGTAATGCCGCACGGGTCGATCGATCGGGTTAAGCTACGCTTGCCGCGGATGGTCCGTGGATGGGTGACCATCTTCACATACCAAGTCGTTACAAGTCGTCAGAAGTCCGAAAGTCTGACATCCAGTCTTACCAAGGGGTATCGTATTACCAAGTAACTGGGTTGTGGAGGTCAGATAGGCAGTCGCCCCATGTAAAATACTGGTATTCAGCTGCATCCGGTTAGACTGGAAGCCGACCCTAACATAGTTAAGAAAAGGCTAGGCAAATGATGTCTATAAAACAAAGTTCCCCCTTCATAAATCAGACCTATCAACTCATCAAGGGTTCATTCCTAGAATCGGTCCCCCTTGCGAAACCATAACAACGAGCGCTAATGTATTGCGGAATTTATGTAGGTCATACCTATCAGCGACCTTGAAATATAACAATACTAGCTGCGCCCCGCGGTTTCACCTGCATAAGTTTAGATTCCGTGGGAATATCGGGATAAAAAGTATCCTATGTGTTAATACTGGTTATAAACTATCTGTGTGCCAAATTTCATCCAAACCGTTCTGCAGTTTTGGCGTGAAAGAGGAACAAACATCCATCCATCCATTCATCCATCCATCCATACAAACTTTCACGTTTATAATATTATTAGTAGGATAGGATTGAATATTGAATCATTCCGCGTCGGTATGTGGTTCAAGCTATACTATAAATATTATATTTTATTTGAGTTTGCGTGCACTATATCGATTTGAGATTGTTTTCAAGCTCTTCTTCGAAAGTTTCTTGCAATCAGTAGGTAAATGATTCTAATTATTTTAGATTTCTCCTGAGTAGCAAAATCAGCCTATAATGTTCCCGGGACACAGGCCTCCTCTCGGTGAGAGATAGTGGGCCGTAATCCACTACGAGGGCACAGTGCGGGTTGGTGGATGTCACATGTCTTCGAATTTTTGGTTCTGGGAAATGTCGGTTTCCCCACGATGTTTCCCTTCACCGTTTTGAGAGCAGTGGTGATGAAATAATTTTCACCAAGTAAAGCGCCTGTCAGAGTTTGAACTAACGACCTACAACTAGTAACTCGCGGCTGTGACCACTGGGCCACCACTGCTCTCTTTGAGTAATTGAATACTAATTATTCCACTTTCAGCTTAAGTACATAAAAGTTTAGCATGAAATTCAAGCTTAGTGAATTGCAATAAAGTTGAACGCCTATCTATTGATCTGCCGCCAACAAAGTTGACAAATATTTATATAGCTTTTTACAAATAATAGCATGCATCGAAAGTATTTTTTAATGGCACTGATGATCATCAGGCATTGCCCACTTTATATTCCAAAGTTACTGAGAAATATATTATTTAGAAGCAAGTGAATTACGGTTTTAGATTCACTTACTTTCAGTATATTTTACCGCATTTATTTGGTGAAAATAAAAGTGGCTGGGCTGACCATGAATTTAGTTATCTCCCGGATACTTATGTCTTCTCTATCAAAACATACTTAATCGGTTTTTATTTCTTAGAATCACGTCAAATCATTGTAGTTTATCGAGCTGCTAATTATAAGAGATTAATGGATTTATCCACACAGCTCATGCGACTCGAACGCAGACCCAAAGGATGTGCGCAGAAATCCTACGAAATGTGTGAAACTAAACTAAAAGCGACTGGCCCGAGTTGCCTAGTTGTAAATGTAGACAGAGCTTACTGGACGACCTCTAGTAGCTAAACCAGCTTATAACTAGATGTAAAGAAAAATGCTTTACCTATTCCGCAAGTAAAAAAAGTTAGGAAAGACTAATCTTTAGAAATAAAAGTCTTATACCAACAACATATTGAAAGTATCGACCCTGGTAATCTTCAGCGAATGCCAAGGGAAGCGCTAATTTGCAGTCAGATGCTAGCCTTCTCACGATTACCTGCAGCGGTACGTCAATGGCTGCCGTTCCTGACATTGGTCGGCTGACCGAAGACACGTCAACAGTGGGCCACCGGTATGGTGCGCCCACCTAATTGGAATTATTTCGTTATTCTTCTATCGGAATCCAATGGACAAATGAAGGTAACATAATTTTTTATTTTGGTAGTTTATTTTCTTTAGAAAAGTTTAAGTTGATCATTATTATTGTTTATTTCTTGATGTCATAATGGTTTATTAATAGTCTTACAGCTTAGTAAACAGTTTAATGTCTTATCTCAAATTTTCGTAATACAAAATTTTTACGTGCATTATTGACAGATTCTCAAAAACTATAACAACAAAATAATTTATTTTAAAAAAATCTCCCAATTTACTTAAATATTATTTAAATTAGAACTACAGAACAAGGTCTTTTCTTCCTGTATCTCTGGGGCAATTTTGAACTTGGTGATTGGATTTGTTATCTAAGTCCATTGCAGTGCTGTTATCACAGTACCTACTCAAAGAATGGGCTTAGTAAACTCACCCGGGTCAGGGGTGTTAAGCCAGCTTCACACGATTGAATTTTCATAAATGCTTCGCCTAATTTGTATGCACTTTTGCTGATATTGATTTGTTTCGTATTTGAAGTACTTTTGCTTTAATCTCTGGAACGCCTTTGATAGTATTAAACATTCCGAAATATTCACATCCCTAGAACTCCAAGAACTTGAAAAACCATACATTGACCTCTTAAAAAACCATTTACAACAATAGCACCGCAAACATAAAACTAAATTCTGCTGGACCTTCATTTCAAATTCAAAAAGGGGTCAAACAAGGTGACCCGCTCTCTCCCAAATTGTTTACGAGCACACTTGAGGAGATATTTAAGTCACTGGCAGCCTCATTGAAGACCAAAGGCATTGACGTCGGCAAGAAGAGGCTGACAAACTTCCGATTTGCTGACGATATCGTCCTTTTTGCCCCCACTGCTCTAGACCTCCAGACCATGCTCCATGAACCTACGGCTAGCTTCAGGGGGGGACTTGCGATGAATCGGTCTAAAACCCAAGTAATGACCAACAGCAGTGGTCATTACTTGGGTACTAAGCGTAGGGTCGAGGTAGATGGGCAGGAAATAATTTATGTAGATGAGTATATCTACTTGGGCCAGTTCGTTTCTTTCGAAAACAGGCAGGAGAGGGAAATCGGTCGCCGAATTGAGATCGCCTGGAAAAGCTACTGGTCCATGAAGACGCTAATAAAGGGTGATCTGCTGATTTCCCTGAAGTGCAAACTCATCGACATGTGTACCCACGGTGCTCAGACCTGGTCGCTCACCGAGTTATAAAAGTTCCGCCTTTGAGTTTGCCAAAGAGCGATGGAACGCAGCATTCTGGGTGTTAAAAGACAGGACAGAATTCGGAACACCACGCTGCGTTCCAAAACGGGCATAATGGATGTAGGAAAGAACGCTGCCAAGTTCAAATTTTATTGGGCGGCTCACATCAGCCGTATGCACGATGACCGCTGGGCAAACACAATGGGTGCCTGAAGATGGACGGCGCCACCGAGGCCGGCCCAGAAATAGATGGCGAGACGATCTGGACGCGTATCGCGAGGGCTGGTTCGATATGGCGCGGGAAAAGAGTTCCTGGAAGGATTTGGGGGAGGCCTTTGCCCAGCAGTGAGACAGTATAGGCTAATAAAAAAAGGTTCGGATCGGATTAACGATGATTAGTCCGAAGTGGTATCGGCCGAATGTTCGGCCGTTTCCTGCTACGAAGTTACTATTTGGTTCGGTCGGTCCGGATCCTACACTCCTATACTCTTCCGAATATTGACTATGGTGCCGATCCAACTGAGCCGATCCGAACTTTGTTCGCATTTTTCAATATAATGTTAGGGTCGGCCATGTGTCGGTCCGATCCGAACATTCGCACCACTTCGTAGTAGACCCCCTGGCTTTCTATCACGATGTTAACCCATTGTATAAACCCTTTCCGTTGAACTTTTCTTCAAATGCCTGTACCGTCTTTTTGAGATAATATGAATGATAAATTAAACATCTGTTAGCAAAATACATTAGTTATGGACTAATATGGATATCGTACGATATTATTAAAAAGATAAAGTAGATAGGAGCATAAAATCATACGATTTTATTTAATGCGAAAATATTCGGTCTGTTATCGTTAAAGTTTTCTAACAACAGCTTTACTTTAATGGCACTGCTTATCGCTTATCCTTTTGTAAACTGCTAGAGAACTGCCGATTCGCAGCCATGCTATTTTTTTGAACCGAAAATGAGTACGCGGACCATACGATATTATATAGCTTTAGCATCTAAATGTACAATCAAAATCAAAATATCTTATTTCACATAAACCAACATGGGCACTTATGAAACGTCGGAAGCTAGGTGCACGGTTCCAATTGGTCGTTTCCTATGGAGAAGAGCCGGCAAGAAACTCCACGGTTACTCTTTTAAAAATAAAAATTACAGTAGGCATGAGAGGACAGCGTAGACCTGTCAACAAGCACCAGGTACTTGATAAAATATAAAATGGTCTACAGATCTAAAATCTACAAGGCCTATAAAGTCCTCACATTCACAAAATATAAATCTATCAAAAGGTTAAATAAAACATGAAATATATAAAAAAACAACTATTAAGTAACTACCTAAGTATCTTTGCCTTTGAGCCTATTTTGATGGTCAGCGGGATTGTCCGAAAGGGTTACCGCTGCCCCGGAACATAAAGGGCGAAGGAAGGAACATGGGTGGGTTTTAGTCAGTAAGAGTCTGACACTCCCTTCCGCTCCACCCAGAGCGGGAGGGGTCATTTGATGATTTCCCATCCGGAAAAAAAAGCTTATTTTGATTTAAAAGAGTGTCTATAGAGTTTCTTGCCCGTTCTTCTCTATACGAACCTACTACGCTTTGGAATGGGCAGCTGACCGACTCCTTGGCAATTCAAAAGTTCCTGTAATTGGTTTAATTAAAATAAATGCTTTGAGTTTAAGCTCTCTATGCCTTTATTTTTGGAATGTGTAGTGTCTGAAGCTATGGCTTCGGAATTCGATATCTGGGTCCGGCTCTCATTCGCCCACATCCATCGATCATAATTAACCGGTTAACAAAGTGATTTCAAATCAGCTAAGTGATTTCACTTACATGGGAAATTATTATTAATTTCGTGACGTGGTGGACGGTGGTTTAAAAAAATGCCTATAGAACTTAAAATATGAACGCCAGAGTCGATATTTATCGATTAGTGACCATAGAAAAACGTAGGACCTTGGATTCACACTTCATTTCGCGTAATGTCCCACGGTGCTGATGGCATTATGCATATTTAAACACATTCTGGCGGTATTTTTTTCTTTGACAACTTAAGTAAGGTTTGTTAGCGTTAGATAATAGCTGTATACGTTCCTATAAGAAGAATAAAAGGAACAATAATATTTATTCTTAGGAAAACACGCGTCTGGTCAAGAGGATTAGTAGAAAAAAAAATACTTTCCAAATTTCTTGTTGCTGGCCAAACAAATTAAAAAAAAACCATATATATTTTTTCGTGTTATTTTTGCCATCGACACGCTAAGAGGAAGAAGTTGCTGGACTGAATTTCAAATTAGCTGGACAAAAGAATTCGCATTTACATGTATTAGTATTGGAATTTTTCGGGCACGAAAAGACGTCGAAATTCGCTAAGGAACATGTCTCACTCGGTAGGTTTTGTGACTGCAGAGAACTTATTCTTATAAGCACTTATGTACGTCTGAACCTTCACCCTAAAATTAGCCTTCACCGCGGCGTTTGATTTTTTATTTTTGGTAGCTTTAATTAGAGTCGCGTGTTTTTATAAACTGCCCTAAATTATGGTAGCAGTAGCTGTCTTTGAAAACGTTTAATTAAAACGTTATTTAAATATTACCTAACTCGTTCAAGAACTTCAATGATATTATGTCAATGACTTTTACCATTCATATTTGATCCCAATTTATGAGATTGGTTTTGTTACCATTGAAACTTTCGTATCAGTTTACATGACTGATAAATGTGTTATTGGAGTACCAAGTGTACTTGGAACTCCAAAAGCTGGACATTCATTTATGTCTCGCATGGATGGAACCTGGTAGATTAACAAAAGAAACCAATGGTAGGATCTCTTTTTAGTGTTCCGTATCCAAAGGGTGCCAATGGAACCCTATTACGAAGCCTCCACTGTCCGTCTGTCTGTTAGCGGGCTGTATCTCATGAACCGTAATAGATAGACAGTTGAAATGTTCAAATACTGTGTATTTCTATTCCTGCTATGACAACAAAAATAAAAAAATAATTAATAAAAATTAATGGTCTCCCTTTAATTTTGATTAATTAATTTATTATTATTTACAAGAAAACTGTTTTTTTGCCTTGTGATACGGAACCCTTCGTGTACGAGTCCGACTCGCACTTAACCGGTTTTGTAATATTCTATCTACTTCATAGTACCTATATGCTTAATGATTAAATAAAACTTATTCAAAGGTGAAAGTCTAGCGAGTTTAAGTCGCCATTTCGCCACCCATCACAATAGCACCAGTTTGCATCACCTAAGTAAATACCCACTGCTGTACCTGCTGTACAACTACTATTACTTTGGCGCAGCTGTGAGGCATACAATACTTTTTTTTGTGTGAGTTTTGTCTTGCCTAAGGCTGAAAAAAAAAATATTTTCATTCTTTCTTATTACATAACTCTTTGTTTGTCACCCACTAGTATAAAAAATCCTGGGGCGAACACTCTTAAGCGGTGGTCGCGGACATCCCAAAGTTAAAAAAAAAACCGTCAGCCCTCACAGCAAGAGGACACTCACTCACTCTTGCTGTAAGGGCTGACGGATTTTTTTTTGGCTTGCTCGTTCCATCTGCCATCATAGACCTCATCCATAGCTTTCCACCAGGCGAAATCGAGGTCAAGAGCTGGCCCATTTTCCAATAAAAAAGCCAACTTAAAACGTACAAACAAGACATCACGGACAGACAAATTAAAAATAACATCGGTTTTCATATTACCGGAGTCACACGTAATCTGTACGATTTAAGCTTTAATTACATGATTTTATATGACGTCATATAGCCTATAACCCGTCGAACAACATCATCCTCCTCCTAGTTTAGGAGGTATGATTCCACATACCTTCTCAACTACACGAGGATGTAAGTATGTATGTTCAACCGCACCCTAATTGCGTAACACACTATCGATCTGAATCATTTTGAAAGATATTGCTAATACATTGCTTCATATGTTCAAAAAATGTGTCTCTCAACAACGTAAAAAACGCAATGAATGTTGTTGAACAAAATGAAACCCCTTGCTACTGATAGTGTGTTACGCAATTACCCTGGTGTTCCCAGTTGAACATACATACTTACATTGCCTGTTAAAACCATAACTCTCCTTTGGCTTTGCCGTAGTCTGGTAAAAAAGCTGTACTTACATATTTTTGTCCATCTGCCAGGCCAACAAAGTATCAGCGTCGACGGAGACGCGGCAGGTCGATGTGGGGGCCACCATCGAAGGAGAAAAGAAGAAGCACAACAAGATCAAGACCTCCAAGTATACGCTCCTTTGGTTCTTGCCCAAGAACCTCACCGAGCAGTTCCGGAGAGTCGTCAACTTCTACTTTTTGATCGTCACTATTATCGCTATTGTTATTGGTGAGTCGAGAATTTACTTACAGCCTTATACTTATACAGGAAAACATCGGGAGGAGACCGGCATGTCCTAGAACCAAAAATTCGAAGACATGTGACATCTACCAACCCGCACTGGGCACTCGTGGTGGATTACGACCCATTCCCTCTCACCGAGAGGAGGCCTGTGTCCCAACAGTATACCTATTATGTATGCTTAAACATATTCGCATACTGCCTTGTTGGTCTAGTCTAGGGGTCGCAAGTGCTGCTGCTGTACTGTCATGTGGGGTAATTGCGTAACGCTCTGTCATTAACAATGACTTTCATTTTGACAGTTCAACAACGTTCATTGCGTTATTTACGTTGTTGAGCATACATATTTTTCGAATATATGAAGCAATGGATTAAAAATATCCTTCAAAATGATTCAGACTGTGATTGAAAGTGATGTAATTAGGGTGCAGGGTTCGATTCCCAGGTCGGGCAAAGTTTTATTGGAATTTCCCTAAAGCGTGTTTACGTACCGCGCGGCTGTAGGTAATTATTTCAGGAACAGGGGTTGTGTTGGGGGTGAGGGGGAGGGGTACTGCGCAGCGAGTAGCGAGCTTCAGAGCTGCCATAAAGTTTGACGCGAACTATAGTTTATGTTAGCCACACCCAGAGCAGATGCACATGAAACAGCCACCGTAGCCGAAGTCGGCATGGGGTGTATTATTATTGGGATTTCTCAGTGGCAGCCCAGAGTTTGGATTTGTGCCCGGTTGATGGCAATAGGCTCGCCCACTATTACAAGGGACTTAAACGTAACTGGCGAAATGAGGATGGATACTATAGGTACACCTCTGCCTAACCTTCGGAGATTACAGGCGTGATGGTATTTTGTATTCCCACTTTTGCAGCTCAGGACACCTTTCTATGAGAGGGAGTGGGCGGTAATCCACCACACTCGCCCAATGCGGAAGACATATCGTGATATATTTTCGTACAAAGGGACCGTTGTGATATTTACGAATCCGTCAAAAAACCCTTCAACTAGTAGTATTTAGAAGCAATTCATTAAAAACTAGCTACCGCCCGCGGCTTCGCCTGCGATCCGCATCTGATCAGCCTATGTCCTTCACTAGGGTTCAAAGAATCTCCTTACCAAATTTCATCAAAATCGGTCCAGTCGTTTCGGAGATTAGCCGGAACAAACAAAAAGACAGACAAAAAATTAAAAAAATGTCTTTTTGTAATAAGTACCGTGAATACTTTCATATTATGCATCATCATCATTTTGCATTTAGTATAAATCTCGTAATTTTATGACCGTTCACAGTCTGATCTCAGTTTCAATCTGTCAAAATATACTTCTAATTTGCCTACATTTTGACAAGTTTTTGACATTTGTTTGTCGCTGAGATGAGACTGCGACTAGATTTTGAACGTTTTAAATTACGAGAATTGGCCTTCTGTTATTTTGTCATTACAAACAGACACTTCAGTTTTATTTGTTCGTATAGAGTATAGATATATTTTATTGATTCTGAAACCCCTTACCAATTACCATACCTCAAAGACCGTTTGATTACTTACTTCTAAGTATTCAAACGGTCTTTAGTCGGTCGTACGTGATTAAAGTCGTTTGCATAATAGAATATAAGTACTCCAATAAAACGAATAATGAGCACTTGGTAATTTGTGTTAATTTGTTTAGCTTTAGTCTAAGGTGGCCAGTTTATAAGTGGACAAGGCTGTGTCGAAATGTGTTTATATTAAAGCAATAAATAAGACCTCATTTTGTAAAAATATATAGATATTTTTACTTCTGCTGGGGAGTTTGTTGCGCCACTGCTTCCCGGCGAAAGCACTAGGAAATGGTGGTTTATTTATGTACACACATATATAAAAGGACAAGAAAAAAAAAACAGAATAGTAAAATAGGTACAGGGGTAATTCTTATTCCATAAGAAATCTCTTCCAGCATACCTGCGATAGGACAATAGATAGAGAGATGTAGACAGCGTGTGAAAGAGTAAAGGAGACAAAAAAATATACATAAAATCATATAAACAATTCAAAACAAATATTATGAGAATATACTTACATATATACAAATATAATTTTGACGTTCGAAAAGTGCTGATTCTCAGCCTAATTTGAATAAATGACTTTTGATATGTTTTTGGTTTGTATTTTATGTGTGGGGTTTGGTTTGTACTTTTGCCCGCGGCTTCGCCCGTTTGCATGTCGGAACACGGAACGTAGTACCGGGATTAAAAGTACCCTATTGTTAATCCAGGATATAAACTATCTGTGTGCCAAATTTCATCCAAACCCGTTCAGTCGGTTTAGCGCCAATCCGGAACATACATCCAGACACACAGACAAACGGAAAAAAATCTAAAAACTATATTTTCGATATCAGACTCGTTCCTATACCTAGCAGCAATAACTTTTTTCCAAAATATCCAATGTACAGATGCCAGCAGGTGAAGCTACCCGGAACTGTCAGATTTTCCCAATCAACCTTGAACCTTAATGCTTTAGCGATAAAGTTGAAAATCTATTAAAGAAATTTGGCAGATTGTAGTAGCTTGATGTGTCTGTACAGTTTTGACTTCGTTACTATTTTATTATAATATGTATACAGGGTCAAATCAAATTAGCTAGCGAAACTCCGTAGACGTGATGGGTATCAATATCTAAACATGATAAAATAAAAAGGCAGATGATGATGACGTAGATTAACAGTAACTGGGTTGTGGAGGTCAGATAGGCAGTCGCTTCATGTAAAATACTGGTACTCAGCTGCATCCGGTTAGACCGGAAGCCGACCCCAACATAGTTGGGAAAAGGCTACGTAGATGGCAGATGGTGATGATGACGTAGATTCCATATGTTGGCAATTCGAATAATTTACGTGTCTTTGGAATTTCTTCGCCTGTCAAAATGAAGAGCTATTATATTCATGCTAAATTAGATGTTACAGTTCCAATACAAGTGTACTGTGAATAATATATGTTTGACTTCGTGGAAAACCGTGGGAATACTTGCAGCTTTGACTATTTTATTGTATCTTGTGTTTACTTAATTAAACCATTATTATAGTATTGTGAAAGGGTTACACGAGTGTGTATTTGATCATTGAAATTTCCAATTACTCGAACATTATCAACACCCTAATTGCGTAACATACTACCTATCTCAATCTGCATCATTTTGAAGGATATTGCTAATCCATTGCTTCATATGTTCGAAACATGTGTCTGCTCAACAACGTAAATAACGCAATGAAAGTAGTTGAACTGTCAAAATTAAACCACGCAACTACTCCCTTCAAAATGGTTGAGTTGAGTGGTGCTAATCCTTGCGTCATGTTCGTGAACAGGCGCCGTCAGTATGAACTGGTCATCTCTTTGCTGCCACCATGGCTTATTTTAATTTAATATAAC